>CAWUFW010017109.1:0-278444 GCA_963921515.1 Calotriton arnoldi
AACGCCATCATCCTTTGTATACTCCACCCAATTCTCTAACCATGTACACGTATGATATCCTCGCTCTAACATCCTATAATCAGAAATGTATGCTCCGCCGCCCATGGCATAAATTAGACTTCGACCAACTTAGTACTACCCTTTCTACCAGTGTGCCTAGTTGGTCAGAGGATCCAGACATCGCCAGCGAAGCACTCTATGATTGGATAAGACATCCTTTGGATGATATGATCCCGGTCAAACAATTAAAATGTCGAAGCACCAAGGCCAATCCATGGTATAATAACAACTTAGCCACTATCCGCAAATCGTGCAAACGACTGGAATGGGAGTGGAGGAGAGACTTTGACTCTACCTGGAAAGGTCACTATCAGTCAGCCATCAAGAATTATCATAGGGCTGTTCAGAAGGCACGTTCCACCTACTTTTCTGAGGAGATCAGAAACAGCCAAAATCCCTCCAAGAAGATCTTCGCCATTATTAAAAATCTCAAACACGCGGGGGCGCCTGCGGCATCCGCCGTTAAATCTAATGAACAATGTGAGGACCTTGCCACCTTCTTTATAACAAAGGTGGATAATATCTAAAAACCTTCCCCCAGATAGCCAATGGCTCTGACTCTGAGGACCCTGTTCCCCCTGCCCATATATTGGCTACGTTTCCACCTATCTCTGGAGAAGCTCTTAGCATACTCTGCAGGAAGGTTAAATCGGGTTCTCCAACTGACCCTATGAAGCCGGAACATCTAATAAGACTCTTACCTGTGCTTCTTACACCTCTGGGCCAGGTCATTAACCTATCCCTAGCCACGGCCACAGTTCCGAGGACATGGAAGCAAGCCGCGGTAAGGCCGCTATTAAAGAAGCCAACTTTAGATCCGACAAAACCTGAGAACTATCGCCCCATCTCCCTGCTTCCCTGGACTTCTAAAATATCTGAAGCCTATGTTAACACCATTGTCTCAGGCTATCTGGAGGAGAATTGCATACTGGACTCCTCCCAGTGTGGCTTTCGTCCGGGTCTTAGTACAGAGACCGCATTGCTAGCTGTGACCGAACACCTGAGAGTGGCTCTGGATGAGGGACGTACTTCGGCACTGATCCTATTGGACCTCAGTGCCGCATTTGATACGGTCTCCCACCAGATCCTGATCCAGAGGTTGAAGGATGCTGGTATTGTGGGCCCCGCCTTGGCGTGGCTCACCTCCTTCCTTTCGGACAGGTCCTTTCAGGTGTCAGCCCCCCCATTTTCTTCTAAGGTGCATTCCGTTAAACAGGGCGTTCCACAGGGCTCTGCTCTAAGCCCTACGCTCTTTAACCTGTATGTCCAGCCCTTAGCTGTAATAGCTAAGAGGAGTGGGCTGACTATAGTGTCTTATGCTGACGACACTCAATTAGTCATCGCGCTCTCCAATGACTGTCTAAACGATGCCGCTAAGTTTCGAAGTGGGTTGGCGGAGGTTGCAGGGTGGATGACCGCCAACTGTCTCCAGCTCAACGCCAGCAAGACCGAGGTCCTGCTGGTAGGAAAAGATCCTGAGCTTTGGAGCGGACACGGTGGCCCACCACCCTAGGACCGGCTCCCACTCCCAAACAGGTGGTGAAAAATCTTGGCGTCTGGGTGGACTCGGCGCTTAGTTTCCGAGATCAAACAAAGAGGGTAGCGGCGACCTGTTTTGGTATTCTGCGCAGCCTCAGGCCCATTTTGGGCTTCTTTGACCCCTCTATCCGGCAGACGATTGTGCAGGCATCTGTGCTGTCAAGATTGGACTATGCCAGTGTGCTCTATCTGGGGGCCAACAGGGCCGAGATTGCAAGATTGCAGAGGGTCCAAAATGTCGCCGCTAGAACTCTTCTTGCCATTCCCAGATGCTGTTCCACCTCCAGCACTATCCGTCGGCTAAACTGGCTGCCAGTGGAGAGGCGGGTGGAGTTCAAGTCTCTCTGCTTTGCGTTTAAGATTTTGAAATATCCGATCCCCGGGATATTATCTGGCCTACTCTCTGCCTATATTCCCACGCGTCAGTTACGTTCCGCAGATCAACAGCTGGCATCTATCCCAGTGTGAGGAGAGCCCGCGCCGGTGGGCGCTCTTTCCGCGTAGTGGCAGCTAAGCTGTGGAATGGTCTTCCAAGTCATATTCGGAACATGGACGACTATTTTGCTTTTCGAAAAGCACTAAAAACCCACCTATTCCCTCACTAGGCTATCTGCTCCCCCGTTTGTCATTTCTTACATCTCTTGGTTCCCCCTCTTTTGCTAGAATGGACTCTTGCAGCAAGTTTCTATTATTGCTCTTAGCGCCGGGACGCCCCTTTGCCGGGGCAGCTGAGCGCTCTACAAAACGGCTTAACATAACATAAGAAGCAGGCATTCCTGGGGGGCGTGGCCAAGCAAGATGGCGGAGTAGTCGCACTCTTCGAGAGCTTCCACTATCTCCGTATCCTGTAAACATCCTGATGGTGGTAAATGAACCATAACCGCCTGCATACTACGAATCTCCCCTGTCTCTGTCCGGGAGCAAGTCACTGGAGCACTGACCTGCTGTGTCGGAGGCTGCGGAGGGTCTCTGACTGCGGCGATGGGAGCCGAGCGACCATCTTGTGCACCCCGGCGGCTTGGTGATTGACCCGACGCGGAGGCCGACGTGCCGGAGTCTCGGCCCAGGCCTCTGGTGCTTGCCCGGAAGCGGATTGCCGGATGCCGTTGGTGGACTCCTGTTGATGGGCACCGGCGGTGAGTGGCGCCTGAGGTAAATTGCGTGGTCCCGGCTTGCCGCGACCGCTGAAGAATCGGGGGGTGTCTCTCCCCTGGCCGCAGTGTTGAGTGCTAGTGAGTGCTGTGCCTGGGCGCCTGGGAGGCGCGCTCTGCTCGCGCCTGACGTCCTGCCTACTGCGGCGGTCTCCTGAAGCTCCGGCTGCTGCTGGTGGAGGACTGGGCTGTGGTGACCCGGCCCGACTGTGCGGGGCACTGGGAGACGCTCTACACCGGGCCGCGGCGCCCGAGGCCTGTGTCCCTCTCCTACGACCCGAGACGCGGGCGTGTTGGTGGGTGAGCCGGTGGTGCGGCATATTTTGATGGCGGCTCCCCACTCGGGGAGGCATATCTTGCTTCTTATTTCACCACAGCAACCTACTGGAAGTGTGGGGCCGGCAGATGCTGGACACTGCTATTGCCCTGGGGCATATATAACCTTCGAAGCTGCTGGCGGACTCACTACAGAAGGGGGGAGAACTGTGGTTGACCATAGACACCCTGCGCCAACTACTGAAGCCCTACATGTATATGGGACACAGGTTTAGGATACCCCTTCCCCACCAGTGGTGCACAGCGACGGAAGTCACTCTTCATGCCATGGTTTGCAGCCTGCGCCGCGCATTAACAGCATTTTAACTAGCTGGCTCGCCACGGGGGACTGGTCCATCATCATTAACAGTTGTTGCCAAAAATGTTACGCCGCCTGAGGCCTTCCTTGCTATTGTTGCCCGGCCGCACATCCACAATGGTCAAAGATAAAGGGAACAAAACGGCCCAGACTAATAAAATTTCCAATTACGCCCAGCCATTGCCATTGGAACACGGGGTCCCAATGTCGATGCTACCCACGGACCCAGAACCAACGGCACAGAGTGCTGATCGACCTCCATACATAGCAGAGGTGCTAACGGCTATCCATGCCACGCGGGATGAATTAAGCACCAAGATCGACTCCGCGGCTATAGACTTGAATCTGCTGCGATGCGATCTGTGGAAGGTCGCGGACCGCGTGACGACCACTGAGCAAAATGTGAGTACACTACAAACAGAGGTGCACGCGCTAAAGGACACAGTGATCAGTATGCAGCAGAAAATGGTACGACTGGATGCACAGGCTGAGGGCGCTGAAGGGCGGTCTCGGCAAAACAATCTCCGCTTTATCGGATTTCCTGAGAAAGCAGAAGGCCCATCGACGGAGCTGTTCCTGGAGGAATGGTTGATCAGCATTTTAGCTCAGAAGAAACCTTCGCGCTTCTTTACAGTGGAAAGAGCGCACCGGGCGCTGATCCCCCCTCCAAAGCCGGGGGCGCCCCCCAGAGCTATAATAGCCCGCTTTCTTAACTTTCATGATCGGGACTTAGTGCTGCAACTGTCTCGCAACAAAGGCCAACTGCATTATGAAGGACACCAAATTTCAATCTACCCGGATTATACACAGAGAGTGCAGGAGCAAAGGCGATCCTTTTTAGCCGCCAAACGCCGTATGAGAGACCTGAACCTTCGATACAGTCTATTGTATCCGGCGAAGCTACGGGTGGAGTACGGCGGCAAAACGTTATTCTTTTTCTCGGCGGGAGAAGCGACGGACTGGCTGGACGCAAGAGGCTCACCGGGGGCTTGTCTGGTCCCCTCCACAACGACGCCAAAGAAGCCTGGAACTCGCAGTCAGTCTCGAGGTCGCTGGCGTCAAGGGCAGTCGCTGGACGCTGCTAAGAGCCACAGCCCTACCAGGATCCGGGTTTGCTCAGATGGCACATTGCAGGCATCGGACATTGTGCCAGACTCACAACCATCGTCACCGGGGCACCCATCAAGTAATAATGTGAGCGAAGATACAGATGTTTGAGAAGGGACTGTGTCGGAGTACTTGAACTGCTCGAAATCCCACGGCGTATGTATGACGTATACTTGGTAAGACTGAACTAATGAGGACAGGGGCGGAGACGTAAGCATATTATAAAGTTTATCACTGATCTACTCCTGATGGCGGGGACTCGAGGCCCCCCCCTTTAGAGGCTGGTGCCTGTCGCCAGAATTGGAGGCATGTCCTCACACCTCGACAGACAACCATCCACTTACTTCAATGGGGAAGGGTGGGGAGGGAAAGATAACGACATTTCTTTGTTTGCTACATTCTTATGGTTATAAATTGGGGATTTACAGTTGGGAATGGGGCGACACATACCTGCACCAGGCTCCACATGGCGAGGGTGGGGAATGTGATATTGCCCAGGGGGTGGGGGGGGAGTTGGGGTAGCTATGTTTGACCATCACCAGACCGTCCTTTGTAGAGCTCTGATAAGTGGAAATACTGTACTGTATCCGTTGTGGGTAATGATCACCTTTCTATGTGACCGCTTAAATTGTGTACGATGGAGCGTCAAGCGAAATGTGCTGGGGCAGCCACCATGAGTAAATTTATCACGTGGAACGTGCGAGGCATCGCCACTCTTGAAATACGTAGGCGCATATTTGCTTATTTGAAAAGATATAAGGTGGGGGTGACATGTCTCCAGGAGACACATGTTTGGGGAGATTCTATAAAATGTTTGAGGACACGATGGAGGGGACAAGTCTACACCACTTCCTACTCTGGCTTTGCACGGGGGCCCTTATATGGATAACACCGGGGGTCCCGTTCCAACACTTACACCATGTCACAGATCCCGATGGCCGATATGTTAGTTTACATGGGAGACAAGACGGGTCAGAAATATGTATAAATAACGTGTATGTTCCAAACGATGACAACGCTTCCTTTTTTGGGGATCTCCTTGCGATGGCCTCCCCTACCTGGGAGTCCCGATACTCATGGCCGGGGACATGAACAGTGTACTAGATGGCACCCTAGATAGGGAACCTCCAAAGCTCCACACCAAGCCAAAAATGACCACAGCACTCCAGGGGATGGTACAGGGGCTACGATTGCGGGATGTATCGAGAGAACGTCACTCCACTGTGAGATATTTTTCGTGCTATACACCGGCCACACAGACTTCCAGTAGGCTGGATCACTGGTTTCTGTCCTCAGACTTGGGTTGGAGTCTGGGAGGGATAACATACCAAACAAGATACCTCTCAGACCATGCCCCGGTCCTATTGGAATTGGGGACCAGAAAAGTGAGACCTGACATACCCCTCTGGCGGCTTAACACCGATGCACTCACAGACCCGCCCTTTGTGGCCACAATTTCCACGCAGCTAAGCAACTACTTTCAGGAAAATTGGGTGTCGGCCTCGAGTCGCGCTATGAAGTGGGAGGCCATGAAGGTGGTGGTCCGAGGCCTATGCATAAAGACCACGTTTGGCATCCGAACGCAGTTGGAAAGGGACGTTGCTCGCCACAAGTCTAAATTGGGGAAACTGGAGGCGGAGATTAGCACAGCCCCACACAAATTGACAGAGTGGACCGAGGCCAAGGAAGCGCTTATGACAGACGTCCGTAGGTTAGAAAAACACACTTACACAACATATAGGCAACGACTGTACAGGGAGGGGGATAGGGCTCGGACGCTCCTGGCACGGTTAGTTAAACAAGAAACGTCCACTACTCAGATATTACAGATGAGGGATGAGGCCAGGGCTCTAGTATACACGCAACATGCTATTACAGAGGCACTGGCGGCCCATTTGGAACGAGTATACACTAACCGCTCCGACCCAGATTTGGGGAGAATGGGAAGTTACTTAGACGTGCTGGGGCTCCCCCAGCTTACCAGGGAAGAGCAGGAGGCTCTGGGCACCCCGGTTACTAAAGAAGAAATACAAGGCGCTATAGGCCGCCTCAATACAGCCAAAAGTCCAGGCTCCGATGGCCTGCCCGCGGAGTTCTATAGGTGCTTCGGACCACTCTTGGTGGATAGACTACTAGAGGTCTACAACGAGGCATTGGACAGGACTGAGCTCCCACTTACCATGAGTGAGGCACTTGTCGTCATGATCCTAAAAAGGATAAAGACCCTGATCTACCAAGCTCCTATAGGCCGATATCGCTACTGAACATTGACGTCAAAATATTGAGTGGTATCCTGGCTGAGCGCCTTCTCCCATTGATGAAACGCTTGATCCACCCCGATCAGTCAGGGTTTATACCGGGGCGGAACACAACTTATAATTTACGACGGCTTGCGCACGTGTGGCATGCTCCTGCTCTCCTGGAGACTGACGCTGCAATATCGTCATTAGATATCGCACAAGCATTCGACTCAGTGGAATGGCCGTATATGTGGCACGTTCTGAGAAGGATGGGAGTGGGTGCGCAATATCTGCGGTGGAGTCATTTACTTTACACGGCCCCCACGTCTAGAGTACGGGTGTGTAAAACAGTGTTGAGATCTATTGCATTAAAGCGAGGCACCCGCCAGGGATGCCCTTTATCACCGCTGCTATTTGCCATTTCTATGGAACCCATGGCTATACGGCTGAGAGCAGTTATGGATTCCTGGGGCATACAGTTAGGGACTACTAACCATGTGGTATGGCTCTATGCTGATGATCAATACAATCAAAGGCCTGCTCTGTTAGTAGTCTGGACTCCTATAGACGTCCACCTATATTTTCTCAGGCACAAAATATTGTGTGCCGCAACAGTGGATCAATATCTCCCATCTGCTATCAAGTGTCTAAAATCACTATTTTTAAACCGCATGTGTTGTACTATATCTACAAACTGTGACCCCCTCAAACATCACCAAAAGAGAAGAGTGAAAAAGGGAGGTGAAAAGTGGGAACAAAGAAGGCAGTGCCTCACGGGAGTAGCACCATGGGAGTTTACAGACTGATACTCGCCTGTATCCTCAGGTTCTCATCATTAGCAACTGCCAACTTTAGCAACAAAATAAAGAGTGAGGAGAAAAGAAAAGTGCAAAAACTGTGTATGTTCGTGCACAATGCATAAACCCTATATAGGAAACCGAGGTCTAGCATTAGAACAACCGGTGTACCTAAGTCTAAAACCGAGCTAGACAACCACTAGCTGAACTACTTTTATTTCTTAGCTGTGTGTCTGCTCCATTAAAACCAACATGTTTCATTGCCCATAGAAATTTGCGGCAACTTCATCAGGGTAGGGTCAGCGTCCTCACTGCACCACTTTCCTCTGTTTATCAAACCTACAAAAGACAGAGAACGTACAACACATTTCAACACCACATATATCAGCACAGGCATCGCGCTAAAAACAAGAGAAAAACTCCTGTAACACATGTAGCACACTAAAAACCACAACGTGTATTTGTGGTGCTACTAGTGGGGAATATCGACAGCGCATTCGCTATATTTCCCGAGAGGTTGCCTGCAACCTCATGAAAATACTTCTGACCCTGTGTGTGTGTGCTAGTCCACAGACACAGCATCCGGCTCAGTCACTGCTTTCAGTCAGTCTATATGGGAGAAAAGACAAGGGGTTTCAAATATTCTCCCGGGTCCTTTAAACACCCGTATTGAACTCCAGTGGCGATGGGAAAATAAAATAAAGCGTTCCCCTGTGTGGTAGGCGGGACACATAAATATACCTCCCTAATGCCTACTCTGTGTGCCAAGACCGCTTATCCTAGCAAACCACTCTACTTGCTACCACCCTTGATGCATTACGGTGAGCAGTTGTATTAAAAAGTCGGTACCCCTCCTACTAAGTGGCGGTTCTTCAACCTTGGGGCTACCACACTCCCGGGGTTTTTTGTGATATACCGGAGGAAAATTCCTCCGTCGATCAACTTTACGCATCTTACCGAGACTCCTCGGGTTACCAGCCACCGCTCAGCACCTCAACGTGTTCCTCTCACTGTAATGTATTTATAGGGCTACGCACGCTGGCTCAGACTAATTGGACCCGCCCTGCCTTCGGTCCTTGCAGATGACTCCTAATATTGTCAGTGAACACGGCGGCCATTTTGGAATGTCTCTCGCCGGCTGATATAAGCCCAATGAAGTCTACTCTTGGTAGTTTACACATTATGAAATGTGTATATAAATCATGGGTGGTTGTTAATTGCCATGGTACACTCCACATTCCTTTTGTCGAATATCAATTTTCAAAAAAAAAATTTAAATTTTTTTTTGATAAAATTAATTTTTCAAAAGAGTTGTTTTCTAAATATTTAGTACAACTACTCAGATCTATATCACCTCCTCCTTAAATAAAAAACTACACTCTTCAACTCTGGTGAAGTAATTAAGGATTTGGTGAGGTGTCTGCTCAAGCAATGCAGACCCTCAGCCCTACTGTGTTATTGTTCACATATATTCAGCCATCAACAGTGCAATATACATTCTGAGGCTAACTCCAGTTTAAAAGGGTACCACTTTGTTCCATTCAATAGAATCATTGAGCCCATTCCGGTCTGCTCCCTCTTGATATATCCAACGTGCTTCTTTAGAGGCCAGTCTGCTCTCCATGTTCTGCTGATCACCTAGAACCTTTTCTAGTACCACCCATCGTATGTCCCTGTATTTATGTTTCAGGGTAACATAATGTTGAACAAATTTCGTCGTAAGTTTACCAGCTTTTAGCGTGCTCACATGCTGCTGCATTCTAACTTTGACCTTGCGGGTCGTGAGGCCAATGTAGTGTAGGTCACAAGGACATGTGATTCTGTATATAACATTAGCCGTGTTGCAATTACTGAACCTATTCAAATGCCATGTTTTTCCATTTGCGCATGTGACACTCTTGGTAGCTGTTGTCAATTCACAGACCGAACAACCCCCGCAGGGGTAGTGTCCCGGCGATGCCACAGGTTCCCTAGACTCCTGCACAGGACGTGTATGCACAAGGCGGTCACGCAAGTTAGAGGACCGTTTAAATGCGAATCTTGGTGGAGGCATTTTCATAGAGGCAGTACTGAGTAAATGCCAGTGTCTTCTTATGATCTGTCTGATCTTGGTTGAACAGGGCCCAAACGTAGTGACCACTGGAATACATTCACTTTTGACCTTGTTTGTTCTTTCCAGGAGGGCATCTCTAGGTGTATTTAACGCTCTCTTCCTGGCCTGTTTTATAACTTTTTTGGGGTATGCACGATCTTCCAGTCTGTTGGACAGTTCTTCCGTTTGTTCAAGATAACTCTGTGTGGACGTACAGTTTCTGCGGTAACGCAGAAACTGCCCCACCGGCAGATTGTCTCGCAGGGCCCTCGGATGATAAGATCTGTAATGAAGGAGTGAGTTCTTATTAGTGGGCTTTTGATGTACACAGGTCTGGAGTTTGTTATCATTCGCCTGTATATCTAAATCCAGGTATGTGGCTGTGTTTTTACTCACTGTCCAAGTGAATTTGAGACATCCATCCAAGGTATTGAGCCAGTTAAGAAACTGCTGTAACTCCTCTTCTGTCCCAGTCCAAATACATAAGACATCATCAATAAATCGCTTCCAGAGGACAATGTTCCTCTGGAAGGGATTGATGGAATGATTAATGTAGTTGGATTCAAACTGGCCTACATAAATGCAGGCCAGACTGGGGGCAAAAGTAGCCCCCATTGAAGTCCCGGACGTCTGGAGATATAGTTGGTCTTTATATGCAAAAAATTGCGTGTTAGTGCTATCTCAATGCATTGTAGCACACATGTCTGGGGTGTGTCATAAAACCATTCACATTCCCCCAAGGCGCGAGCTGCCGCCACCAGCGTCGCTTCCTGGGGGATGTTGGTGTATAGTGACTCAATGTCGATGGTAACCAGAAACTGATGGTCAGGGTCATACACCACATTGTCTAAATATCTTAAGATATCAGTGGTATCTTGTATGTAGGATGGTTGCGTGATGACACACTCTCTTAAAAAGAAATCCGCAAACTGGGATAACGGTTCGAGCAAAGATTGAATGCCCGATACAATCGGACGCCCAGGAGGTGGACGCTGGGGCTTGTGAATTTTGGGCACGATGTAAAAAGCAGGGCTCCTGGGTTTGGTGTTAATCAAGAAATCGGCCTCCTTAGTAGTTAGCCATTTCTTCTCCCTAGCCTCAGACACCACCTTGGATATTATACTCTGTAGTTCTTTTGTCGGATCCCTCATCAAGGGTTTGTAATGCTGCCGAACTCCCAATAGTCTGGTCACCTCAGCTTCATAATCACATGTGTTTGATGGTGATGGACATATTGCTCTGTAGTGATTTCACAGCTTGCCAATTTTTATTGCTCATATTACTGTGAGCTATATTTTTCAAGTTAGATTCAAGGTCAGTGATATCTTTTATAACCTTTTGTTCAAAGACCTGGACCTCAGGGCCTACTTGATTATTCAATGGGCAGAACTGCGATGGACGTCGCAGATTAGACACGTATATCGATGGTGGTTCTTGTTCTTTTCCTTCAAAATTTTTTGTAGCTTAATTTTTCTCATCAAGCCATTAAACTCACCTCTAAGTTTGAAACTATCGTGTTTAGGTGTTGGAACATAACCAAGGCCCTTGTTCAGGACCCGGTTCTCATCCTCAGTGAGTATGTGATCCGACAGATTGACCACTATATTTTGATTCTTGTTTTTATCTGCTACAGGGGGTTCTGCCCCGACTGCGGGTAATTCTTGGAGAAAACATTTGCCATGTTGTATTCAAATTTTGCCGTGCTCTTCCCCTGCCCCTGCCTCTGTGATTGGCCCCTCTTTGGTCTGTGGGATGCTGTCCTAAAAAAGCCCGAAATAGAGCTCCTAAGTCTTGGTCAGTTCTTTCTTGTGGATGAAATCTCACCCGTGGATTACTGGTAGTCTGTTGCCCTGAATACTCGTCTTCCTCACTGCTCGTGTTGTCGAATGTCCAATTATTCGGTGTTCTCCTGCCCTGGCGTCGCCCACCCCTGGGGGCCTGCTGTGGTTTGACTTGGTCAGGACATGGTTGATAGTATTGGTCCTCCACATACGGGAAAGCCCACTCGTGACTAAATCTGTCTAGGTTCCTTTTTAACCCCTTAAGTTTCTGGTTGACCATATAGGTTTGATATTCCCCAATATCAATTTGGATTTTCGCCAACTGCTCTTTCGTGTCCACAATAGTAGTATCAGCCTTAATAGTTATCTCAAGATCTAATATCTCTTTCAGAAGTTCTTCACTAAGTCTCTTAGCTGTATTGATAATGAGGATAAGCCAATCCCGGGTGCACTTATTAGCTATATAACTCCAGTCCACCCGGAACCTCTTATCCTCCAAAAAGATCTTAGGCTCTAGTCGAACTAAGAGACTAGCTGGTGCTGCGCCTGCACGGAGATATTCGGTCATTAATGCTCCATGCAGCGCTATTCTTATTTGGCGCTTCCTAATACTCGTGAGCTTGTCCCATTCATCACGGGCTGTAGCTGTTCCACTCAGTGGTGCATTGGGCAAAAGTGGTGGCCCCGATAGAATGGAGGCTATATGATCTTCAGTAAATGCCAAACAGAAATTTGCCATATCACACACCTCTATATATCAAATGGATGTCGAAATTCCCACACATAAAAGGATGCCGCCTGAAATATGTGAATTTAAAAACTGGGGATCCGAAAGGACATCCCTATATATATTTATTTATGACGGGGCTCTCACGGCTAGTCTGCCGTTCTCAATACTAATCACAACTAGGAGCCAAGGGGGAGAAAAACAGAACAGGTCGCCCCCACTCACAGACTTCAATACAATCAAAGGCCTGCTCTGTTAGTAGTCTGGACTCCTATAGACGTCCACCTATATTTTCTCAGGCACAAAATATTGTGTGCCGCAACAGTGGATCAATATCTCCCATCTGCTATCAAGTGTCTAAAATCACTATTTTTAAACCGCATGTGTTGTACTATATCTACAAACTGTGACCCCCCTCAAACATCACCAAAAAGAAGAGTGAAAAAGGGAGGTGAAAAAGTGGGAACACAGTTTTTGCACTTTTTCTTTTCTCCTCACTCTTTATTTTGTTGCTAAAGTTGGCAGTTGCTAATGATGAGAACCTGAGGATACAGGCGAGTATCAGTCTGTAAACTCCCATGGTGCTACTCCCGTGAGGCACTGCCTTCTTTGTTCCCACTTTAACGTTGAGGACCGCGAGCAAGCAAAAAATGACCGCTGCACTACGCTACGCGTGTTTGCACTGTGCTACGTGCAATTCGCGTTGTGCGAAGTAGCGCAAACTTCGCAAACTACGCGAGCGTAGTGTAGTTTTCCGCCCAGGCCTAATCTAACCCCGTGCACCCTCCACGCGATATACCCACACCGCACGGACACCTGCCCCAGGCGCACTGCTGGGAGAGCGGACTTTTTACACATGATCTGGCAGTGCCCCAGTCTCCAGCCTTACTGGGACAGTGTTCTGACACGTCTGGGGGAGGCCGCGGGGTGGACTATCCCACGGGAGATCAGACGAGTGCTCTTAGGCCTACTACCCAAACCCAAGAATAAGGCACTGAGTAGGAAATTTGTGAATCTGGGATTGGTATTGGCTAAACGACGAGTAGTTATACGGTGGATGCAACCCCAACCACCGACATACACTGCCTGGCTAAGAGACATGAAGGAATGGGCAATGGCGGAGCTAGTTAGGATGAAATTCGTGAGAAGGGACGACAAAGCAGAAGATGATAGGATGGCGTGGAATGCCATGATAATAGACCTCCAGGGGGACCAAGATCAGACCTCCCAACAAACTGAACAGGGGAACACTGCCCAGAGCGACCTGAGCAGTATTAGCCCAGGCAAGGAGGGGTCGATACATTAGTAGATGGCGCAGACTACATGGAGGGTGATCATGCCGCTGTGAATCATGTTGCTCCAAGGGATGGGACAGGAATCTGGGGGGGGGTTACTGTTTACGTTTATTGCAGTTCTACAAATTATTGGCACCAAAGTTGGAATACACCACCATATTTCGAAATGTTTTCCCTCTGTCTATGTAATGTGCGAGGGTACCCTCACATGGCTATGTATCGCTTAACTGGACTGCATTATGACTGGAACCTAGCAGAACATTGTAAATTGTTTGGTGATACAATAATGTGTGATGTAAATGAGACTAAATGCCAAAAATATACAAATTAAAAAAAAAAAAAAAGAAGCAGGCGTTCCTGGAGAGGGAATAAGAATTCCCTCTCTAGTCACAATTGGTATATCCTTTTTGAAGAAATTCTTTATTTTCTCAAGCAACTTCATTTTCCAGACTCTTTACACTAGCGTATTTCAACAAAATAGACAAGGAAACCTTTCCGTAATTATACTTATTCTATTTGTCAGTTCTCGTCCTATACCAGCGCGACACACACCAACCATCCAATCACAGTTCAGTAGACGTCCGCTGCCTGACTAATGCCAGCGCGGCTTTTTCTGACGTCAGTATTACTCCTTCTACTGACCCTCCCTTTACAAAATAATACGGCAATATTTTTCTAAGCACTCTTAATTAAAAATTCGATTAGTAACAACACAAAACAATGCTACCTTGTCTGTTTCACTAATAAAGAGATAGTTTTCACCTTTCCGAGAGGTTTTTCTTCACTACGAGTCCTAATAACGTCCAGCACTGTTTTACTCTTCAAATAAGCTCCGGGTAACCCTATTACTCCTCTAGGGATAAGGCCAAAGTTTTGCAAGAGGACTTTTTGGTGTGAAAAGAGTAGGGGTGGGCGGAATTTGCGTAGTCGCGCTACGCAAAGCTCTGCGAAACGGTAAAAAATCTCCGCGAGCACGCAAAAGTTCCGCGAACACGCGGAATTGCTTGGTCCGCCCGTTCGCGATGCTTTTTTCCTGTTCGTGAACGCTGTTTGCGTGCTCAGGGAGAAATATCTCGTGAACACGCATTTTGAAAGCGCGAACAAGCAAAAAATTCCGCGAAGCTGCGGATCGCGGAATTTTTGGCAATTTCGCGTTCTCCGCGGAACGCAAAATTACCCAAATTTGTCAAATTCCGCAAGCGGAATGGAATTTACCGCCCAGGCCTAGAAAAGAGGTCTTGGTACTCCCCTGGGGATAAGGCTAGAGTTTCGGAAGTGGACCCTTCGCTATTTCAGACACGCTACTCTCATACGAAATTTCCCTAAATATAACACCTTCAGCCCTCCATAGCTTAGGTATAATTACAACAGATAAAGTACTTCTGCAGTGTAAAATCTTTACCACACTCTTCTTCTGCCTATTTTAGGCTAAATTCCATTCCCCGGGATTCCTCAGGTATCTCCTTACCTGTACTTCTAGACAACATAAAACAGGACACTAACTTTTTCGAGTTAAAACATATAATCAATCATCATTACCAAACTAATCAATAATTAAACCGTCCTCTGCTACCAAGAAACTGATCCAGCGCAAGGCCAATGCCTAATCAGGGATAAATACTCAATATTATCACAGAACAATGGCCCATACACATTCACCCAAATCCCTGATGCGCTGGGGTCAATTTGTATAATGTTCAATTCTCTTCCTCCTAAAATTCATATATGGCATTTCCAAAATACTTATCTAATTTATACATCAACTTTCCCTCTACTTGGTCGATGAACCAATTAGTTGAATAGTTGATGGTAATGATACTCCTTATCTGACTAATCATTCGATCAACTAAATAAACACAGACTCTCGTTGAAGTTAATAGAGTTTATCTCAAATTAAATGACAAAATGCTCAATGCATACGGTTACAAGCGCAAACAATGAACTCACAAAGGGAGAGAAAATATCAGCAATTCAGATAGAGACAAACTCATCAATCAAATAATGACATTGTGCATGAAGGAGTGGATAGATGAAGAGACAAAAGTTTCAGAGACAAAATACATTTGCAGGTACATTTGTGCAAGAACAAGTCAGAATAATACAAACCAACGGGTCTGTAGCAAATCACCCCTCTGGCCAAAGTGATGGTGGGGGTCCCCTGAAATAGAGTCAGGGGACAAATATTACAGGGACAGGAACGGGACAGAACAGGAACAGCTAGGCCTCTCTGCAAACCGACGGACAGCGACGCATCTCCCATAGTGCTCAGCGCTCCAGCATGCCTTTGTCAGTTCATTTTCACTTATTTATCCTGCCCCTCCTCTATCCGTTCAAGTTAAGAAAAATGGCGTCTCATCCAGCTCACTATAGCAAATGGAAAATGAACATTCAATTAATTATATGATAATGTAGTTTTCACTGTTTACCACTCGCCTTTGCACTATTCCCTGTTAGCGTTTTTCCTAGCATAGCTTTATGCAAAAACGGCATTATTTATAATTTTAAAGCAAGCTGCAACATGCAAACTACGAAATGCACATGTGGCCTAGTCATGCATTGTCTCTCTTTTCTTCCAAAGCATAATGTAAATACGGTTTTAGTTCTTTCATGCATTATCTCACGTTAGTGCATGCATGCGCAAAGCAGTTTTCCCTTGTGTTTATGTAAGGTGCACGTTAATTTTCTATTACCACTTACTGTTAGTACGTATTATGGGGGTATTCATTCGAGCAGGTTTCTGTTTGCGAAATCCTGCTCCATCACAACTATTTACTATATACATTCCTTATGGGGGCATAACACTCCAACCCCCCCCCCCAAAGCTATGCCACTGGTTGCACCAGGGAAGGGGTGCATCATAATGTCACTCTAACAAATAATGACTTTGCCCAAGACACTCAGACAATGCCTACTGGCTGCATAGCAACACCCTGCACAGCTGTAAAAAGAGAGTGGCTGGAAGAAGCAGGCTGGCAGGGAGCAAATAAACAAAGGAAGTGAGTATGCCCAAAATTCTTACAGATTATGGGGTTGAGTGGCCTGGACAGAGAAAACCAAGGCAAGAACCAGTATTTTGAACAGGCAGTTACAGCGCTCTCATGTGATACCATTCACCTTGCACATATTCTTCCTCGTCCACGGCCAACATGAAACACACCAGTGGCAACGCACAGTAAATCATACTCCATGGTGGAAATTTCAGCCCTCATTCATGTAACCGCTACCAGTAAAAATATATGTGCCCTTCAACAAAGTTCAGCTGCAGCCATTCATTTGTCACTCATATTTTCGTATGAAGCGTTATAAGGGGTCATGACTCTGTGGGGAGAATGCATCTTTGTTGGCTAATATCACAGAATGTTGGAGCATCTAATTTGAACTTGCAGATTGTTGAGAACACAGGGGTAAAACAGCCAAAGGGGGCAGAGTGGCGAAGATTCCACTACAATGTAAGGAAGTTTTCACTATAAATGTTAATTCAAGATAGGAACAAAGGAGACTCAAATGTGAATTAGCCAGCAGGACACACAACACACACCTGATCAAGGTACATAGAGCACCTATGCTCCCCCAGGCAATATCACCAGCCAATTCATTTTGTTTTTTTTTTGCATGGAAGTGACCCTCTTATGGGTCATCTCTAACAGCAGCAATCTCTGTCTTTTCATCCTAAATGATGTCTCCTCAGCCTTTGATATATCAACCACTGAGCCCTCACTATTTGAATGTGGTTCAATCTAATTTTCCGTGAATGATTTGGATCACACATGAAGAATAGTGCTCAGCTCGTCCCAGTGAGCTTCTCCAAGATTAAGTCCATCCCCGAAACATGCTGTGTCCCCCAAGGATCTGTCATCTACCTGTCACATTCTACCTTATAAAAGGATACCCTGTGAGCCCTACTTGCGGCCAAGAACATCAGCATGAATACCTATAAAGGTGACACCCTATTTACCTGAAGGTTTGATCCCGACACAACATTATCCAAATGTAGGATCGTCCAGTCACAATCCAATCCTTACCACAAGTTGAACCTCAACAGAACAGAACTTGTGATCATTGCAATTAGCAGCAAACAAAGACAGGCTCATGATTGCCATTTTGGAATGCATGTCTAGGCATTCGCTCAATATGCCAAAGAGAGCCTGCACAAATGGTGATGGGAATCCCTTCAAAGAAAAGTGCCTTTTGTGGATAGAAGTTACATGAGTATATCCATCAGACAAGGAAACCACAAATTGGGCATTTTAGTGTCTCAGTGCTTCATGGGAGAACAGGACCCTTAACAATCTTTTTGGTGCCTAAAGCAATCTGTAAAAGGGTCAATGAAGATTGTTCTCTTCCCATATTTTCATGGCTAGAAAATGACAAGATCGGTCACCAAGCTGAAAAAAGAAATGCATTTGATATTGCATTTACACACATTACTGTAATGTGTTTCTGTTTGCTCAGCTATTGATGCAACAAATATGGGTCATGGTCATCGTAAAATCCAAACCCGGGTTGAATTGCAACATTTGGTGCAATCAAATGGATTGACTTATAGGTGGTGCTTTACCAGACCCAATTCTCTTAGTTTTACATATTATTCGGCAACACATAAGCATCATTCTAGGATGGATATGATTCTCATCTCACAAGAATTAGAGCCCCATAATTCAACCAGCTTATCTCCCTGGATATTGTCAGACCATAACTGTTAGACCTGGCCTCTTTTGGCATGTTTCCCCTGGCTTTTCGCTTTCTGGCCTCTCGGTTTTGACTCTGTTTTTGCTGGTTTTGTGTCTCTGAACACTTTCTCACTGCTGTTCAGTGTTAAAGTGCAAGTGCTCCTATTGTAACTTGTGTTATGGATTGGTGTTTCCATGATTGGTATATTTGGTTTACTAGTACGTCCCTAGTAAAGTGCACTGCGAGTGCCAGGGCCTGTAAATCAAATGCTGCTAGTGGGCCTGCAGCACTGATTGTGCCACCCACCCAAGCAGCCCTGAAACAGGGTCTCAGACCTCCCACTGAATTGTCTGTGCGCAGTTGTAACTGCCATGTCGACCTGGCAAGGGCACCCACTTGCCAGGCCCTAATCTTCCCTTTTCTTACATGCAAGTCACCCCTAAGGTAGGCCCAAGGTACCCTTGTGGGCAGGGTGATGTGTATGGTAAAGGTAGGACATGTACTGGTGTGTGTAACATGTCCTGGTGGCGAAATACATTGTATTTCGTTTTTCACCACTTCAAGGCTTTCTGTCCCATAGGAAAGAATGGGAGTTTTACTTATAACATCTTATAAGCATAACTTCCCATTAGGACAAGATAAGGAAATGGAGTTTAGTATGCCTGGACTCAGAATGTAAAAATGCATCTTTTAGTAAAGATGATTTTTATGTTCTGTGTTTGAAAATACCTCTTTTAGAAAGTAGGTATTTTCTTGCTTAGCCATTCTGTGTGCCTCTGCTGGGTTTGTGGGTTGACTGTCTGGCTTGGGCTGGGGATGTGCATTCTCTTCAGACAGCCACTGAGGGGGGGGGGTTGAGGTGTGTCCTGCCTTTCCTGGATGAGTCAGGCTGGGCTGCATTTAGAGTAGTGGGAGGAGATTCCCTTGCACCTGAATGGCCCTCATCTGATTTAGACAATGCTGTCTCCACCTCCTGCTGGGAAGCTGGGCCAGAGAGTACCAAACTGGTTTGGACTAAGCACAGACACTCTTTGCCTGAGAGAACAACGGAATTTTGAGTATAAATATTGGGGCCCAGATCCCAGCACTTTAGAACTCACTGGAATCAAGGAAGCTGCCAAGAAGAAGAGCTGGAAGAACTGCCAGGAGGAGTACTGCCCCTTTGCTGTGTTGTTGCTTTGCTGGGTTGGCCTGCAGATGCTGCTTTTGCCTTGGGCAGTGAAAGGACTGGACTGAACTTTCTTTACTTGTGCTGAATATCTCCAAGGGCTTGAAGTAGAGCTTGCCTCCTGATCTGAAGTCTCAGGGACCGCAAAGACTTCACCGACCTCTGGGTACCGCCTCTGGAACCGTGGTTTCAGTTGCCACAGAAGGGGGAAAGCAACCAACTCCGTCACTGACTCCGTTGCTGGCTCTGTGTCCTGAAGGCACCGCAGAGGGCACCATCTGCATCTCGCACTGTAACCCTGGTCTCACCGACAACGACGACTGTTGCCGCCACCGAGCCACTGCTTGTACTGTGACCTGTGGGAACCCTACTCCGCACCGCCTTGCTTCACTTCGCCATCCTGGTCTCACCGACACCGTCGCTGCATGCTTATCACGACTTCCGTGACCGCATCGTGGATTGGGTGCACCGCTCGTAAGTCTCATGACGCACTGCCCCATCCCACACCGTAGTCCGGACCGACCGACACCAGCTCCCCGCAACTGGCTCTGTCGCCTGCACCGTGATTTGTCAGCACCGCCTTCACTCCACACTGCAGCCCTGGTCTCACAGACGCCGCTGGACGACCGTCACCAAGCCGATGCCTGCACCGCGACTTGAGGGCACCGCACGCTGCACCGCTACGTTTCGCATCACAACTGCGACAGTTGCCACGACCGTCCCGCACCAACGTGTCGGCTGCGACACAAAAGGTACTGTTTACGAGTCTGTCGACACCCCTGACTGACGCAGTCAGACGGAACTGTTGGATTCTGTTGTTTACAGCACCGCGGTAGCAACGGACGGAGCTACCGACTTCAAGGAACTGTGCTTTTAAAGTATTCTTGCAAAGTGCATATTTTTAAAGTATTGTATGTTGGATTTTTGTCTTTTTGGTCTTGTTTTGGATATATAAAAATATTGGATATTTTTCTAAACTGGTGTGATGTCCTTTTGTAGCGTTTTCATTGTATTACTGTTGGTTATGTGCAAATGCTTTACACACTGCCTCTGAGATAAGCCTGACTGCTCGTGCCAAGTTACCAAGGGGGTAAGCAGGGGTTATTTCAGTAGTGTATCCCCCATATCCTGACTAGAAGGAAGGGTCCCTACTTGGACAAAGTTGCAAACCCTTGCCACCTAGAGACCCCCATTTCTAACAATAACCCATTGCCTATTGCAATCTTCACGCAAGGTATCAGCAATTCTCTGCATCCTTGAAGATGGACTTTTGACAGCTCTCATTTGCTAGACAGATCATTTCACACATTTATGTCCAACATGTTGGACAATATCTTCACAGTGAATTAGGGATCAGCTTCTGCCATTGTATAGTATGCCATGAAAGCGACACAGCTTTGCAATACGTAGGGACATGGAGCTGCCTCAACAGGCCTAATTTTTATGCCAGAAGTTATTGGACTTAGAACTATAGCGCTCACATGCATTATGCAAACAAATGCTAGACACAGCGATTACCGGTTTACAGCAGAGGCTAGATATAATTAAAATAAACTTCAACAAGTAATTTGGGATAAGGTTATTCAAATGTCTCATAAAAATAAGTTAACGTTTATTGAGGATAGTGAAGATGGGGGTTATCTTCTGTCCCTGCAAATTAGGGAAAAAATAAATAAGAATGCCATTAAGTCTATTAGGATGCGAGTCATAAACTTTAGATGGGATCCGACAAGATTATGCAGGTCTTTCAAGAGTTGGCCATGCCCGGCTACATGGGGAGGAAACCACAGCCACTTTAGAAGAGATTAACCATTGTATTACTGCAGTGCCTCCAACGTTATTCTCTGATACAGAACAGAAAATTATTGATTCTCCAATTTCGGCTCTGGAAATCAATAAAGTTATTCAATCACTTCCAGTGGGTAAGGTAGCTGGGCCTGATGCGATTCCATCAGAATTTTATAAAGTTTGTCTGACATTCTATTTAATCCCCTTTAGGCATTGCTAGTATACATTGAAGAAGCTGAGAGTGATACATTTTATTTCGTGTGAAACATTTATAACCATATTTCCCAAAAAGGGAAAAGATCCTCAGATCTGTGTATTATGTAGACTCAAATCTTGGATTAAGCGCAATGCTAAGATTTATTCTTAAATTCTGATGAATCAGATCGCACCAAGAATAGCAGGTTGGGGTGGTGATAGCATGCAGGATGGGTTTGTCCCCAAGCAAGACACTACAGCTCACACAAATTATGCAATTTCCATTTATGATGTCGCAAGTACACTTGGGGTCCAAGCAGGAATGATTATGTTGGATGCTGAGAAGGGTTTTGATTGGTTCTCCTGGCCTTTCATATGGAAGACCTTGTCAGTTATGGGCTTTGGCATAAAAATTATGTCAAGGATTTGAGTACTCTATTCAAACCTTTCTGCCTGGATAATCAGTTCGTTCATGATATCTGTTAGACCTGACATCTTTGGCATGGTTTTCCTCCAAACTGTTTACTTTCCCTCCTCCTGCTTTTCTGAGTTTGTTTCTGTTGGCCTTAGGACTCTGCACACTTTACCACTGCTATCCAGTGCTGAGGTTCTTGTGCTCTCTTCCTAAAACATGGTAAAATTGGTTTACACCCAATTGGCACTTTTAATTTACTTGTAAGTCCCTAGTTACGTGGTACTACATGTACACAGGGCCTGTAAATTAAATGCTACTAGTGAGTCTGCAGCACTCATTGTGCCACCCACTTAAGTTTCCTTTTAAAACATCTCAGGCCTGCCATTGCATCCAGTGTGCACTTTTAAACTGTCATTTCGACCTGGCAAAATAATCCTTTTTCCAGGCCTCAATCTTCCTTTTAAATATATATCTCACCCCTAAGGTAGGTCCTAAACAGCCCTCATGGCAGGGTGCAGTGTATTTAACAAGTTGGACACGTACTTTTGAGTGTTACATGTCCTGGTAGTGAAAAACTTTTAAATGCATTTTTCGATACTGCAATGCCTACCTCTTCGACAGGATAACATTGGGTTACCTTATTACATTTAATAAGTAATAACTTTTGATTGGGAACAGGTAAGAATGCCAAGTTTGGTCTCGAATGAATTGAAATTTAAAACCATCTTTAATGTTAAAGTCGGATTTAAAATCACAATTCTGAAAATGCCACTTTCAGAAAGTTGGTATTTTCTTGTCCTAACCATTTGGTGCATGTAGCCTGTATCCTCTGTCACATAACTAGGTATAGTTGGCAGTTAGCCTTTGTTGATTCCTTCCCAATAGTGATATAAAAGGATACTAGGGATTATAAGAATTGGCCATTTTGTTAACATCGGAGGGAAGGAGATGTGACATACCACACCTGCACTTCAAAGGGGCTGCCTCAGCACACACACAAAGGGCTTCACACTATGTCTATTGTCACCCCAGAACCTTCAGAGCCAGGGCAGGGGAAGGAAGGAAATTCCAGGGCCAGCTATGGGGCGAAGTCTAGATGATTCTCCAACTTCAAAGCTGGCACCAGGTATAAATATTGGACACTCAGATCAACTCTTCAGATCACTTCTGGATCTGTGGTACGCTCAGAAGAAAGACTGCTCTGCTGACCTGCTGCTGACAGGGCAGCCCTGTTGCACTGCTGCAAGAAGGACTGCCCTGCTACTCTGCTGCCTGAGGAAGGAGGACTTGAACTGCTCCTTGAACCCAGAACCACCAGAGTGGCCCCTAGGGCTAACAGACTGCCATCATGTTCTGAGCTACAGGAAATAACAAGCACCAGTCCAAAGACCTGCCCTGCATCTGCCCAGCTGCCCAGACTCAACTGGACCTGCCTGTGCCCTGCTGCGGGCCTCTGCTGGAGTGAGTCCTGATCCCCAAGCAGTGCGACTCACGCCCTAGTCAGAGTGGACTCCTCCTGGCCCAACTGTGGGTTGACTCAGAACCAACAGTGTGAAGCAACTCGACGCAGCACAACACAGGATCTCACATTGCAGCACCTTGCAGCTCCTGCTCGGCAGCCTCATCAGAACTGACGCAGTGTGATACAGGACTGTGATCACAGCATCTTGCAGCTCTTCATTGGCGGCCTCATCAGAAAACATGCAACATGACGTATCTTGAACCAGGACCTCACATCTCAGAACCTTAGCACCTTGCAGCTTCTGATCAGAGGCCTCATCATAACACAGACAGCACAATGGACCTTGATGCAGTGCCTTGCAGATCCTGATCGACGGCCCCATCTGACCCGATGCAACTTCATGATGCAGGACTTCTCATCTCAGTCCAAGTACAACCAGGTACACTGCCCAGCAGGCCAAACTCAGTCCTGTATCTAGTCCATGCTCTATCACAGTCAGTCTGATCTTGTGACTTTGTCCTGGTCCTGCATGACCAGAGAACCCCATTTGGCGCTTTAAACGTTTTGGCGCTACTTTTACCTAAGGCTTTAAAATTGCAAATCTCCAGGTCTAACGATTAAATTTTTGTCAGTCTGATTTAATTTTAATTGATAAAATTTACTCTATTTTTCTAATTTGGTGTGGGATTTTTTTTGCATGGTGTTTTCACTTTGCTAATGTTTGAGTGATTCATAAATACTGTACACATTGCCTCTGAGTTAACCCTGAATGCTTTTGTGCCAAGCTGCCAGAGGGATATGCACAGCTTAATTTAGTGATTTTTGTTGTTCACCCTGATAAGGTTTGTGGATGTTGCATGAGGCTGGATTATCACCACCCTCAACGAACAACCCAATTTCTCTCAATATCTGGAAGGGTCTTGATAAAGAGAAGAATACTTCAAGGGTGTCCCCTCCCTCTGTTAATATTTGCATTTAATCTTGAATCATATCTGTGTCATTTGAAGAATTCTAAACAATTGTCACCACTTAAAATCAACTTGGCAATTATCACTCGTGCTGCCTGTGCAGATGATGTAGCTATTTTTACCTCTAATCCTCCAATGGCCATTTCCACGAAGACAAAAATCCACCACTTTTGGTACATTGTCTGATTATAAACTCAATACTTCCAAAACCCAAATTCTAAACATCAGACAAAACCACCCGGGAATACTCATTATATTGACTAGGCTTCATATCTGTGTGTTCATGTAGCCCCTTTAATTTCAGATCTAATACTTTTGAGTTAAGATCCACTGCTTTTAAATCAAAACAATTATTTGAGCAATGGAACAGAGTCCCCTTGGGTCTTATTATTAGATGGAATCTAATAAAAATGCTGATTCGTACAATACTTCTTTGTTTGTTTCAAGCTACACCATTATATTTGACTGCTTTGTGTTTTTTGCAAGGTGGAGATTTCTTGGACAAAGTCTATTTGGCAATAAAAGCGTCCCCAACACTCAACTGCTTTACTGCAACTCTTGATGAATAAGAAAGGATGGTCTCCTCCAAATCTCAAATTATATTTCTGATTTTGCAGATGGACTCTCCAGTGCTATAGTTTATCTTGACACTTGGTATTTGTGACCGCTTTATTTTGTGTTGGGTTCTAGGCTAAGATTCTATGACCCTTTATTTTTCAAACATGCTTGTTTTAAGACATTGTCAGCACTGGTCTCTGTTTGGAAGACTATAAAGGACAAGATGGCAATTCTTTAAGGGGGAAGATACACGTCTTTATGGTATGACCCAGACTTTCCCTCGTACCCACGTGATTTTTATTCAGATGCCTGGGCGAAGTCTGATCATCAGAACGAGGGGCAGTTATTTGAGCATCATCAATTTCGGTCTTTTTTGATTTAATTGCACAATACGTCATTCCTACGACGGGTATTTTCAAATATATCCAGATAAATTCAATTTTCTGCTACAAAATCTATGATAGTCAGTTGCTGGTCGAAAGACCACGCATTGAACTCTTATATACCAAAAAACTAAAGAGTAAGATAAGCAAATTGTATAAACTGCTAACCCGTGACCAATCTGACAATTTATCTGCTAGAATTAAAATAGTCCCATATTTTTTCAATTCAAGTGGATGTGCCCCTTATTTTAGAATCCGACTTAACAATCAATATGTCAGTGTTTCTAGAATGAAAGTGCAACATTGTAAAGATATACAAGATATCTATTAAACTCCCTAGCAGCATTTTAAATGGGGTTGTTGTCAGAACTCGGAATGGTTTCGATGTGGGGAACCTATGGCTGATATGACCCATAGGTTGTCCACCTGCTGTCGCTTCGTCTCTGATGAAATCTCAAGAGTTACACAGACTCCTATACCTGCTAGCACGCAACTAATCATATTCGATTGATCTTAGGTAGATCCAGCAAAGTTTGTTGTTGAGTCAAACGTGGTGTACAATCATTCACTGGAGAGCGTCTGCTATTTATTGGGATTGGTTGGCATTTGGTGGGAGGATGCTATCTGTTGCCCTCAGTTGTCTGGGACAAATGAAAATTACGACTCTCTCTTTTTCCCACTCCTGTCTTTGCTTGCCTCTTTCTCCATATGTTTCTGTTCTTTACTTCTTCTTTTCGTGTTTTATTGTCTGTATTATGGGAAAACTAACTTTGTTGGTGGCATATTGTTCGCTGCTATGGTTTTTCCTCCATGTATCTTGAATATTAAATAAGAAAAGAAAAAAAAAGATAAACACATTTTTTTAAAGAAAATTCAGCCATGATACATTGATCTGCTTTCGGTTAATGTTAATTTCTGACGCGTTTAGAAGTAGGCCTGGGTGAAATTTTAACTACCCCTGAGTCATTGGCAGTTCTTAATTTGAGCCGGTGCTTTCCGGTGCTGAGCACCGGCACTTAATTGGTTTCCGGTGCTCGGCACCGGCACCTAATTGTCAACACCACACTTACGGCAGACAGTCACAAGGTGGCGTTGCTCATGTAATTTAGAGATGAGCAGTATAACAGTTGTTTAGGAAAACAATATACATTAAAAAATTGCTCTTACCTGCCTACCCAGCCATTCCTTCAGCTTCGGGGACCTGGAATAATCTGAACTGTCGCATTTACATGCAAGAGAGATGGTTAGTAGTTGTTTTGGCAGCAATGACAAGGGCAATGGGTGGTGCAAGCTGCAGTGGCCTCCTGGTCAGAGCCCCGGCACTTAATTTTTTACAAATTAAGCACTGGTCATTGGAGAAATTTCGGTAATTCCACGTTACTCTTTGACGAGGTATGAATGTATCCTGTTGTGTGCAGGTTAGAAGCAGCACAATCATTGAGCCAGTGCCTCCCCCCTCCGTCCATCTCGGTCTTGTGCATAACACAACGGCCTGCTTGTAAACCATATGTGGCTTAGAAGGGTACATCTACACAGTGTCTCCAGTCAGCCTGTCAGTTATAGTGTACCAACAAACACACTGTTGGTCGTATGCCCTTTATAAGTGTCCAACTCCTCGGCCAACTGTATAGGCCAAGAGACCACTGTGAAGGAGTGCTATATAAATATCTTCAGTCAGTCAGTGGCAGAGCACGAAGAGGTCCTTTCTGAATAGCAACCGTTATATCAGTGTCCTCAGTCAGTCCTTCGATTGTAGTATGCCAAAAGACACGTTATGGGAGTCAGTGCTATATAAACGTTT
Source organism: Calotriton arnoldi (assembly GCA_963921515.1). Classification (NCBI taxonomy): domain Eukaryota; kingdom Metazoa; phylum Chordata; class Amphibia; order Caudata; family Salamandridae; genus Calotriton; species Calotriton arnoldi. The sequence continues at coordinate 26,833 of CAWUFW010017109.1, forward strand.
TGAGTCAACCAGTTACAAGGCAGCACAATGGAGTAAAGAAACAGCACAGCTTACCTTTCTCTTGCACCAGTGCTGCCCTCCTCAGCAGCCACAGGCTGGTCCGCTATCAGGCACGGTTTGTCCTGGGTCCAGCTGCAGGATTGGTACAGGCAGAGCTGAGGGTGGAAGAGGGAGTCATGCGCTGTAGTGCCTGGCTGAGGTCACCCTGACCTCATGGCACAGGGCATGACATAAAATCCAGATAAAGAGCTTTCTTGACCAAACACGAAAGCAAATGCTGTCTCCCTTCATTTTTGCGTCTTACAATTTCAGCGCGATAGCAAGTGAAACAAGCATTTGCAATGCAATAGGTCTCGCATTTACGCGAGTTTAAGCTATTGGCATTGTAAATGACAATGCCTTTTATTTATGTTTTAAAAACAAAAAAACTAAAAAATGCATTGTTATTTGCAATGTCAATAGCTCAAAGTTGCGTAAATGCGAGACCTATTGCATTGCAAATGCATGTTTAGAATTGGTCAGAAATCTGGCAGCAGCATGAAGGACAGCTCATAGGGAGGGCACATCTTCTTTCTGGAAGCCATGAGATGGGTAGAGCCATATTTAAGTCAGATAATTACCTTGGCCTTAACCAGTTGCGAGAAGGGGGTAACACTCTCCAGATAGATGAGGTGCATTATCCAACTGAGATAATTCACTGGCTTCATCGGATAGGCTGATGGGACTCTGATGCCTGTGCGGTAAAGATTTTGCGGCACGAAACATGTTTTAGTATCTACCACAGGCGGAGACACAATCCCTGCTAAATATAGAAGCCTCGTGTGAGCTTTTTCATCAGGCTTCAGAACCGAGCCAGAATGCCGACATTATCAAACCTTTTCCTTGACTACATAAACACTGCAAGTAGATAACATTAAAAATGATGTTTCGACATTTATAGAAGTAATATCGGAAACGGCTTTCCTAACCCACTTGATTCCTCTGGAATAACGCTGCTGCGTTAGGAAGTTACAAAAGAATCGCATGGCAGCCATTATTAGTGACCAGTTACGGGACACATTAATTTTTGTTAAGCACGGGGAGATTAAGTAGTTTGCCCAGAATCACGGAATGTTAAGCGTCCCTGCCGAGACTCGAACCCGGTTTCACCAGCTCCGAGGTCGACCACCCTAGCCGTTAGGCACCATTCTCTCCCATCCATGAAGTGCATTAGGAATCTACTCAGGTCTCAAGCCAGGTTCTTCTGTGAGATTGTAGGGTGTGGCGCACAGCCTAGTGTGCCAGCAACTGGGGGTGCCCTCTTGTGCATACAAACATCAAATATTGTTCCCAGATCCAGGGGAAAGGCACATTTAGTTAATACCACATTGCTTGCGGTGGAAAGCACCACGCATCAAGCCTGTGTTTTCTAAATGCACTCTATGCGTGCGTCTTAAGTAGTGAGGCCTAAACTGTACAATTACGCCGCCACTGGCAGTACAACGAGGTGAGCTCACTGCACGTATCTCCTCGCTTGCCTCCCCAGAGGAGTCGTGTAACTAACAATACGAGCCCTTTATGGCACCTTTTATCATCCTCGGCCCAGCGGCACACAAACTCAGAAACCCTGGATACATTGCATCAGATCCATGATAAATGAGTCTCAAAGGGCACGCGCGCGCGAACGAGGATAGCCCGCGTGCCGTAATTATCTGAGGTGGAGTCGTTCTGGCGGCCTAATGTCGCCGAGTGTTTTGTTGCTTGGAGGCCATGTTTGCGTGCCCCTCCTCTCTGGCACAGTTTCTTTGCGCCTGTAATTCGTGCTGTGTATATTCTAGGTTTTGTGCAGACCTTTTGTTACACTTGCAGAGCGCAATGCTTTCTGAAATTAGAAAAAGTGCGCATGCTCTCAAACCATGGATTTTCCAAGAGCTGCTAATTTGATAGCCTTTCATTCAATTAGCATATCTGCCTGCCATTAGCAGAGGCGAAGCAGACAGAACCGATTTGAGGCCGCGCCGTTCCTGTAGAAACACAGAAGCACGCTCACGGACTCTGAAACAACTTCGGCGTAAACAGTAACATACTGTGACCTGACCACTAATGCTGCTTGCAGCTATATAGCCAGCTGATTTTCATTTATTTTATATTGACCTGGTTTTGTTTAAAGAATATTCTTTACAGTGTGCGGAAATATCTTATTCACACGGTAGAGCACATGGCTGGAAGGTGTTGGCTTGTTTGCTCTACTACTTTCAATTTTAACAAGCTCTCGCCATTACGCATAGGCAGCAGCTTCTTTATATTTGCATCGCGCTTTCACTTTAACAGAAAGCACGATGCAAAAATAAACACGTGGCCGCCCTTGCCAAAGGCGACTGAAACTAGCTGTCGCCATTACCCAAATAATAAAAAAAGTGCTTTACCCAGTAATTAAAGGAGCCCGTGTCAGGCCGCAAGGAAACGATCCAGTCCGGATGGGCGAGCCCAAAAGGAGACAGGGCGGTAACAAAGAAGCCTCATTTTCAATGGGAAGCCAGCGTTTAGCATAAACGCTGACGCCAGCCAATAGGAATGATGGGCGGGGCTTAAAGTCCCCTTCTGAAATCTACCCGATTACTATAAGCCTCGCAGAGCGAGGAGCGTATGCGCGCTCCAGCGCTAGGTCTGCAAGACCTAAAAAGTAGAAAAGCATCCAAAGTACTGTGCAATGACATCTGACACCACGCAGACCTTTCCGCAGATGATGATTTTCATGGCAAGGAGTCTCTCTCCTTTAATCCCTTCCCTTCTCTCTTTGAAATTTGCAACCTTTGCCGTGAGTGCTTGATTCAGGAGTGCGCCAGCGGGCGGCCCTGTGTTCTCTGGTGCCAGAGCAGGGAGCCACGGGCACAGCAAGCCGTGATGATAAGCCGTGTTTTGTGTGCATATGCGCCGTGCGTGGGTGCGGCCATGTTAAGTGTGTAGATTACTGCGCATGTATTGCAGCTTTCACTACCCCTAGCATAATGTGCAGTCTAGTTTTCTTTTTACTGTGTTCCTTCTGTTGTAATGCTTTCAGTACATTGGCAATCTCATTGGCTTGCTGGTAAACTCTGCACCTCAGCGGAGCGCAGAGTTTTTTGCTGAACTCCTCAACCTAAGTGTAGCGCGGAGTACCAAAAACTCCGTGAACTCTGCCGACAGAGCGGAGTTCTCCGCCCACCCCTACCCTAGGCCTCACACATAAATTGAAATGGGAAGGTCTCATGTAGGTCCCATGCCAGAGGAGTACTACTGTGGATTAGAAGAGGGTGTGGAATCACTACAAAGGAAATGGGGATTGACCATAATAGCAGATATGTAGTTGCCAACTGTCTAAGCGAGCGGCAAGTAAAATGCTTGCATACATTTACACACCTAATTACAATAACCACCACTTTTACTGTACTACACAACAAATTCGATCGAATTTGAATTCTGTACACTGATATAGTGAAGGGATTTAAACTGTGAATTAGATCCCATACTAAATAGATTGACAAGCCTTCCCATAAAACAATCTGCTGCGGTGCATGCTAGATGCAGCATAATGGAGTAAGAACGCTTAACAGATATCTGGCAACATAAATTCCTTCCAGTTCCAAAATTTACATTCTATTCATCTGTCCATAATATGTATTCCAGCATCAATTACTTGTTTCTATCTAGAGATATTGTGTCCTGGGTACAATCCTTTTCACATTTGGCATGATCATATTCTGATCATTCTCTTGTGGCTGTGGATCTAACTATTCCAGACAAACAGCCTACTGGGTTCTCATGGATGTTCTCACTGAATTTCTATTAGATGCTGTGATATGATCTGAGATAGCCTCTGCTATTAGGGAGATTTTTGTATCACAACATAGACTCAATTGAGCGCTTTGAGACAGTTTGGGGACATTTCAAGTTGGTCATCCGTGGTATAAGTAAAGCAAAGCATGCAGGAGTCTTGAAGTCACTGCGTGGTAGACTTTTGCTCTTTGAAAGGTAGATAGCAGATCGTGAAAGATTATACGTGCTTTCAAATGATCTGAACATCCTTGAGAAGATATGCATATAATATAAACCTGAGTGAATATCAGGGAAGTCAAGCGTATGGGAAAATATGTGATAGCCTGAGTGTACGAAGAGATTAAAAGACCAGGTGCGACCTTGGCATCCCTGCTGCGTCCTAAATGCACTGATTAGTTATTATGAGTATTACATCTACAGATGACACATTAATCTATGACTTGTGACATATTGCCGAGCACTTCAGGCAATATTATGAAGAACTCTAAAATTCATGAGCAGCCCAATCTACACAAGAGGTTGACACTATTTTGAAATTTGACTATGGCTTGGCAGAAAAACGAGCATAGTTAAGTATTGCTTCCACCCCTCTTTCCAGCTAAAATTAAAAATGCAGTCAGGCTCATGCCGGTTGTCAAAGCTACTGGCACAGATGGGCTTACCTCTAATGTTTAGAAAGAATTCACTGAGGAAATCATCCCTCATTATAATAATTGAGACTGTGATGCAGACTGGGAGCATTCCACCTTCTTTCTGCGAGGCACTAATAGTCACAATATTGATACTTGGCAAGCCTGTAAATTTGTGCTCATCGTACAGATCTTTCTTTTTGCTCAATACAGTCGCAAAAATATTTGAAAAGATATTGGCTAATCGTCTTTGCCCATTGATTTCTGAATCGATTCTGTTGGAAGAGGCGTGGCTTGTACGGGGCAGCTAGACCGTACTTAAACATAGAACCTTTTTTGGTGCTATTTCACAACTTGACCAATATGGTAGTGAGGTAGCAGTTTTCTTAGCTTCAGAAAGCATTCAGCTCAGTCGAATGGGAATTTATGTGTACAGCACTGACCAAAGTTGGAGTTGGTGACATATTCCTAAAACTGATTTGTTTGCTATATAACAAACCCACGGCCCAGGTATGGGTGAATGGCACTCTAACTCAGCCCGTCCATATTAATAGAGGAACCCAACAGGGATGTCCGCTTTTGCCACTCCTTTACGTTATAGTGGTGGAACGACTGGCATGTGCCTTTAGAGACCGTGAAAAGGGGCCTGAGACACCAAGGTGTGAGAAATTGGGTTGTTGGTTGAGGAGGGTGTGAGCCCTTCTCAAGCAACAGCCATAATCCCCGTCAGGGTGAACCACACAAGTAATTAAATTAACTTGTGCTTAACCCTGTTGTAGCTTGGCATAAAAGCAGTCAGGCTGAACTTAGAGGCAATGTGTAAAGCATTTATGCAGCACACAACATTAATAAAGTGAAAATACCACACAAGAAAAATCCTGCACCAATTAAGACAACTATAGAACATTATAATAAAAAACAATTTGACACCAAAATGAGAAAACTCCAATTAGTAGAAACTGAGAGATGCTATTTTAAAGGATTATGTCAAAATAGTGCTTAAAAGCACAAAGTACCAACTGTGGTTATCTGGTCACACCGGACAGAGACAAAGTCACAAGTTCAGGCTGACCGTGATGAAGAGGGGGCTGGATACCAGGTCCAGGTTAGGCCGGCTAAGAATTGTACCTTATGCCCTTGATGCAGGGTGTTGTGCCACACAGTGACGATTTTAAGGAGCGATGTGAGGTCCTGTGAAATCGCTCTGCATTGGTTATGATGAGAAGCTGTGAGGACTGCAATGTGAGGTCCACAGCGATTTGCTTCGCACTGCATCAGTTCTGATGAGGAGCTGCGAAGGCTGCGATGGGAGGTCTGTGATGAGTTGCTTTGTGCTGTGTCTATTCCGATGAAGAGCTGCGAGGGGGGTTGCATCGGATTGCGTCGTGCTGCATCAGTTCTGATGGGGACCACAGCTGGGATGGCAGAGCACTATTATCCCACTTCCAAAGTTCCAGGACTGGAGAGGCACCAATTGGAGGGTCAGGACTCACTCAGGTAGGATCCAGGTGCGGGTTAAAGATAGTTGGAGCCTTTTCTGTCACTGAGGCTCTGATCAGCAGGCCAGCCAACTAGCCCTTGGAGTCACACTGGAAGTCCTGGGTTCAAGATGAAGTGCAGGACTCAGGCAGCAGGGCAGACATCTGGGGGTGCAAAGCAGGTTTCGGGCAGCAGAGCAGTCCCTCCTGGTGCAGCAAAGCAGTCTTCTGAAGTACACATTGTGAGAAGTTGGCCTGGCATATGCTGTCCACTAGTTATAGTGGGCACCTTGCACCAGTCCAAACAACCCCTTATGGATGATAGGTTAAAGACAACCTTTATTGAAAGCTATCCTAGTGGTAGCTATGGAGAGCAGCCTTCATGCTAAGTCTTGGAGGAATGTAAAGCAGCTTGTTTTACCAGTCTATAATCTCTTGAGTGACCAAATGAAAGAGGGCCACACCAGGTATATATATAAAATATATGTATTTAGTCTTAAACACACCCCTCTAGTCTCTTTATGAGGCTAGAGTTCGAAGTACATAAGTTACAAGGCGAATATCAGCAGTTATTAGCACAATACACGTTTGAGCCCTATGGGCGTACCAAACCATATACTAAAATAGTGGTATAAGAACCACGACTGAGCTAGACACAAGGCCTAGCGCCTGTAGAAGTGTTTAGACCCCAAGGAACCACCCAAGGTAGTGACACAGGGGACCCACGGGGGACGCGTGCAGTGTGAGAACACAGCCGCGAACCGCCGTTGACTTCTATGGGAAAGTCGCGGTTGGATTTTTAAAGAAAAAGGACACTTCGGAGAGGACTTCCAGTTAACCCCTTAAAACTTAAGAGTTTCTAGGGCCCACACCCACGTGAGTACCGAAATACTCGAGTTACCTCACCCAGGAAGCCGGGTGCATACGTGTTAAAAGGTGTCGGGAATCGTCGTCGTTTTCAATGGCGACCTCTGGAAAGTGCTGCTGCCGTGAAGAAGAAGAGTGTCCGGAGCGATCCAAGCCTGGATCGAGGAAGAGGAAGACCTGAAAGCAGAGGGGACAGAGTCTGGGTCACTAGCCAGTGACCAGGGGCACGATAGTCGAATGCCCTCAGATGTTGGGTGCTTTAGGTGAGTTGACGGGTGCCTTGACTCTTCAGCCACGTGGTCCAGGAGGTGTCGACGACAACCAGGAGCTGGATTCGAGCTGTCCCACAAAGTCTGTCGAGTGCTGCGGTGTCGGCAACTGGATTGGACCCAACAAGCCTTGGCAACGGCAAGTCATGGGGAAGTGAAGAAAAGGCTGCGGTGCAGACCAGCAAGGTCTGAGGCACTCACCCAGCAAGGGTAAGTCAGAACACTTCTGGAGCAACCAGAAAAACCCAAGTAATTGAAGAGTTGCCTTCGTGGGGACCCACTAGCCAACGGACTAGAGATTGCAAAGGAGCCTCAAGCGGTCTCACTTGGAGCTGGCCCACGGGACACTCGTGAAGTGTAGGCCAGTGATCTTCACTGCAGTTGGTGCTCGGGGCTAGGGCTACTTTGAACCCAAAGCACAGCTTCGAGAGATGTCAGAAAGTTGATGCACTTGCAAATGTGCTCGGTGTCCAGGGGTCACGGTTCCACGTTACCCACGACAGCTACGGGCCTCAGTTTTGCTGGGGAAGTCTGGAAATCCAGCTCTGGTGATGCAAAGACTTCGGCGTCCGGCGGGACCTTCAGAGATGCAGACCGGACAGATGCTTCGTTGGTGCCTGCCAAGCAGGGGAGTCACTCCTTGACCCCAAGGGAGATTCTTCAGTCCTCTAATCTTGATGTAGAGCGTCGAAGGTCCAGGATTCAGCTTCAGAGTTTCGTCCAGGGATATCTAAAGTCCCTTACTTATACTAAGAAAAGGGGTTGGACTAACTCTGGGGACCCACCTATGGGAGGGTTTGGAAAGAGGGGTGGCTACACCCATTTCCTTTGTTCAGTTTCGCGCCAGAGCAGGGGCTGGCAGCCCCTGCAACCGGTTTGAACTGGGGTATGCACGAGGACACCAAATGTGCCCCCAGTGCAGGACTTCAAAGCACTCAGAGAGTGCACCACCAAGCCCCAATCCACTAAGGCCTGTCTGGGAGGTGGTAACACCTCCCTGAGACAGGAAACCTATTGTCCAGGCCTCCCCTGCCGGAGTTTCGGTCAGCAGCAGGAGGCCAGACTCGTGTCTGTGGCTGCAGCATCCATTTTGTGATGCCTGGGCTCTTTAAGGTTTCTACCGGGTATACCGGTGGGGACATGTCTCTCCCTCTAGAAGGGTGGAATTCTACCCCCGCCGCCAGGACTGGCGGGGGGTAGGATTCCAAGGTGTTAGACACCAAACACAACATGTTTCCGTGCAGCCAGTCCAAAGTTAGCATTTTACTGCGAGGATATAATGCACTTAAGAGTATATGGTCAGGCTGCACCACAGACAACCCCGGATAGGAGATTCCGAGGGCTGCAGAGGGGCTCTGCTCATGCATGGGCACCCTCTCACATATAACCAAGCACCCTGCCTTCAGGATTGATAAGGCCTGCCATAGGGGTGACTGATAGGTTTCTATGTGCAGTGTATGGTGAGATATAGTGAACCTATATCTCTGTAAGGGGTGCATGCACCACCTTACCCAGGCTGCAGTAGCAGTCCTGTGGTGTCATTTTGGAGGGCCTTCCAGGGGTGGCACAATACATGCTTCAGCCCCTGGTAGGCCTCTGGGGTACCTATGCCCTGGGTACATAGTATACCATATACTAGGGACTTATAAGGGCACCCCAGAATCCAATCTGAAGTGTACTTAAGGTACAGGGAATCAATTTAGAGAGGAAGCAGCTAGGCTGGGGTCCTGGTTAGCAGGGCCCCAGCCAGACTAAAGTCGAAAAACAGTGATACACCAGCAAAAAGTGGGGGTAACCATAAGAGGCAGATCCTACTCTCCTACACACATCAGGCCACAGAAGCAGGAAGTCCTCTAAGATCCTTTAGTAGGTCCATAAACTGAACTGAAGAGTGGGTCTGAGGGTCCCATTTTTATACCTGGTGCCTTCTTTGAAGTGGGATAATCTTCTGGAGGCTTCCCCCACAGAAGTGTCTTGAATTTCCTGCTTTCCTGACCTGGTTCCAGCCTGGCTGCAGGCACAAAAGGCTAGTGTGGAGTTTTTTGTGTGTGAGCAGGGCCCTGCCTATTGATGTGTAAGTGGGGCTGTTCACAGCTCTGCTCCCCTTCATCTTGCCTGAGATGGCCAAATGAATGACAGCTAGTCTCCCTATTATGTGGCTGTCTGGAAGGAATAGGACCAGGCACCAAATGATTAAGGACAGTGAAATGCCAACTTTCTATTAGTGCCATTTTCAGAATTGTGACCAAAAATACGACTTTACCTTTAAAGAAGATTTAAAATTACATTTCCACAGATACTAAACATGACTTTCCTACCTGCTCCCAATAAAACGTTATCACTTGTTAAATGTAATGAAGTAACCTAATGTTATCCTATGGAAGAAGTAGGCCTCACAGTAGAAAAAAATGAATTTGTGCATATTTACTAGGACATGTAAAACTTAAACGTACATGTCCAACGTTTTCATTACAATGTACCCTGCCCTATGGGTCTACCTTAAGGGTGAATTATATGAATTAAAAGGGGAGTTTAAGGGTTGGAATAGGTGTTATTTTGCCAAGTCGAATTGGCAGTTTAAAACTGCTGTCAGACTGCAATGGCAGGCCTGAGACATGTTTTAAAGGGCTACTTAAGTAGGTGGCACCATAGGTGCTGCAGGCCCACTAGCAACATTTAACATACAGGCCCTGGAAATATATGAGGGATACCATTTTACTAGGGTCTTATATGTAAATTAAATATGACAATCAGGTGTGATCCTTTTTTTCCATGTGGAATGAGCAAAAGCACTTTTGCACTGGTTAGCAGTGGTAAAGTGCAAGTCCTAAGGCCAACAGAAACAAATTCATAAAAATAACAGGGTGAAAGCAAATGTTTGGGGGAAGACCACCCTAAGGCTGACAGGTTTAACACTGAGGTACAAACTGATTTTGTCCGCATATATGGATGATATATTGCTCTGTGTAAGGAACCCGGAAACCAATCTATCTCTAATCCTAAATGAAATTCTGCGCTTTGGTGGACACCCTAGCTTGAGAGTTATTTGATATAAAGCTGTCATATTCCCACTCACTGCATCATTACAACAATGCACAGTGGAATTCTCACTGAAGCGGACAGATGAACCGGTATGATACCTAAGCATTTCCCTGCCAGGAACATTCTTCCATACATTACAAAAGCTAATGATCTTACTCGCATGGGCAGGTAGACAGCCATGAGTCCAATGGTCAACACTAGCGCTTCCTTATGAGAGAGGAAACTTAGCGACCCCAGACCTTGAGCTTTATTATAATGTAGCACACAGACACTTTACACATTACTGGAAACACAGCCCTTCATATCTGCAATGTCTGTGTATTGAAAGAGGTGCTAGTGCACCTTTGTCTACTGAAGTTGCACAATTTATTTCCCCAGCTAGAAAATGTGTCTGTAGGTCTAATTGGTTCCACAGTGCATGCATGGAAATGGCTGCTTAGACATGGGCAAGGGGAATGTATACTTCAGGCATGTGAGTGAACTGGTGTGCCTGCCTCCTGGTGTGTCTTGAGAGAGGAGTTGGTGAGCAGCTGGGAAGATTACAGCTAGTAGTCATGGGTGACTTATTTTGTGACAACAACTTAAGGATACCAGACCAGCTATGAGAGCAGTATATAGATCTCACTACACTCAATATATTTCTTTATTTTCATATGTGCAGCACCCTTTAAGACAAAATTGGCAGCTCCCTTTGTGAGCCTCACCCTTTTACATAGCTGACTAATCTGATCCAAAATGCACTTCTCAAACACATCATCTCCCTATTATATGCCCTGGATCGAAATTCGGAGATTTCACTGGATATTAAATGTCGCCAAGGATGGCAATCAGATGTACAACAGAATATCACTGATGACCAATTGCAGCTTTGCTCTCTGCCTTTCAGAACATTAACTTAAACAGCAGGGATACAATTCAAACATATATTCAAAGGTTCTATTACACCCCAGCCAGGATATTTCAGTATAGCCTCAGGGAAAACCCCGATTGTCCTAGATGTCATGAAAGAAGAGCTGACTTAACGCATGTCTCCTAGAAATGTCCAGGTGTACAAGAGTGTTGGGGCTCTGACCTTTGTTGACCTCAGTAAAATTACAGAAGTAAATATTGAAACAGACCCGCTGGTTGCCTCGCTGGGTTATGTTGAGGATGTACCTGTATCAGTCTGGGGGGTCTGCTGCTCTGCTGCTCCTGTAGGCCAAAAGATGTGAATGTGGACGCTAGTTTAATATGTTTTTCGCTATTAGTATAAGCGACAGCCTAGATAGAGGTCTTGTGTTTTTCACTTGGGGTCTGGCACAAAGGTTTACATTTATAAATGTGTAAAACCAAACACAGTGAAAGATGTTCTCTGCTCACCTAGTTTATAATGGTATTTATTCTATCACAAGCTAAGCAGTATGCATGGCAATTAGAAGTGCATATTCATTGAGGTACAAATATCTTTAGGTTTTATAAATATAAAGGGGCATATCTACAAGGGCTGGCGATAAAATTATCGCCGCTTTAGGGTCCGTTTTCGGACGAAAAGCGGCGATAATTTTAACGCCCTATTAGCAAGGACACGCTGACGCGTGAATCCATGCTACATCGCCCTTTCCCTATCGCCCAGCTCTGCATCTCTAATGAGATGCAAAGTGGGCGTTCCTCCCCAGGATAACGGGAGAAATGTCGCTAAGCGACATTTCTCCTATTATCAAGCCTCAGGCAAAGAAGCATAGCGACAAGAAAAGTAGCGATAACCTCTGTTATCGCTACTTTCCTAACGCCTGCTTTGAGACTGACTTAGCCATGATATCCTATGGAAGGTGGATATCATGGCTAAGTATGTCTTGCCCTATCAGCAAGCTATCGCCAAACCTTGTGCGATTATCGCTGTATTTCCAGCGATAATCGCACAATTGGCAGCTTGCGCTCTGAATTTTATCGCTTTGGAGATAAGCGTTGCTGATAGCACGCTATCTCCGCGATAAAATTCAGTTTCGGCCGGCGATAATTATCCTCGCGCTAAGAGCGCTGAGCGATAATTATCGCATGGCCTCGTAGATATGCCCCAAAGTTCTCATGTGTTAAACAATCACTGTGAAATTGCACATAGAAAGCTGTACTAGAAACAGTGCATGTGTTAATCAGCATAATTTTCGAATTGGGTGTCAGACATTCTGCAGTATGTAAAGTGAATCCCAGGGTGCAGTAAAATGGAGCTATTGTTTGTGTTGTAGAAAAAACATGTGCTTCTGTCCAATCCATGCTTTAGAGGCCTTCGCTCAAACATGTAAGTAAAAGTGTTATTATTTTCAAGATTTTCTCATACGGGCAAGCCTGGGTGACTGACGAGTTAGCAGACAGAATGGTTCACTGACCTAGAACTCGGAGGAAGATGTGCCAATGAGACTTATGAGACAAACGCACCCTTACTGGTCAGGGAGATCGTTGTTTTGCTACAGAACACTTACCTATATTTGGGAGAGAGGGTGCATAGTGTTTTTGGGTCTATGAACTACTGGAGTGAGGAGCTGGAGTCTGCTGCCCAGAGAGACGAATTTCACTGTTAGCCTGCACCCAGAGCACAGATTCCAATATTACTCATAAAAATAAGTAGATAAGGGAAAAATAGAGTGAGTTAGTCAAAGGATAGGATTTTAAAACAGTGATTTGTTAGATAGTGCCAATGCTCATGAAAACAAAGCAGTGAGTGTTTTCTCATAAGAGTTGAGAAACACCATCAGTAAATACGCCCTGATACCATATTTTAAATGAGCTCTGTGATAACACTGAAAAGCATTGAAATCTCCTGCATCTTCCAAACATGGGTATGAATTATGTGTCCTACTGATTTGGGGCCTTATTACAAGTTTGGAGGAGCGGAAGTTGGATCGCCCCGCTCCTGCACCCCCAAACCCGTGGTTGAACCGCCCGCCAGATTAGGAGTTTTCTCCTGGTCTGGTGGGCAGTTCTTTGGAGTTCCCACAGCGGTACCTATAAAATACCTATGAAACACCTATGAAATAGGCACCCCATTGGGAACGTCAAAATCAGTACCTGCACAGCATGGACTGCAGCAGTCCATGCCGTGCAGGTACTGGGGTGCATGCACACAGGTGGCACAACATGTTCCCTCCTGCCTGCGTCCCCAGGCCCAGAGGCAACAGGAGGGCCCTGTTAGGACCCCTTTGTTTCCATTCTGCCATGGTTTGCATGGAGGTGGAACAGCCATGAAAACTGCGACGGAAAGGAAACTCGTAATATGCTTGGCGGGACTGTCACAGTCCTGCCAAACATATTGCGGATTTAAGACCGCAGCACCACGCAGTAGCGTCGGTCCCAGGGCGGCACAGCTGCCTTAGTTGTAATTGGGCATTTGGAAGACTGCCGCCGCCGCGCCCCTGTGAGTCTGACGGTCCGTGGACCACCAGACTCGTAATTCGCCCCATAGGTTCCTGACTCTCCCTCTGAAGGGTAAGGCTTAATGTGTTTCCATGGTGTTCTGTTCAGTTCAGGGGAATTAGCGAGAAATTAAATTCTAGAGAGGATGCAAATTGGTGGCCATGATAGTGAGTCTGTTTTTTTCCTTTGGCGAAGGACATTGGGCTCAAACGTGTGTGTGTGGAGATGGGTGTTTCATAGCTATTCTTAAGTTCAGTCATTTGTAACACTTAAAATGTACTCTTTTCCCTGCCACAATAACGGGTTAGATTTCAGCGTCTCTGGTTGAACCGGCCTCACCATTCCTTTATCATGGAGTCTCACATAGTAAAAGAAAATAACACCAAAACAAACAAGCATTCATTAATATCTCAAACTGCTCTTCTATGTATGTTAAATTTTCACTGTATTATTTTGCACTGATTTTTATTGCTTCAGAAATCTATAACTCCAATTGTATGTATGCTACTCCGTTTATTTTGGTGTCTAAATTAAGATAACAACACACTACGTTTTTATAAATTGATGTCGGATTTCTCTCGAGTCATGTCAATTACTTATTGTCCATGTTGGTACTCTGAATTCTTAACGCATGTTCCTCTAGTAAAGCCTGACTGCTCTTTGCCACACTACCAGGACTGAGCTAAGGATTTATTAGTGTGAATCCAAGGACCATACTTGGGTAATCATGCTACTATTATATGGTGAGATTTAATCCCCACACCACATAATACTCAAACTTTCTACAAATGCCTGGCACTTGAATAAAACAAGGATATCGTATTCTGGCAGGCCATTAAAGGTAAATATGCAGAAAAAAAGATTGAGGCAGAATACAATTTTACTTGTAATTAAAATATATATTCTCCAGATGCCTGAGAAGTTTGTTCATTCATGTTCACTGCCCCCGTTTAGTCCCTGTGATCTTTAAAAAATAAGAGGAAGTTACCTCTGTCTTAAGCAGTTTGTTGGTATCCAAGAGAATCTGTGCAAAGATTTTTCCCATCATTCTCACTCAACGGATTCTTTAGGCCCCTATTTGAAATTAGGCTATGCCATTTCCTTGGAGCCTAACCACCTCTAGCTAAGGGACCAGAGCGGATGCTCTACCTTTGAATATCTACAGGTTCAAACACCTAATCATGATTTGTTTTGCCAAAACAGTTATATTCTTTGCAGTCATACCTTTACGCTGAAATGGCTTTATGCCTAAAACCAACACATTTTAAGGACACAACCCGGGAACAAAGGATACAAGGGTACATGACTGAATAAAGTTTCCACATTTAGGGCCCTATTACGATGGCGGGCGGACAAAGTCCGCCCGCCACCGTACGGCATGCGGGACCGTCCGCCAGAGGTGCGACGGTCCCGCTGTGGCCATTAGGATGCCACCGCCACCGTGGCGGCGGCATCTCCCATCCACAACATTGTGGCGGGCGGTGCTCACAGCACCGCCCGCCACAATGCTGTGGATGCATGTTGTGCATTGGCATGCACTCGGGTGACAGGCACCGCGCGGTGCCTGCCACCTTGTCCATGCCAATGTAGGGGGGTACTATGGTACCCCCCATGTGCCCCCCACCCCCCCAACACTCTGGGGGCCCATAACAGGCCCCCAATAGCGGAAACCGGATGCCTTTCCATGGCGGCAACGCCGCCATGGAAAGGCAAGACTCCGCTGGCATCGTAATGTGGATGGTGGTGTCTTGCAGACACCGCCACCATATCCTGGCAGTTTTCCGCCTGGTCGACGAGTCAACCAGCGGAAATGCGGCGGACGGTCTTCCCATCCGCCGCGGACCCCCCAGCCATCCTAATGTGGCGGGGGTAATTCATGGCAGGATGGCGAGCGGATCGCCCCCGCCGGGCCGGCAGTGGCTACCGCCGGCCCGGCGGGGGCGATCCGCCCGCCATCCTAATGGGCCCCTAAGTTCCTGATTTATTAGCAAAATAAAGCTTGCAGTGTATTATTTAATTCAGCAGTTATCAACAAGAAATCTGTCTGTGCACATCACGCATACGATGAATCATTTGTAAATATTGAAATGCGTGTCTGTCCATTCACAGTCCCACATTTTCTGTTGAAGTAACTTCCCTGAACTTTGATTTATCAGGTTCAAAAAGCATTATTTTTTTCAAAACAAAGACTCCCCATTTAATATATTGAGTAAGAGAAAACGTCAGCCTTTCTTGTCTGAGCACATAGAGTGGTTTATCTGTTCAGTTGTTCATCCAAAATGTATTGTGGTTATCTGGAAAAACCACTAGTGACAATCGGTCACTTGCAGGTCGAATTGTATTGTACCCTTTGAGGGTAAAGGGGATGAGGGTCCCATGGCCACGCCACACAGTAAGTTCAATTTTACCTGGCTCATGGATCCCGGGTGCCTAGTTGTCCTGTCTGGCCCTGGTGCTGACCGAGAGCCGTGGGAGAGCTGCTTTATCACTTAAACAGTGCTGCGGGGTAAAAAGATGCAAACAACAGGGTCACTGCTGATGTCGGATGGACGTCGGATGGAGTCCCCTCTAGGTGCAGCATCAAATGCAGGGGTCGGTTGTCAGACTGATGACAAACAAACCTTGGCAGCAGTATGTGGTGCATGAAGTAACTTCGATATCCCGAGGTCCCGGGGAACGTCGTAGCTGTCTGTAACTTCATGGAAGGCAGCACTACAGTTCCTACAATGCATTAGACCATGGGAATTTGGTTAATCCCTAGGAGGGCCTGATGCCCAGCAATGCTTCTGATCCAGAGCATTGTTTTACCTACAGTTTGCAGGGTACTGGTACCACTAGTCCAGGTGAGTCTGAGGGTGCCTCAGGCTCCCACAGGGGGTCCCTGGTCTTGGGGAACTGAGAAATAGCCTAGGACGAGTCTTGATAAGGCAGTTTCAGGAGTGTTGCAGCAGGTGCAGGGTATCCCTCTTTTGCTTGGTGCAAGTCCTGTTATCGCTGACACAGGTCTCTTCTTCTGTCCTCTTTGATGCAGGTTGTTCAGAACTGAGGTTCTAGTGTCAGAGGTGTTCCTTAAATCCTAGATTTAGAGGAGGTAGAGGTGTGGGAGCAAGTAGCCAATGGGCTGCTAGTCCCTGCAGCTAATCCACCTCTGAGGGGACCACATCTGGGGGAGAAGGTCACCTAGTCTATCCAGAAGCCTCTATACTGCCACTCGTGAAGATGGCAGAAATCTAATTTTAACGTACAATGCAAGATGCTCACACTGGAGGTGTGGCTAGCCTTCTGTGGTGGCGCACCTCCTTGACTAACTAATTTCTCTCCTGCCTGGGTACAAATGTGCCTGGGGCAGGGGGAGGGCTATTTCCTCCTCTGGGACTGATGCACATCAGAGGTTGTGCAGCCTTTGAAGCTCACAACCTTGATATGCCACTTCACTAGCCTGCTTGGTAGGAAGGAGGTTTGACCACCTTCCTGCCCAAGCCTTTGTTCCTTACTCCTGGGAGTGATCATACTGCCTGGCAGGAGGTAAAAATCCTGTCTTGGCTGCAGCAAATGCGGGAAACCGGGCTTGCCAGCCAGAGCACAGAGAAGCTGGGGCAACCAGGTGGACAACCTCTAGGTAGCCGCCTGGGTGCATGCTGCATCACCCTCGACAGGAGATTCATGTCAGGGGTGAGAAGACACGTTATTTGAAACCAAACATGACATATTTAGGCAGTATCACAATGGAGTTGCCAACTTTGGGTTTGCCCGGGTGCCAGCCCATGTTATCCTATGGACCGTCTATCACTTATAGTGTAGGGGTGTGGCCATCCAGAAAGGGTACTTTCCCACAGAATTGAGGATTATTGTGGGAGATTGTGAACCAGACTTTCTATTCTTGGATGCAAGGCAACATTGCTGTACTGCCTTACGTCAAAGGGAGAGAGAAAAAATGCACTGTATCTAATAAAATATAGTGCATTATTTCTCTGCCTGTGCACAGGCTCAGTTTTGGGGCCATCCACTCTGAAGCATAGGTTTTGTACTGAAAGGGGTCCTTTCCAGTACAAAAACTATGCTTTAGGCTGATCACTCTTTGTATGTGCACTGTACAATGTAGCACACATGCAAAGTTGAAAAAACAAAGAGAAATAAAAAAAAGTCTTCTCATTACACTTGCCTCTAGGACGTGTAAGAATTTGGTACAACATTCCTGTCTCCAAATGTTTGTAGATAGGGATTTACATCAAAACCTTAGGTGGTTGCATGGAAGGCTCTCTTAATATGCATAGCATAATTTTGCTTACTTTGGGATACTATCCAACGCAAATCCATAATTGTTGTGATGTTAGGGACATGCCTTCCTGGAAGAAAATCAGGGTCAGTGTTCACATGAAGTCACTTCCGGTGATGTCATTAAGGTCAAAGAGTATGTGATGCCACTTCTGCTGGCATTCTGGTGAATTGACGCCCATGAGGCAGCAGCTTGGAGTTGGATGGCTCATGATTTGCTTTAGAACTTTACCAGGAACAGACAGTAGGAAATATACACTATCTTGGTAAAAGCGGGGAAATACAGACCATGCCATGAGATATTACCTTAAATATTGGGTCAGTATGTATTCTGGTAACTATTGTGCTTTACTTGTTGAGACATTATAATTACTGACCTACTTATGATGATTTACATGCTAAGGCAATGAACCTCCGGGCCTGGGGATGATGTGTTGATGGGGAGGCAATATGGATACTAGCCAGATCACTGACAGAATATCGAGGTAAACAATATAGTTTGACACAAATATCATGTCAAAAATAGAATTTACCAAAATATCGTGTCCCTGTACTTAAAATGGTATGTACAAAAATATCAAAAAAAATATCATTGACACTAATATCGTCAAAAAATATACAAACATATTGAGTTTTAATATAAAGTTTAAAGCAGTGAATGTTAAATATTTTCATATATACATTTAATATAATGTAAATTAAATAAATTCCGCTATATTTAATACTATACATAAATATATATTTATATAAACAAACACACATATATATACATATATATGTTTTTGTGTTTATATAAAATTATATATAGTGTGTAACATAAATAATACAATTACTTATTTTACATTATATACATTTTTATACAATATCTAAAATACAAGACAATAATTGAAATATTACAACACCAAAAAGCACATTTACTAAGAATACTATAAGACTAGGGAAAGATTTGGACTTCAGAGGGATTACATTTACTATTTGCACTCCAGTCTGTACAACAGTAGGGAAAGTGTTGGACTTCAGAGGGGTTAAATTTACTATTCCCACTCCAATCTGTACAACAGTAGGGAAGCGTTGGACTGCAGAAGAGTGAAATGTACTATTCCCACTCCACTATGTGCAACAGTAGGGAAAGCGTTAGACTTCACAGATGTTAAATTTACTATTCCCACCCCAGTCTGTACAAGAGTAGGGAAAGTGTTGGACTTTGGAGGAGTAAGATTTACTATTCCCACTCCACTCTGTGCTTCAGTAGGGCAAGTGTTGGACTTTGAAAGGCTTCAATTTACTATTCCCACTTCAATCTATGCAACAGTAGGTAAAGTACACAATACATATTTGAAAAACCCTGATAATGTTTTTTTTTTTTTTTAAACTGTTACTATAAACAGAATTATTTTACATACATAATAGATTTATTAAAAAATAACATAATTATTAAACAATTTAATAATTCTCGATTAAAAAAGAATTATTATTTAATTATTACTTATTTAGCTTCCCACCTTATACCCCTACAAACATAGCAGTCCACACCTGAAATATAAATAAAATAAATAAGTATAAAATAATTTACATAACTAATATTCAATTAGATAATTAGTTAACAGCCAATTAATTGTTAATTAACTATTACTTAATAATAACTTCCCACCCTATACCCCTAGAAACCCAGCAGCCCACATCTAAAATATAACTAAAATATTTAATTATTCAACAACAAACATAATTATTCATCAATTAAAATAGTAATAAAAATCATTAACTAATTCTATTTAATTAGGACTTAATTACCTTCCCAGCCTATACCCCTACAAACCTAGCAACCCATACCTTAAATAAAACTAAAATAAATCAATATAACATAACATACAAAATTAATATCAATCTCATACTTACTTAAAAATTATTAATTAATTAATAATTGAATATTACTTCGTTATCTTCCCACCCTATTCCCTACAAACTCCACAACCTGCTACGACACGATAAATAGCAATTCCATTAAAAAATCTAAAGGCCCGATTACGAGTTTGGTGGTGAGACCGACAGACTGCCGCAGCGGCGGGACTGAGTAGTCCACCAAGCAGCCGGCCTCGCCCCTCATCATATTAGGACTTTCCCACGGGGGCTGCCAGTTTCACGGTGGGGGTGACATGACAGCGGTACATTTCACCACTGTGTTGGTTCACTGAATGGACATGCACGCTCCAGAATGTGAATGCAGTCACAGAGGCATTTTTTTTTTTTCAATGTGGTATAGTGCGAACCCGACCGAAGGCATTGCAGCATAATACAAGTTCAACAGTGACAGTACACAAAGGCACAATCACCCTTGGCACCATATTTGGCCTCATTTACTGCCTTTCTGCCGATCACGCATGGCGGTGTCCCCGCCAGAAACAGGTCGGCGGAAATGCAGGTCATGATTAGCCCAGCGAGAAGCTTGGCGGGAACTCTTCCATGTGCTGCCTCTGCTTCTCCCGCTGCCGCTGCCGGAGCAGAAGTATCGTCGGTGAAGGCAGTGTTGTGGCGGAGTCACCTCACAGATCATAATCGGGCCGTCGGACCGCCGAGGAGGTGGCGGTCGGTCTACGGAAAATGTGATGGCAGGACACATCCCGCCGTCATCGTAATCAGGCCGTAAATCACTTAAAATTACAAACTATATTTTAAAAGATTAATAACAATTATACAAACAATAACACATACAATTAATATATGCACTAAAGCACATTAAAATAATCAAAAAATATACTATATTATTGAAAACAATATTAAAAACAATGATATTCTTGACAACAATATTTCTGCATCACAATATTATTGTATCATGATATTTTTTATGATATTTGTATCTCCTGATATTAAAAACGTTGTATTTTGTCTAAACACCTCGTGGCCTGCAGATAATCTCTTGACTAATAGGGCACTGTGTAATTGGGTCTGAGTTTAGTGCTTTACATTCAGAGCTATTGTAGGTACATTCGTCTGGCTCTAGTTCTTCACATAATGGGGCATTATAAACATTACGCAGACTAATGTGCTTTACATGTTGCAGTATTGTAGATAAATACCTTAGTGTGATGCTTTACCTCATGTTGCATTATGGACAAATACTTGCCATACAGACTGAGGGGCCGATTCCGATCGGAAATCTCTCCGACCGAGCCGGACCCGGAGAGATTTTCGACCGAATCGGACCCGTGCAGCCCGACCGAACGAGTACGATGCGTCCGTATGCTATCGTACTCGAGTCGGTCGGACTCCCATTGAAGTCAATGGGAGCCGGTCGTACAATGTGTACGCGGGCTCCCATTGCCTCAATGGGTGCGAGGCGAACAAGGGCGCCCCCTACAGCGGGTACGCGGCGAAGCGACTCGCGCCATACACGCACAGGTAGGGGGGACCCATGGGTCCCCCCTGTGTGCGACTTGCGCGGCTACGCGTACAGGGGTTCCGACACGGACCCCCGAAGTACGGCTCTTTCGAGCCGGACGGCGCGTGTCGGTCGGACTGCTCGCGGCGCGCATCGTACTTACCCGGCCGGGGAACGTCTCCATTGCGCGGTGCGAGTCGTGTCCGAGCGAGTCGGTCGGTGTGGTTCGACCCGGGAACGAGTCGGTCGGAGCGGTTGGGACGCCCGAACGAGTCGGTCGGCGATTTCGCATCGTACTCGCTCATCCGGACGCACGTACGAATCGGTCGGGAAATAGGGCTCCGAATCGGATCCGGTTAAGCCGAATCCGATTCGGAGCCCTACCGGCCGAGATCGGAATCGGCCCCAGAGTGTGCAATTAACTGGATTTATGTAGCAAGGATGTATAATTTGAGTATGAAGAGGGTATGTTCTAAATTTCTATACCATTAAATTAAATATATGTTGAAGCATGCAGTAATCTTAATTTAAAACTGAAGGAACTCACTAAATATATTTATTTGGTTTGCAGTAATGACTGGATGAAAACATACAGTTGATGGCTCAAACTAATGAAGATCAAGAATTTTCATTGTTAGTTATATTAGTATTGTCAGAAGAAATTTTTTTCAATGTATGTCATGATGAAAGCTTACATGAACATCATACAGCCCTCGAACTGTGAATTGTGTATTTGTGTAGGAGATGTTTCCCTCCTTAGTGTCATTTACTAAATTATATGGAATTGGACATGTTTCAAATTATTGCAATTACTGGTGTCAAGGTGTGTTTGTGTAGAAAGAATATAGCTTCAATGTCAGTGGAGAAATTACTATGCCAGTAAAGTTTGTAAGGATTGTTATGATTTTTTTTTGTTGATGATGATTTTTGAGACAGAAAAGTGAATTTCAATATTGTTTGATACAGTTGTGTTGCTAAACATTTTTAAATAATAGAACTTTACATATTCTGCATGCATTTTCGCTTGAAAGCTTTTATTTTTATCTATTCTCGGTCGGTGTGTGCCAAGTGGTATCATTTTGTATGGAAAATTAATACTGCAATTATTGAAAATAGTTTTACTACAATGTAAGATTTCCTCACAGCCTGACCATCCTACATATGTTGGAATGGGACAATCTGAGCTCTTCATAATGAATAAAGATGAGAGAAACAAGATATGGTAAGTGGTGCATGTTGGTAGTTATGGCCTTGCAGACCATGCGCAGTGTCATTAGGTGTTGCTGGCTTGTAGATGAGTCCAGTGTGATTTCTTTATTTTCTTTAGTGATATCAGTGGTCAACAGCAAGCAGGGCATTCTTCAAAAGTGTCAGGTGGGCCGCAGGACACTGGCGAGTAGTTCATTGCTGCTACTTAGGGGCCAATTATGAGTCTGGCGGTCCACGGACCGCCAGCCACGTGGGAGCACAGCGGTCTCCCAACCACCTTTACTAAAATTAGGGCAGTTGGACCACCATTGCCCCACCACAGCCGCCAGGGAACCGCTGTTCCCTGGCTGTGTTGTGGCGGTCAGGGTGAATCAATATGCTTGGCGGGACTGCTGCGGTCCCGCCAAGCATATTAGGAGTTTCCTCTCTGCCACGGTTTTCATGGTGGTTCCTCCTCCATGAAAACCCTGGCAGAGAGGAAACAAAGGGGGCCCTACAGGGCCCCCTTGTGTCTCTGCGCCCTGGGGTGCATGCAGGGGGGGGACTCAACATGTGCCCCCCTGTGTGCATGCACCCCAGTTCCTGGACTTTACAGTCCACGGCCTGCAGGAACAGTTTTTGGTGTTCCCATTGTGGTGCTCATTTTTAGAGGCACCGCTGTGGAAATGTAAAAAAAAAAGCCCGCCAGACAGAAGGAAACTCCTAATCTGGCAAGCGGACCGACCAAGGCTTTGGTGGTGCGACAGCGTAGCGGACCCGGCGCCGCACCTCCAAAGTTGTAATCAGGCCCTTTGGATGGAGGAGAACCGAGCCTGACAATGGGGCTGATAACGACTTCAGAAGGCAATGATTTTTTTTTTGTAGAAGTGAGATTTGATGTCTGGTAGTCTGAATCTTCTAGAGTAAGCTGTTTTGAACAAAGGACACCTTTCTATGATGAACCCCAAGTTTTGAGTGAGGGGATAAGTAGGGGAATGTATCTCAACAAGACACTTCTGGATATGCTCCTCTTTGGAGCAGTTGCTCATCAATCTACATTTGATATGATTTGAGTGAGGGTCAATTTGGGGTAAACGCAAAGAACATGTCTGGTTTCCTTTCATACTGTTGAAATGCAGACAAGCACCCACCCCTGTATGCTTAACTTAACCATGCCCAGAAACTTGCTTAAGTCAATGAAACATCTTCCTTTAATTCAAAACTGCAGAAAAATAGCCTGCAGCCACAGGCAGAGATTAAATTATCACTAAGGAAGACAATCCATTCATAGCAAAATTTATAGAAAGATTTGATTGCTCGATATTGAAGGAAAAAACAGCATCATCCCATGAAATAGTGAAAATAGACAGGTACCATATTTCATACTGCCAATTACAAGAAGTACTCATGTAACAGAGTCTCATATTACAGAAGGAACCGGCGTGGTCACCCGACAGCAGAACTCCATTTGACTGCATCAATGCACAAAATGTTGATGTCAATAATAATGTCTCATTAGAGAAAGAAGATGGCTGAAAGTGAGCAAATTAATTCCTCAAGAGCTAATAATCTACTTCAGGGAGTGAGATATCAAGGAAGTTGCACAGCAACACACAGAGTAATCTCCTCTAGAGCCTTATATGCATTATTTAGCTGAGAGACCGACAATGAGCAAGTTGCACAGGCACCGGTGAGTTGGCAATATCATGAAGGATAACAGGTAAAATGCACACAGTGAAAATGCTGAAAAACAAGTTTACTATACAAAAAAGCAGAGTCCATGTGTTCTGCATTTCTCTGGAGCACGTGCTTCCCTGCCCTATGTTGATCTCCGGGCAAGTCACTTGAAAGTACTGCCGGTGTTCTTGATCTCTAACTCAGTGAACATGACAATCACGCATTCCCACCGAGGGCCTTCTTGTGTACATGGATTGAGACCCTAGAACTTGTCTCTAAGGTCGAGGGGGCATGTACAGTGTACCCCTCTTTTACAGAGAGTCGCTACTGTCCTCTCTACCCTGGCTGTGGTAGACCAATGTCTACATTAATCTGTACTCAGGGGTGCCAGCACTTCTACACACTATAGGAGGTGCTGCCTGCCAGCTCCCTCCTGGAAATGTTTGTGCAGTATCCTGTGTGTATCAAGAGCCAGTGGGTTCACTGGGTGAGGATGGTGAGCCATTGTGTTTAATGTGAGCCGAGCTGATATCTGTTCTGCTGGACATTCCACCTCCCCGTGCACCTCCTTATTCTTAGTAAAAGCTGGGTGGCTTGCGGTAGGCACAAGCTGTAATCTGTATTTAGGGAAGACTCCCTATACTGGGACAATCCTCTCCCATTTTGCTAGGTGAGAGTCAGGGTCTCCAGGGCTAGAGTTAAATACAATTCCTCTCTGAAGGATAGGACAGTCAGGTACCAAGAGACTGGGAGAGCCCTCGCAAGGACTGATCGCACAGTGGACATGCAGAATAAATGCCCCAGGATTGGAGGGTCACCCAGGATGCAGAAGTAGCAAACCCACTGATTGGATTAGCCTGTCACTCAGGGACTCCAGTAACAGTGACAAGACACCAGACTCAAGACATCCCTACCCTGACCCTGACAACACCAGAGTTGTGTCCTCGCCAAGGAAGGGCAGACACTTCTGTTGCTTTGGGTGGTCGGAGAGTGGGTGGACTCAGTACATTTGAGTTCATATCAGTTTCTCAAACCTGACACCCTGTTGCACCCCTGAAATGAGCATGGGTGCAGATGTGGCGCACATACATGCCCTAAGGGCATGTATGTGAGTCACATGGCACTTTGAAAAATGCAAAAAAGTGCATTTTTCAAAGAAATCGCAAATTACCACCAACTTGAAGTTGGTGTTAATTTGCGATTCCTTAAGTACAAATTGCACTTTTTCTGTGCTTCTTACATTGCATTGCATTTAAGGAATCGCAATTTGCGATTCCTTAAATGCAATCGCAAAATAGGGAATCGCAAAATTTGCGATTCCTTATTTTGCGAGGGGTGTTTTGTGTCATACATTGGACACTGCAATTTATGCGATCGCAAACGCCGAAATTCTGCGAATTTCGGCGTTTGCGATCACAAAATTGCCTTCATACATATGGCCCAAAGTCTTATATGTATTTATATTCACATAAAAATAAATTATAGATGTAACAAATAAACTGCAAAAAATGGTAAATATTTCCAATTTAATTAACATGAAAAGTAAACAATAGATAAAAATATGTTTTACTAAAAATATGTTAACAATGATATACATTTATATATATAAAAAATGTAAGCACCGGCACCTTGCAGTTTGACCCGGCCCCTTGCCATCGATCAGCATGGAGCACTTTCTTCCTGGACCCTGGAGGTGGGCGTAGGAACGCCACAAAAACTCTGACTCGGTCCCGCAGCGTGGGAGACCGTTCAGCACTGGCACCTTGCACTTTGACCCGGCCCCTGGCCATCGATCAGCACAGAGCACTTTCTTCCTGGACCCTGGAGGTGGGCGTAGGCGGAGGAACGCCACAAAAACTCTGACTCGGTCCCGCAGCGCGGGACGTGCGAGGGGCGTGCTCGGGCTTGGCCCGGGCGAAGACCATAGGCCGGAAGAGGCCAGGCCGGGCCCCCGCCCTTGGTTTTTCAGGATCAGCGATTCTTTGGCACATAGTCTCATCAGTGTGGGTGAGTTCATCTCGCAAGTGTGCACTTTGCTCATCTGCATATGTGACTGCTTCGAGCCCGGGACTTTTTTCATTCTGATTATTTCCCAGATTACTTTGTGGTGGGACAGTAATTCATAACCAGATTTTAAGTGCTGTATAGGCTATTGTTTGATCAGTCGCTACAAAGTCCCGAGAAAAAGATCACACTCTCAGTTAAAGACTGATAGAGACTGATAAAGAAACTTGAGCGTAAAACCAGCTCTGTTTATATAGTGACTGTTCGGTACAATGGGCAAGAGGAAAGCGACAAATTCTCAGGCTAAAACACAGCCTAAGTCGGGGGGGCCCACGCTTGACTCTGTTGAATTACCTAACGGGGGCAAAGGGGGCCATTGAACAGCAGATTATTTCTGTCGAAGAGGCCATGAACCCGGAAAAAACAGGTCCATCGACGACTTCCGGCCAAGGTTTAAACACAGGTGAGGCTGCACAGGGTACATGTGCTCCCCCACTAGAAGGTCATAGTAGATATTCGAACTCAAATGGTTGCATATTGAATATGTCTGAGCACATCTCAGTGAGCGATCAGGAGAGTGATTCTCAACCGCCCACGAAGCGCCCTAGAAATCCAGATACTCTCCCCAATATAATAGAGGAACTATGACCAGAGCCAAGGGCGATACCCCCTAAACCTCACAAAAAGCTGGCTAAAAAGGGTAAATCTCAACCACCACACACGCTAGGTAGCAAGGAAAAATCCCTATCTAGTAAACACCCTTGCACGCATAGCGATCTTTGCAAGTTAAACGCTAAATTGGATGCATTAGATGACTATCTCAGAGATACCCTAACCAACTTAACTAGTAGAGTCGGTGCCTTGGAGGAATCTCTAACTAGATGTATGGATAACTGTCAGTTAAATGTCAAGAAACCGGCATTACTAAACAATCACGGGCCGGATCATCTAGAAAACAGTAGCCGGACACATACCCGCCCCACACTCACAGCAACCTCTAATCAGATAAATTCCACGGGGGTTCCCTACAACGGGGACCAACATTCGTTGACTGTAAAATCTTCTAATCTCTACCCCTCACTATCTCTAGCACCCGGTATGCCTTTATGTACTTATTCCTCATCTGATAACACCACAGCGCCCCCGGGGGTGGGTAATAGCCCACGGGCTTATACCTTGGCCGATTCATGCGCCACTAGCCCGAATTTACCCATACCTTCAAACAGACACAAGCCTGAAATGACCTATTTGGACCTACCTCCAGCTGCTACCCCTTATACAGTAGTTCTAGCCAACGTGCCTAGGCTACCCTCTGGGGTGACTGAGTCCTGGGACACCTTAACCGCTTAACCGCGGCGGCAATTCCGCCGCGGTGCGGCGGTTTAGCGGAGTGGGCGGGGCCGCGTCGGCCAACGGACGTGCGCAGCACTACAGAGGTAGTGCTCGCGACGGCCGTTGGCCGACAGAAGCACGCAACAGGTTAAGAAACAAGTCCCTGTTCTGGTTGGGAACAAAAACGGGTTTAACAGAGAAGCATTTTGCCGAGTTCAAAATGGCTAGAAGAGTGAGCTGGATAGGTAGAGGATGTAAGAACCTTCACGGCGATTGCGTGGTGTTAACTTTTAGAACCCCTCAGCTAGCTCAAATGATACTGAGCAGAGCAGGAAATTATTCTATCTCAGTGCAGAGTATTAATTTAGTCCCTCTGGGATATTTTTACCAGCCTATAAACAATAATTCCATCATGTCAGCTGGCGGGGCTCATAAAGTTAACCTCCGCCCTTTATATAACGTCCCAGTCCATAACCATTTTGATATGCTTCCAACCTTAGAGGAGGTTGATTGACTACCGCCAGTAGGCTCCAGGGCAGCCGAGATAAGGGAGAAAATCCAGATTTCCACACAAGCGATATACTCAGGCATTCAGACCGTAGAAACATCTAGCACTTTAATCAATAACTCACACACCCTATCCAAGCCTTTATCATCTACTTGCATGGTTCCTGATATCTTATCCCTGCCTGACGGCACTAAGGTAAACAATGATAACTTTTTACCACCAGTCTCACTTGATATCTCTAGTGCACCCTCCGTTGACGCCAGGGTTGAGAAGTACAAAGGACTAAAGAGGGAAGATCGCTGTCATTTAATGTTTTGGAATGTCGCTGGTTTAAAATCCAAGATAAATAACCAGTCATGGTCTGACTTTGTTGGGAAGTTTGATATATTTAGCCTGCAGGAAACCTGGGTGGAGGAGCCTATTCACATCAATGGCTATAGAACGTATCATACTGCGGCAGTAGCATCGACCCATGGAAGATCAAAGGGGGGTCTTTGCACTTTTGTATCAAACTATGTGAATGCAAGTAACATCGTATTGAAAGTCACAGACAGATATTTCCAACTTATTACTATCGATGGCGATAAATGACTTTGTATCGCCTTATTGAACTTCTATAATAATGCACCACATGATTCGATTGACGGGGTATTAAGGAAAATAAGCTATGATCTAAACAGCATATAGGTCATTAAAGCAAAAGATGTACTTATCATTTGGGGAGGGGATTTTAATTCGGCACTATGCCAATATTCTGAAAGGGGTGTCTGTGGTATTTCGACTGATCAAGCCAACATCTATTCACATTTCCCGCAAACAATTTATGGGGATCTCTTAAATGAAATTATATTTAATGCTGATTCAGGATTTGTTAACAATTTATGTTTTCCACCTATATCTTTTAGCCCCACTTTTAATGGCCGAGGTACGTACTCAACTATAGATTACGTTTTAATGTCAAGCAGACACTCCTCCAGAGTCCGGAACTTTTTCACCCATGCAAACCCCCTGAGCGATCACTTTCCTTTAAGTGTAGTCTTAACAGTGCATAGTAAGGCGATAAACATCAGGGATAGTTCCCCCCACATTGTTGAGAATATATCCCTGAGTAGGCTAAATGGGTATTCGCTTAGTTGGACCAACGTGGACCCTAACGAGTTTCTAAGAAAGGCTATGGTTAATTGCGAAGCTGCCTTTCTTGCCTGCTTTGATGAGACAACTTCTCACGTTGACATCATAAAAAACTTTTCCATTATATCTGGCCACATTAAAAAAGCCCTTTTTGGGAAGAACCAAAAAATGATTACTAAAGAGAAAGGGTGGTTCGATTCTAAATGTACTAAGGCCTATTCCAAATTAAAACATGCCTTACATAAAATCGTTCCAAATAGAGAAGAAATTAAAGAGGCCAGAAGGGAATGTAGGTGTGCATTAAAAAAATGAAAATGTGCATTAAAAGAAGAAGCTTGGTCCGCCCTACACGTTGCCTCTGTAACCAGAGATAACTCCGCCTTTTGGAAGGCAGTAAATGCCCCCTTTCAAGTTAATAGAGATATACCGATGATTGAGATAGCTATTACCGAGGCTCAATGGGTGGATCATTATTCCAAACTGTACAATAAGCCACCCTGGGATGTATCTGAGGAAGCCGACATACCTGACATACTAGATTTACTTACTACCCAGGAGCCATCAAATTGATATACACTTCGACCTTGCTGAGGTTAGCCAGGCTATCATGACAAGTATGGGAGGGAAAGCGCCTGGTACCGACGGCATTTACGTAGATCTTTTTAAATCTAATATTTTGCTTTGGGGACTGCTTTTAACAAAAGTGATTAACGCTAGTTGCTCTAACTGCTTCTTACCGACTTGGTCAAAATCGATACTGGTTCTCATTTTTAAAAAAGGTGATAGGGAGAACCCAGCGTGCTACAGACCCATTGCACTGTTAGACTCCATGGTTAAAGTTGTGGGTCGAGTCATTTTAACCAGAATACAGGATTGGGCCGACGAGAATTCGATTGTTTCTGACATTCAATTTGGCTTCCGTAAGGGTCTGGGCACCGTGGAGCAGGGTCTCAACTTAAATATTCTCCTGGGCAAGTACACTAAGGCAAAAAGGGGCAGGTTACACTTGGCATTCGTCGATTTAACCGCAGCCTTCGACTGCGTTATCCAGGACAAGCTATGGAAGATTTTGGTGGGAATGGGGGTGGATAAGTCACTCATAGATTTCTTGAGGCAACTTTATCTATATGCGAAGGCAAGAGTCCGATACCGGATAGGCGGGGAGTGCACAATGCCATTTAGCATATTGAGAGGGGTGAGACAAGGCTGCGTCCTGGCACCTTTCCTCTTTACTCTCTACATAAACGATCTGGGACGGGTATTGGCGAAGGAGTGCCAAGACCAGTGATAATTGACAAATGCCCCATACCACCCTACTGTATGCGGACGACGCGGTCCTTATGGCGCGTACACCGCTGGGTCTCCAACGGGTAGTGTCAAGCTTTGCCTCGTTTATGTCTAACCTGGGTCTCACCGTTAATACTTCAAAAACATTTATAATGAAATGTGGAGCAGGGAGCAATAAGAGTAGAGACATTTATATCGACGCTAAAAGGATTGAATGTTCTAAAACCTTCTCCTACTTAGGGATTCTGTTTGACTGACTGGGGACTTGGACCCAAGCCGTCAAAGCCAGGAGGTTAATGTTTATGAGGGCAACGGCAGCCCTATGCAATTTCAGCAGAAAATTGGGCAGACGCCCACCGGTAGAATTACTGCAAATTTACAATGCAAAGTGTGTGTCAATCGCCATCTATGGTGCTGGTATTTGGGGCCACGTTGAAATTAATTCTCTACAGATTGTGGAGAACATCTTTTTTAGATTCTTGCTGGCCGTCCCAGATAGTACTTCCACTCATATCTGCCACGCAGAACTTGCCATGCCATATATAGCGGACATTATAAAAATTCAGCCAGTCTTACTGTGGCATAGGATCTGGACTACTGAGAAAACACTACTTAATCGCCAAATCTTGAACGACAGCTGTAGATTACAAGGGGCCACGCACATTAGGTGGCTAAACTATATAAACATTTTTACAACTAATCTTGGTCATCCAGAATATTATAATGATCCCAACACCTTGAGTGCAGTTGCTAGGAAAGATCTTAAAAGTAGATGCCTGTCCTTATTGGAAACAAATAGAACTACCGCCGAAATGGCAAAATTAACTGTACAAGCACACCAACTCACGCTGACCACACATAGTATTCAGCCGTACTTAATGAACATCGCAGGTGGCTACGACAGATTCCTGATAACTCGTTTCAGATTAGGCATCATACACAGATCAATTAGTTTTCCTGATTTGAATGACTGGTCAAGACTGATGTATAAATGCCCATGTGATGACTTATCTCAACAGTTGACACTGCATGTATTCTTTTTTTGTAAATTTTATTCCCTGCAGAGAAGGAGGTGGATCCTCCCGATTTTAAAAACACTCGACCTTAGACAATGTCGTCCTGCACTAATGGTCTTACAACTTTTATAGAATGAACGTTTTACTACCTCTATAACTGCGTTTTTAAAAAATATTTTTAAATGCAGGAAAACAATTTTGATGTGAGTCCACTTTGAGCGTGATTAGGAGAAAGGATCCATGTCTACTCACATAATCGATTTCTGAATTTGTATATTTTATTATTTTTAAAATTTTATGATCTGATACTCTGATTTTCTCATTTAAGAAATCGAATAAAGCTTTATTGATTGATTGATTGATTGAAATAATTCCAATTTAATTATACATGAAAATTAAATAATAGATGAAAATATGTTATACTAAAAATATATTAAAAAGTTTATACATTTATATATATAAACATATAAAATTATATAAAATATTAAATACAAAACACATAATAATAATAAATATTTCAATAATACTAAAAAAAGATTAAACTTTAATAATAATAATATACTATTCTCACTACAGTATGTACAACAGTAGGGAAAGCGTTGGACTTTGAACAGGTAAAATTTACTATTCCCACTCCAGGATGTGCAACATTAGGAAAGCGTTGGACTCAGGAGGGGTTAAATTTAATATTCACCACTCCAATCTGTTCAACAGTAGGGAAAGCGTTGGACTCAGGAGGGGTCAGATTTACTATTACCACTCCAGTCGGCGCAACAGTAGGGAATGTGTTGGCCTTCGGAGGGGTAAAATGTACTATTCCCACTCCAGTCTGTGCAACATTAGGGAAAGAGTTGAGCTCAGGAGGACTTACATTTACTATACCCACTCCAATCTGTGCAACAATAGGGAAAGTGTTGGACTCAGGAGGGGTAATATTTACTATTCCCACTCCAGTCTGTGCAGCAGTAGGGAAAGCGTTAGAGTCAGGAGGGGTAAAATGTACTATTCCCACTTCATTCACTGCTACAGTACAGAGACAGCACTTCACTTCAAACAAATAACATATATTAACAACTCTAGTAAATACACAAAAATATGAAATTATAGATATAAAAAAATCTAAATTTTAACAAAATTAAAAAAATAACATAAATATTAAATGTTTTAATAATTATCATCAATTAAAGCATATATTATTAATATAACTAAAATACCACACTATATTCCCACAAACATAACAGCCAACAATTAAAATGTAATGGAAATAAACAAAGTATGTCAAAATTAACATATTAAATAATAAACAAAACTATTTTGAATAAATAAATAAATATTTTTAAATTGATGATTACGTAAATAACTTCCCATCCTATTCCTCTACAAAGTAAACAACACACACCTAAAAAAATAACTTAACAAATTTGATAATTTCACAATTACCATAATTATCAATTAAATAATGATTAATCAACTAATAATATTTTATCAATAAATTAATTCTTAATTATCTTCCCAACCTGTAACCCTAAAAACACAACAACCCACAACTACATTATATATTAAAAATTATAACAATTATACAATTTACATAATTATTTTCCAATTAAATCATTAATAATAACTAATAAATAATTAATAATAATTATTTAACTTCCCACCCTTTACCACTACAAACCCAACAACCTACACCTGAAATATAATTTTAAAAATATGTTAAATACACAATATTTACATAATAAATTATTGATTAAATAATTAATAATAATTACAATTAATTATTAATTTATCATAATTAATTTACTTCCCACCCTACACCTCTACAAACCCCACAACCTGCACCTAAAACATAACTTACAAAATAAATTAATTGCTCAATTGACATAATTATCAATTAAGTAATTAATTATTCAACATTAATTATTAATTACTTATAATTTTAATATTAGAATGTTGGGAGCATCCTTTGAAGACAATGGAGTGCTCCGGGCTTCTAATGGCTGGTAAAAGCCCACAGCTCCAACATTCCAATGTTTGTTGTTCACAGGTGTTGCTGTGAAGAATGGCCTCATGGAGTCCAAGGGGATTTAAATCCTCTCGGGCTCACTGAGGCCTTTGTTTTATTTGTTACATCATTCTGCCCTCTAGTAAATCGATATTCTTGTCAACAATAGTCCTGCATCACGATATTTGTGGATCACCATATTAAAAACTCAATATTTCTGCATCTGGATATGTTTTACTCAAAAAGTTGTATGAAGGCCGAATATATGCTGCTTGCAGGTAAACTGCAATGCTTCCTAAAGTAAATGTTCTACTTTTCAATACAATGAGCTAATTACCCTCTGCAAACTATGACATTTTAATATCTTGCATGTATCCTTTTCTTTAGTTCAATATTTTTAACCAGGCAGAACATGATGGCTGTTTATTGCGATCCTCTTTCTTTTTCTCTTACAAGCCAATTTAAGTTAGTTTCGTTCATATTGTTAATTTTCATACAATCACAGTTGCCCCTTTGTATATGGAGAAAGTGTACACTGTAAAGGTTTTGGTGAGCTGTTTCCATTTGCGTTTTTAATCCATAGTATCTTCTTTTCGATATACTGAACGAAACATTTACTTAAATATGAATACATTAAACCAAGCAGTCATTTCTTGTCCAGCTTTTCACGACATTCATGTATTGTAACCGAACAGAAAGATTAAAGGATGTAATAATTAACTATGCCTTAAAATAAATTCCCTTTTAACCGTCTGATGCTGTGTGTAGGCGACCCTTTCACATTGCAATTCCAGGCCTCTTGCCTTCAATGAAGCAGTGGGAATTTTAATTTCACTTTTTAATAGCTATACTCATTCATCATCAGGAGAGATAGGTGTTTGTTTCATCTTGATAAGACAGAATAATTGTACCTATCCCTTTGTGAACTGGTGAAGGGCCTGGATCAAGGCAATTTTCCGCAAGGGCACATGCTTTAGAAAATGTCATATTGCATATACACAATTAACACAGATCTTGACAAAATGCTGACCAGCACGACGTGATATTATTTTAATGGCCGTTCTCTTCCACTTCTTGAATGCACAGTGCTTGTGAAACGGAAAGTATTTATATGACGCAGAAAATATTTACATGACGCAGATTAAAAATTACGGTGGAATAGAGTGTCCCATGTTCATAAAGTATATGACGCATTGGTATTTCAAAATGATTTTTTTATTGGTGTGCTTTTGGCAGTATTAAACTGTCGGTGATTTCAATATGCTACAGAATTAATGCTAAATACTTTTAACAGCGAGCGCACTTAAAGTTTTAAGTACATGTTTTGTGACAGGTCGCAGAAGATGCTGGGGAATTGTAACTGTGATTGGACCTAAAACTGTTGCCTCTTTTTAGAAGACAAATGCCGTGGGAGCAGTAAACACACGTGTTACGTGTCAGACATGCTGCTAGAATATTGTTCCTACAGCAAAAAGTGTGAGTGTGCAAGATTTTTCTTCAGGCCACCCATGCAGACGAAGTGCCCCAGGGTTCTCATCACCTCTGTTTGACCTGCCGCTTCTAAGACACATTTGCTCATATATCAAGATTGCCAGAGTCCCTTTTCTGCAACTCTATCAGTAATTAGCTATGCCATGTTGTGTTCAAGGCATGTTCGTCTGTCAGAGTGATTGATGTAAATGAGTACCTTTTCGCGGTTTTCACGCAACATGTTATCCTTTTTAGCATGGTCTAAGCAAAAGCAATCAGCAATATTGATCACAGTGCGTCAATGTGATGTTACAATCTCCACATTCATAGTACTTCTGTGCAAATGAAAAAAAGAAGCCGTAAATAATATTTTTTTTTATATCAAAGGAGATCTAACATTCAACATTAGGGCTCTTAAAGACAGAGATTTACATTGGCCAGTTGCTAAATTAGTTAACATTCTACAACGCAACATTTTGGCAAACATTCATTTGTTCCTGGAGAACTTTGTTCACAAGAGAAATCCAACACATATCCCTTCACTGCAAAGCAATAAACAAGAAGAGATCAGAGGATGATCTGGCAAAGGAAACGTCTACAGACGTAGAACTGAGTATGTAGCACTTTTTTATTTGACACCTTTCCCACTATTTAGCTTTGACGTGAACTGCCGAATGACCTCATGTCCAACGTGACAATTTCAGCAAACCTGGGCTTATAATATTGGGTTTAATTAGCTTTTTATTAAAATTATTTAAATAAAAAAGTATACAGCCATTTTTACATTATTCATATAAACCGCTTTCACCGTCAAGATAGTTAATTAAGTCAATATACCAGTTATTACAAATACTTCACTATTGAATAGGCATGATAGGGAAACAAATACTGTATAAATATCAAAATGGAGAACAATCATTCAAGCCACTGCAAATCATCACCAGTAAAATAAAAGAACAAAAAAATGCACGAGATAAACACTAACAGATGTCAAGGCTTAAAATATGATGCAAAAATAAACGAATATTGGCTACGTCAATCAATCTGGCATTGGCTGTCAGTCTTTTGGCTTTGTCAGCACTTGTTTTGTTTTGCATATTTTTTATAAATTGTTGTTGTGGGAGCTGGAAGGCCCTCACCAATATTGGAAAAAACTAGAAAAAGCAACAATTCTATTTTGGTCTCAGAAATCACACATTGCCAAAGTAGTCCCTGATGCTGAAGGGAGCTACATTGCGTGTAGATGTGCTCTCTGTGAAAGGGTAGAATGATGCAACTCACAGTGAAGTTAGCTAATGGTTGAAGTGGGCTGACCTATAACCCCATGCTGTGTGCTGTAGTTGGTGGAAGAAAAATGTGAATGGCACAATAGACCAGTGGATGAAGAGGACTGACTGAAATACCCTATAATTAAGCATATTATATATATAATTTTACTAAAATCCGAAGTTCTCAGCTAACAGCAAACCTGCAGAAGCATCGGCAAAGCTGAGAGGTCTGACATTGTCTGACAGCCTTTTGGCAATTCTTGTTTTGTTTTGTAAAGGTTTTTCAAAACCTTATGGTTTGGAAAGATGCTGTGTGTTCATCAATCTAAAAAAAAAAACATTGGCTAAAGGCAAAAAGGCAAAATAAAAATTGGCCTTAAAAAAAGCACTTATTACTATAGTACTCCCGGGCACTGAAGGGAACCACTTTGTGTGTGGATGTGCACATTGTGAAAGGGAAACATTCTGTAACTCATAGTGAAGTAGGCCAGTAGCTGAAGTGGGGTGATGCATTGCCCCTTGATGCGTGCTAGAGTGGGTTGAAGAAAAGTGTGAATGATACAACATGGATGACGTGTAGCTGAAAACCCCAGTGACTAACTAAACAATACACACAATTTTAAAAAAGTGTAAAGGTCTTGGCAAACACAGACCTAAAATAAGGAACTATGAGGAACCAGTAATCTACCTCCCCATCCACAGTGCCGAACACGTACAAGATCGCGCTTGATACTGGCAGCAAAGAGGGGGGAAGGAGGATAGGAATATGAAAGAAAGAACATAAAAGACATCGAGCTGATTCACAAGCCCCTTGCACCACCAGTGCAACACTTTTAACATGGAAAAAACTGATGTACGGGTGGCGCAAGGAGCTTGTAAATAAGCCCCATCATTGGGTAGTAGTCACACAGCTTGTCTAATCAAATGGAGGCTCGTGTGGATGTTCTGCAGTCTCTCACGGGTGATAGCTCTTTTATAATAAATAGAAACAAGACTACTGTTACTCTCTGCTCCAACATTGTTTTCAATTGCATGTCGTTTTTTCTTTTACATGGATTTCACATTAAAGGCAACATTCTATAGAAACTGAAAAAAAAACAAGGATCTCTGTAGTAACAGGTGTTTTATAGTGAATATTCATTCAACTGATTAATGACATTTTTGCCTTGCTAGAGCCTAGTGAATTGTTGCAAGACTGGTCCTGTTCCAATGTCCTATACACAGTTGTTTAACCTCCACAACTTGAGGAACTGAACAGAAGCAAAAGTTCACTCATGATTTGTAAATAACTCTGCGAAGGCACAAGAGACACTTGATACAGCACAACTTAAAAGGCAAGGCAGAGTTCCTGTGCATAGATATATGGGGAAGTTAAAAATCCACCAGTAACATCACAATCCAAACAAATCTATATCTTTCTAGGTAATCACTAACCTGAGGCCTCTGAAGACAGCACAGGAAGATGCCAACGAGTTTCACGGATGCAGAGAAATTCTTTGAAGTGACACTGCAGAAGAAGTTCCAAGATGTGCCACAAGCAGAAAATGTCTGAGATGATAACGTTCGCATCCAGTTTGAAAATTGTCTCAGCTAGAGATACATAATAAATACTTTATGCTTCTTTGATCTTCAACTAATGAAATGAAATCATAGGAACATATGAAAAGGACACCCAGGTAAACAAAGCAGTACAGTCCCCATCATGCTGCAGGAGAGCTATTAGCAGTCATGTGACTCTGTACACTGGTACAAAAGCACATTTGGCTTAGGCAGGAAAATGCCTACTTTCTAAAAGTAGTATTTTCAGAATAGTAACTTAAATTCTGACTTTACCATTAAAGAGGATTTTAAATTACAATTCAAATGAGTGGATGTTAGACTTGGCATCTTTGGCGTTGTTTCCCCTGACTTTTTGCCTTCAGATCTCCTGTTTTGCTGACTTCATTGCTCTCTGCTTAAAACATTGTAATATTGGCTTATCCACAATTAGCATATTTAATTTACTTATAAATCCCTAGTAAAGTGCTGTACCTGTGCCCAGGGCGTGTATATTAAATGCTGCTGGTAGGCCTGTAGCACTGATTGTGTCACCCACTTAAGTAGGCTTTTAAATATGTCTCAGGTCTGCCACTGCAGACCCTGCATGTGCAGTTTTAACCTGCCATGTCAAACTGGCAAATTAACCTTCTTGACAGGCCCACATCTTCCTTTTTATTATATGTAAGCCACCCATAAGGTAGGCTCTGGACAGCCCAAGGGAAGGGAGCAGTGTATTTAAAAAGTAGGACATGTGCTTTTAAGTTTTACATGTCTTAGTAGTGAACAACTCTTAAATTTGCTTTTCACTACTGCAAGGACTAGCTCTCCCGCAAGATAACATTGGGATTACCTTATTACATTTTATAAGTGTAATTTCCAGTTTGGAAGAAATGGGACTCCCAAATTTAGAGTCTCTGGAATCACAATTTCAAATCACAACTTATGGTGAAGTCGGATTTTAAATTGTAATTATGAAAATGCCACTTTTAGAAAGATGACGCTTTCTTACTTTAGCCATTTGGTGCATGCTGCCTGTCTCTGAATACACGTCTGGGGTGGGTGACAGCTGGGCTTTGTGCATTAGACAGCCAGATAAGAGAGCTTAGATATGGTTTGATGGGCCATCCACATACTGATGGGCCATCATGGGTAGGATGGGAAGGAGGAGCTGGACACAGCCTCACATGCCTGAATAGGATGTTCCCTGTCCCCACACAAAGGGCTGCATATCCACCTGTAGTGAGTGTGGAGCCAGGGCAGTAAAGACAGGGACCTTGTGCACTTCAAAGGTATCTCTTTGAAGTCTCACCCACTTCAAAGGCACAGCTGGGTATAAGTACTGGACCTCTGACACCACCAACTGAGTACACTTCTGGACCTGGAGATACTCTACCAGGAAGAAGGTCTGCTGTGCTGCTGAAAGGACTGCCACTCTGCTGGACTGCTACTATGCTGGACTCCTGCTCTCCTGACCTGCTGCCTAGTGCCCTCCTTTCCTGGGTGAAAAGGACTGGACCCACATCACTTGAGCCCAGAGTGACTCCAAGGGCTTGCTGGCTTGCCGGCTTGCCTCCTGATTGAAGTCTTAGGGACATAAAAGACTTTCAACTCACCGGCCTCAGCACTGGGACTCCGTCATCTGTTAGTCTACCCTTCCAAGTGGGGCCCACTCAGTTCTGGCCCCTTGGAGGTGGGTTTAAAGTGCTCCTCCAACAGAAGTCAAACATCGTTGTAGATGCAGAGGACTCAAAACTGGCGCATCTCCTCCACTGCGGATGCATCACCACCATTGCGAGGATCGACTCCGACGCATCACCAACTGCATAGCGAATCGACCCCATTCCCAATGCATCTTTGCCATTGCGCAGCTCGGAACCAACACATCACCTACCTGTGGCTCGACGATAACGCATGGCTTCATCTGCACCACGCATCTTGTCCCCAGCGACGACGCATCGCTTCATCTGCACTGTGCATCTCGTCCTCAACAACGACACAACTAAGGTACTTTTCAGTGGGCCAATGCTTGTCCTAGTATCCGACATTTTGCTTTTTTTAAATTAATTTTTACTCTACCTCACTGTTGTGTTGGTGGCCTCTAACTGCAAAGATGGAGTTTGAGCTGGCCAACCTGGAGAGCTACACCGTGGCCCAGCTCAAACAGTTTTGTCAGGACAGGAGGTTGCCTGCTTAGAGGAGCACTAAAAAGGCACAGTTCCAGAGGCCTTGAGAGCATGGGTAGAGGCCAACCAGACCCCAGCAGATGAGGAGTAAGAGTTGGATGATGAGAAAGAGTTGGATGATGATGAGGAGTTGGACCAGGACCCACAGAAGGGTCTTGAATTGCGACCTGTTGAGGAGGGGGGTAGCATTCTCCCCGGATTAGAAATCCCTCACCATGCAGGGAGTAGTGTTTTTTCCAGTGGCCTGTCTCCAGAGGAGCTAGAGGATAGGAGAGAGGAGAGAAAGCTTAAGTTGGAGCTGGCAAATTTAAAGTTGGAGAAGGAGAAGACTGAGAGCGCTTTGGGGAGAAGAAATTAGTTATGAGGGAAAGAAGGATGGCCCATGAGCTAGGTTTTAAGGAACTGGACATCGGAGCTAAGCAAGTGGAGTCCAGTGGTGACAGAAATTCTTCAGTGTCCTCTGGAGACAAGAGGGTCAATATTCCTAAGACTCTGGTGCCTTATTTTGTGGAGGGAAATGACATAGGTAGATGGTTTGAGTCTTATGAGATTGCCCTGCAGATGCACAAGAACACTGAGGAGGATTGAGGGCCTAGCCTATGGAGGCACATCCCTAGTGAGGGTAGGGACACCCTACTGGCCCTAGATGTGGGTGACAGGATGAGGTAGTCCCTCATGAAAGAAGCCCTGATCCAAAAATATGGGTAGACCCCAGAGAAATATAAGCAGAAGTTCAGGGACAGTCAGAAGCTATACAAACAGACCTGGGTGCATTGTGCTGATTCTGGTTCAGGCATTGGATGGCTGGGTGAAGGGCAGTGAAGTCAAGGATTAACAGGAATTGTACAACTTGATTGCAAA
The DNA here is from genome assembly GCA_963921515.1 of Calotriton arnoldi. Classification (NCBI taxonomy): domain Eukaryota; kingdom Metazoa; phylum Chordata; class Amphibia; order Caudata; family Salamandridae; genus Calotriton; species Calotriton arnoldi. The sequence goes on from CAWUFW010017109.1 coordinate 67,417, forward strand.
AGACCACGGGCCATATTATCAAGAATGGCGATAACATAATCGCAACTTTAGCGTCAGGAAACTGCCGCTAAAGCGGTGATAAGGGGCTTGATAATATGCCCTTTTGAATTCCAATAGAAGCCCACATTTGATGTCCTTCACACCAGAACCTGGGCTTCTATTGGAATTCTATAGGGGATATTATCAAGCCCCTTATCGCCGCTTTAGCGGAAGGTTCCTGACGCTAAAGCGGCGATAATGTTATCGCCGTGCTTGATAATATGGCCCTCCATGTTCAGTCTTTGTTTTCCAGATCTGCACCAACACTTTATTGACAGTAAGCTCTCTGACCACAAGGAGCTTGCTAAAGATGCAGACCACTGGGTCAGCACCAGGGTTCACAAGAAGGTGTCTGGGGGTTTCACCACAAGGGTGGTTTGGATCCTCCCAGAAAAAGGAGCGGGGGAACAAAACTAAAAGCAAGTAGTTTTCAAAAGGGCCCCAAAATAGTTCCTAGGGTCAGGACTACCATCCCCCCACTGAGAAGAAAAAGAGATGGTTCCCTGACAGTTGGTCTTCAGGAAAAACACCCCCAAGTGCTTTGAGGCTTCGAGTGTCAACAGGAAGGGCACTTCAAGGGAGATGCCAAGTGTCCCAAGTGGGAACAGTCCCCCACTGGTGAGCAGTCATTGGAGTTGGCTAATGTAGCGCCTGATGAGGAGCTTGTCCCAGATGGTGTGGGGGGACAGAGTAGAGCTTACCTTAATGTCCCTGTGTTATGGACAGATGGTGCAGAGAACTTAAATGCCTAGGAATACCATCAATGATAGCGGGTGGAGGCCCTGAGAGACACTGGAGCAGGTAGTCCTTAAATTGTTCCAAAAGTTGTTGCAGCTGACACCTGTGACAGTTACTATCCAGTGGCTCTGGTTTCTTTTGAAAGGGGGGGGCGTGTCAGGTTTCTTATGGATAGCTATGCATGCCTGTGGCTGTCTGCTTGGCAATCACCTAGACCATACAGCCTGGAAGGAGGTAGGGCTCAGGTCGCACTTGGAGATGTTAGGTTTGCCTGAGTGGGTGTGCCTGTGCACACAGTCCATGGAAGCCTGAGAGGGTAGTCAAGGGGACCTGGAGCCTAGTAGAATGGGCCAGGTGTTTGCCAAGAAAAGGAAGGGCAAGGGATGTGGGAGACCTGCTCCTGAAACTCCCAGGGTCTCGGAGGAGGCTGACCCTGAGGGGGATGCCCCAGAAGCTACAGGGGAGGATGTGGCCAAACTGGGGAAACTGTCTGGGCTGGCCAACTGGCAGTAGAAAGGGTGTCCCACCAGGGAGGAGTTCCACAAGGCACCAAGGGAATGCCCTACTCTTGTGGTTCTTTGGCAGCAGGCTGAGACCCTGGCAGCTGGTGACGCCTCTGGCAAATACCTGATATACTGGGAGAATGGTCTCCTGCATTGCAGATCCTGTCCTACCTGCCACGCGAGTGGCAAGTCAGGGGGAAATGCAAGGCCCACCTACAACCTTTTTCTGTCATTGGCACCCTCTTTGAAAGAGTAGACATTGACATCATTGGGCCTGTGGACCCCAAAACAGCCATGGGCAGCAGATTTGTTCTGGTCTTGCTGGACCATGCCACCTGGTACACAAAGGCAATCCCTCTAAGGACTGTGTCCCCATCAGTGCACCTGCAGTGGCCAGGGCACTGATGGGGATCTATGCCAGCATGGGTTTTTCCCAAGGAGGTGGTATCTGACTGGGGTACCAACTTCATGTCACGGTACAAGAAGGTCATGTGGAAAGAGTGTGTGGTAACTTACAAGTTCTCCACCCCTTACCATCCACAAGCCAATGGGCTCATTGAAAGGTGCAACAATACCTTTAAGGGCATGATTATCTACCTATCAGTGCCAATGAGGCAGAAGTGTGTCACCCTCCTGCCATGCCTTTTGTTTACCTACAAGGAGATTCCACAGAAAGGGGTTGGCTTTTTCCCCTTTGAGCTTCTGTATGGGCACCCTGTGAGAGGACATCTCAATTTGGTGAAGGAGGGCTGAAAGCAAGTTCACAGGAGAGCCCCTTAGGATGCTAACCAAACAGCATGCTTCCGGAACCTCACACAGGAGAATCTGGAAGCAAGTCATGAGGACATAAAATGGTGGTATGACCAGAATGCCACTCTGCTTGAGTTTCTGCCTAGCCAAAAAGTGTGGGTGATGTAGCACATGGAGTCAAGGGCCCTGGAAGATCGCTGGCCTGGGCCTTGTAAGGTGAAGGAGCGCAAGAGTGATGTCTCCTACTTGGTAGACTTCAAGGCTCCCAGGAATCCTTTAATGCCCCTTCAAGTCAATTGGCTGAAGGCCCACTTTGAGAGGTCTGAACTTACCATGCTCCTGGGTACTGATGACGAGTTGGAAGAGGAGGGTGAACCTCAGCCAGACTGCCTTTTTTTCCAAGGAGCAGGATGGGTCAGTGAAGTGTGTCAGCCTCTCCCCTACACTGACCCTGGATCAACAGAGAGAGTGCTGCCAGTTGCTGGGGAGGTTTGCCTCTTTGTTCTCACTTACCCTAAGACTCACTACATAGTGTACCCATGATATTGATACTGGGGTCAGCAAACCTGTGAAAAACTAAATTTACAGTTTGTCTGACAAGGTGAGAGCAGCATTAAGGAGAAGGTCTCCAAGATGCTGGCGTTAGGGGTTATTGATCCCTCAAACAGCCCTTGGTCAGCCCAGTGGTGTTGGTCCCCAAAGCTGCCCCTCCGGGTGTCACACCTAAACTTAGGTTCTGTGTGGACTACCGTTGGCTCAATACGATCACCAAGACTGACGCACGCCCCATCCCCAGAGCTGATGAGCTCCTAGATCCGCTTGGAGCTGGCAAATTCCTCAGCATGTTTGACTTAACGTCTGGGTACTGGCAGATTGCCTTGACTGAAGGGACCAAAGAGAGGTCTGTGTTTCAACCCTAGAAGTGCACTTCTAGGTCCGGGTCTTGCCCTTCAGTTTGAAGAATGCCCCAGCCAAATTCCAGAAGTTGGTGAACCAGGTCCTGGCTTGGTTGGAGAGCTTTAGTGCCATGTAGCTTGACAACATTACACAGTCTTCAGTTCCAGCTGGGGGGACCACCTGTGCCAACTCCAGAAAGTGTTTTACCTCTGCAGACACCACGCCGGACTATCAAGGTCAGTAAGTGCCAGATAGGACAGGTTTCAGTGGTCTACTTGGGCCACCAAGTGGGAGGTGGCAAGGAGCAGCCCCTCCAGGCTAAAATTGAAACCATCATTGCTTGGTAACCCCCAAGACCCGGGCAGAGGTGAGAGCCTCCTTAGGCCAAATCTTAGGATTTGTCGAGGGATAGGGCACCATTGTTGCCCCCTTGACAGACACACGTGACTTTCAGAAAGCAACCACATTAGCTGCTCTGGACAGAGGCGTGCCAGAGAACTTTTGACACCCTGAGAGAGGCCATGTGCACAGCACCCGTGCTCAAGGCCCCTAACTTCTTCCAAGAGTTCATTGTGCAGACATATGCCTCAGAGCATGGTGTAGGAGCTGTGAACTCACAGCAAAATGAAGTGGGCCTGGATCAGCCTGTAGCCTCCATCAGTAGGAGGTTATTTCGTAGGGAACAGTGATGGAGGAAGGGAAGTCTTTGCTATGGCCTGGGCACTGAAGAATCTGAGACCATAACTGTGTGGTACTCACCTCCGGATTCGGACAGACCCCTCAGATGGTTAATGAAGATGAGGGGAGAGAATCCCAAACTGTTGAGGTGGTCCAATTCCCTGCAGGAAATGAACTTTATGGTGGAACACTATCCCGGAATAGAAAACACCAATGCTGATGGTCTCTCCAGGTTCTTCCGCTAGTGAAGAGAACTCCCAAGGGGTTGGGTAGCTCTCCCGACTTTCAGCTGGGGGAACACATGTTAGACCTGGCATCCATGGTGTGGTTTCCCCTGACCTTTTGCCTTCAGACCTCCTGTTTTGCTGACTTCTTTTTTACTGGCTTTAGGACTCTGGGCACTTTACCACTGTTAACCAGTGCTAAAGTGCTAAAGTGAATATGCTCTCTGGTTAAACATGGTAACATTGACTCATCCACAATTGGAATATTTAATTAACCTATAAGTCCCTAGAACAGTGCACTACCTCTGCCCAGGGCCTGTAAATTACATGCTACTAATGGACCTGCTGCGCTGATTGTGCCACACACTTAAGCAGCTTTTCAAACATGTCTCAGGCCTGCCATTTCAGAGCCTGTGTGTGCCATTTTAAACAGCCAATTCAACCTGACAAGTTAACCCTCTTGCCAGGCCCAGACCTTCCTCTTTAATACATATAAGCCACCCCTAAGGTAGGCTCTGGACAGCCTAACAGCAGGGTGTAGTGTATTTAAAAAATAGGACAGGTACATTTAATTGTTACATGTCGGGCAGAATGCCATCCGACAGCTCGTCGGAGGCTTTCCACCCGACATCAGAAGTTTCCGTTCGACCACCGTATTATGACACTGGTGGTCGGAGGGAAAACCACAGGGGAATTCCACTTCGCTTCCGATAGGCTTACGGAGCCCTTCTATCGGATCTTACGGGGCGGCAGTCGGAAATGTAATACTCAAATGGCAACAGAGTCAGCCTCGGCTCCGTTGTCGGGATTACAATTTCACTTTCCGCCTGCCCTTTCATGGCGGTCCACTTGTCATGAAATGGCAGGCGAAAGGTGACTTTGGGGCCCCCTAGCAGGGCCCGTCCCCCCTGGGCCTCCTCTATGGGGCCTGGGGGGCACCTGTGGTGCCCTCCAAACGTACATGTACCATGAGGCAAGCTGCAATGGAAAAATGGATGTTTCCATCCTGATTTGGCAGGTGGATCCACCGACAAATAGTCGGGCAAATTCCATCCCGCTACGGTGTTGGTCGGACGCTCATCTGACCAACATCGTAATAGGCCCCTTAGTAGTGAAACACTGCAAAATTCATTTTTCACTACTGCAAGGCCTAACTCTCCCAAAGGATAACATTGGGATTACCTTATTACATTTTATGAGTGTAATTTCCAGTTGGCAAGAGATGAGACACCCAAGTTTGGTGCCTCTGGAATCACAAGTTGAAATCAGAACTTATGGTGGAGCCAGATTTTAAATTGTAATTCTGAAACTGCCGCTTTTAACTTGGCATTTTCTTACTTTAGCCATTTGCTACCTGCTGCCTGTTTTGGAAAACACGTCTGGGGATTGGGTATCAGCTGGGCTTTGCGCATTCCCTCTACACAGTCAGACAAAGGGAGCTTAGGTGTGACTTGATGGGCCATCCACATCCTGATGGGCCATCCTGGGGAGAATGGGAGGGAGGAGCTGGACACAGCCTCACACCTGACTAAGCTGTGCCTTGTCCTCACACAAAGGGCTCAATAGCCTCCTATAGTGAGTTTGGAGCCAGGGCAGAAAGGACAGGGACTCTTTGCACTTCAAAGGTATCTATTTGAAGTCTTCCCCACTACAAAGGCACAACTGGGCATAAGTACTGGACCTCTGACACCACCAACTCAGTACACTTCTGAAACTGTGGATACTCTGCCAGGAAGAAGGACTACTGTGCTGCTTAAAGGACTGCCACTCTGCTGGACTGCTACTCTGCTGGACTTCTTCTCTGCTGTGCTGACCTGCTGCCTGCTACCCTCCTTAACTTGGTGAAAAGGACTGGACCCACATCACTTGAACTCAGAACCCAGAGTGTGACTCCAAGGGCTTGCTGGCTTGCATCCTCATTGAAGTTTCAGGGACATAAAAGACTTACAACTCACCTGCCTCAACACTGGGACTCTGCCATCTGTGAGTCTGCCTTGCCAAGTGGTGCCAACCCAGTCCTGGATTCTTGGAAGCGGGTTTAAAGTGCTGCTCCAGCAGAATCCCATCATTGTTGTTAATGCAGAGGACTTGGAACTGGCACATCTCCTCCACTGCTGATGCCTCACCACCGTTGCAAGGATCGACTCTGATGCATCGCTGACTGAGCAGTACATTGACTCCATTTTCAAAGCATCTTAATCATCACCAATCTCGTAACTGACACATCACCTACCTGCGCAGCTCGACAACAACGCATCGCTTTATCTGCATCCCGCATCTCGATCCCCCGACGACGACACATCGCTTCATCTGCACTGTGCATCACGTCTTAAACGATGAAGCAAGTAAAGTTACTTTTCAGCAGGTCAAGGCTGGTCCCTGTATCTGACCTATGCTCCATCGAGGTCGGCCTAAACTTTTGTATTTGACCCAGTCTAGCGCGACCAGTTAGCCCTGGTTGGCACTTTATGCTTTTAAGCACTACATTTCATTTTATTCTTTAACTCCAATTTTACTTATTGGATTTTTGTAGTTTTGGTCTTGTTTCGTTCATTAAATTAAACTCTATTTTTTAACCAGGTGTGGTATCTTTTTGTGTGGCGTTCTCACTGTTTTACTGTTTGAAGTGTTGCACAAATACTTCACACATTGCCTCTTAAGTTAAGCCTGACTACTCTGTGCCAAGCTTATAGGGAGTGAGCACAGTTTAATTTAGGGTTTGTGGCTTACCCTGACTATGATTGTGGTTCCTACTTGGACAGTGTGCATACCTCTGCCAGCCAGAAATCCAATTTCTAACATTGATGGCAGCGTTGGGATAGGACGTGCGTTTGCACAGTGCCATACAGTGACTTGGTGTACAAGGCTACTCCATATCAAGACCATTTCAAGTAAATTCTCCCTGATTTACATTTTATGAGTTTTCCAAATTTTCCCCATTCCCATTTTTCCTGTTGTGTCTTTGACCTCACCTCCCAAGATGGAGTTTGAGCTGGTCAACCTAGAGAGCTACACTCTGGCCTTTGAGCTGGGCCAGAGGGCCCAGCTCAAGGGATTTTGCCTGGAGAAGAAGTTGCTTGCCAAAGGCAGCACTTGTAAAGCAAAGCTCCAAACAGCTTTGAGAGCATGGGCAGAGGTTCACCAGACCCACACAGACAATGAGGAGGAAGGGTCAGAATCTGGAGAGGAATTGGAACAAGACTTACCTGAGTGTCTTGACATGTGACATGTTGAGGAGGGGGGAAACATCCTCCTTGAACTTGAAGTTCATCCATGTGCAGGGAGCCGTGTTACTTTAAGGGCCCTGTCCCCAGAGGAGCTGGAGGACCTGAGGGAGGAGAGAAAACAAGCTAGAGCTTGCCAAGATAGAGAAGGAGCAAAAGCTTGGTAAACTTGAAAAGGATAAAGCTCTAGAGGAGAAGAGACTGGCCATGGAGGAGCGTAGGAAGAGCTCAGTCTCAGAGAGCTGGATCTCAGATCTAAACATATGGATTCCAGCAGTAAAATTATGGCAGCATACCTGCAGTGTCCACTCAAGAAGGAAGGATTTGCATCCCAAAGATTTGGAGGCTTATTTACAAGCCCCTTGTGCCACTGGTACATCACTTTTTCCATATTAAAAGTGACGCACCGGCGGGGCAAGGGGCTTGTAAATAAGCCCTTTGGTGTTGAGTTATGTGGTAAAAGACAACATTGACAAATGGTTCTCAACCTATGAAGTAGCTCTAAGGGTACACAAGGTTCCTTAGGAGTCCTGGGGAGTAGCCTGTTGAGGTACATGCCAACAGTGGGGAGAGACACACTCCTAACACTAGGGGTAGAAGACCAGACACAATACACTGCCATGAAAGGCATTCTTGTCAACAAATTTGGGTTGATCCATGAGAGGTATAGATAGAAGTTCAGGAGCAGCCACAAGATCTCATCACAGACCTGAGTGGATTTCCTTGATTATGCCAGTAATGCACTGAAGGGCTGGGTGAGGGACAGCAAGGAGGATGACTATTCTGGGCTCTACAACTTGATTTTGAAGGAGCACATGCTAGATATGTGTTTTCTAGAGCTGCACCAACACCTGCTTGATAGCAAGCTGACTGACCCCAGGAAGCTTGCTGAGGAGGCATACATCTGGGTCAGCACCATAATGTCCAAAAAGGCACTGGGGAGGAACTCCCAAAAGGGTTGTTACGGTTCCCATCAGAGAAGGAGGGGGGGGGAGAAGGAGTTCTCTCAAGGCTCCCAAAACAGTTCACAGGGGAAAGGGGACCCCTTAGTCTGGTTATGGAGCGGCTGTAATCAAAAAGAGGCAAGAATAAAAGAATTCAAAATATCCCTGGAGTGGATCATCTTCTTTAAGTTAATGATGGACTAAATGTGGATTTTTTTGTCACCATACCCCAGGAAGACAATTTGTGGACCTGTCAATACAAGATGCAGTGATTACTGCTTATTTGGAATGCTCTCCCTTTATTTGTTTGTTTGACAGAAGTTTAAAAATGTTCAATTTTTATTCAATTAGAGGATAAAGAGCTAAATATGCAATGTTCATTAAGAAAATCTGCGCTTGTAGAAGAGTTTGGAACGCTGCATAGTGCACTGTTATTTTAAGGGACTAGGGGCGATTATACACTGGGGCTTTTAACTTTCCCACGGTCCAAGCAACTTACTAAGAACATTAGTGAGGAAGGAATTATCACAGAACCCTGATGCTATTTCTAAATTTGGATTATCTTCAACTTTGCCTTGCAACACTTTGATATGTCATTGCATGATATTTATCCTTTATCAATTAATCAGATTACATTGATTTTAAAGAAATATATAATGGAAACAATATTATCTAATAAGAGTCAGATTGGTTTGGCTTTGGGGAGCTCTGCCATAGTTCACATTAACAGCCATGCCTCTCTTCCTGCATAGATCAAAATTCATGGTCTCGACAGTGGATCTTAGTGCAAAGAGGTCTGCAAGAATAAAGCAATGTAATATATTATTTAGTAATAAATTAAATTGGATAGAAGTCTGCTAGATTCTAATATGGATCTGCTTAGCACACTATTTGCATTCATAAATGTTCTGATGATCTCAGTCATCTACTATATTTAGTTGGAAGTACCATTTTTGTTACTCATTCTCAAGACACTGTTCAGGTTGGAGGAATCATTATTGATTAAGTGGCTTTGAAGCTATGTTCAGCACATGAGGGTATTATATATTTATAACTTCTGAATGGCTGATAGGTAGCTTGGTGAGAGGATATTGGTAAGGTATTTAGGCAGCAAATGGGATTTGTTTGAACTAAGGTTCCATGAGTTATACTGTAAGAATTTGGGGAATCAGTTGAGGGGGTTAAGTACCCACCTCAAGTAAAAACCACAACCCTTGTCAGGTTAACCCTCAAAGTCATTAAATTAACCTGAGCGCAAGCTACTGGTACCTGTTGCACAGAACAGGCAGACTTAATGTAGTGGCAATGTGTAAAGTTGTTATGCAGTACCAAAAAAGTAATAAAGTTAAAACATAACACAAGAAAAATACCAAACCAATTTAGAATGAATAGAGGAAATCGTAATAAACAAATTGAAATAGAAATGACAAAAATCCAATAAGGGGAACTCGAGACATTAATTATTTTAATTGAAGCTTCAAAATAGCACCAAAAAAGTTAGGGGCCAACCGCAGTCATCTGGTTGCACTTGACCGCTACATATGTGAAAGTTAAAGATGACTGCAAGGGAGCACGGGTCAGATATAGAAATCAAGTTCGACCTGCTTGGAAATTTTACCTTCACACTAAGGGGCCGATTCCGATTCCGGCCGGAAATCTCTCCGACCGAGCCGGACCCGGAGAGAATTCCGACCGAATCGGACCCTAGCAGTCCGACCGGACGAGTACGATGCATTCGCATGCTATCGGACTCGAGTCGGTCGGACTCCCATTGAAGTCAATGGGAGCCGGTCGTACAACGCGTACGCGGGCTCCCATTGACTCCAATGGGTGCGAGGCGGACAAGGGCGCCCCTACAGCGTGTACGCGTCCATGCGCATCGCGGCGTACATGCACAGGTAGGGGGGACCCATGGGTCCCCCTGTGTGCGACTCGCGCGCTTACGCGTACAGGGGGGTCCGACGCGGACCCCCAAAGTCCGGCTCCGACAGCTTTTTCGAGCTGGACGGCGCGAGTCGGTCGGACTGCTCGCGGCGCGCATCGTACTTACCCGGCCGGGAAACGTCTCCATAGCGCGGTGCGAGTCGTGTCCATGCAAGTCGGTCGGAGTGTGTTGAAGCCGCGTTCGAGTCGGTCGGCGATTTCACGGGTGCTTGCATCGTACTCGCTCGGCCAGACCCGCGTACGATTCGGTCGGGAAACAGGGCTCCAAATCGGATCCGGTGAATCCGAATCCGATTCGGAGCACTACCGGCCGAGATCGGAATCGGCCCCTTAGTCTCTGAAATGGAAGTCTAAAATCCTTAAAGGATCAAAGCAGCAGGCTGTTGCCGAAGAGGCCTCCACATTGTCAGATGACTGTTGAATGAGGTCTTTGTAAAGCTGTTGGCTTTTGACAGGAAGCTCAAGTGCAAGAAATTTGAATTTTGCCCCCAGAGAAGGTCCCTTGCTAGCCCAATACTTTTGGTACCTTTGCCCAGTGAAGATTTCTACCTTCTGACTTAGTCATTTTTCTATAGATTGCATTCTTTCAACGGGGCAAGTCTGGTGACTGCAGGCTGTAGTGGAAAAGGGCTCGATGAGTCTGGATATGTTCTCTATGAGGTCCCACTAAATCGGATCTAAGTCCCAGTTTTCAGGATGTGTTTGTCGGAGTAAAGTTTGACACGTCAAGTGTCCAGGACCTTAGGGGCAGTACTTGGGGGTCAAGACTCACCCCAGCAGATGCCAGCAGTGGAAACTAGCTTCCTCCAAGAAAGGTCAAGTTGGAATTGGTCAGTTGCAGAAAAGGCCTCTTGTTGCTTGTTGTGTCCCTTTAGCTTGAACACAAGGTCAGACGTATGATACTTGGAGTCGACTGCTTTGTCCTGGGTACAAGAAGGAGAGCAAGTTCAGTCTTCTAGGTGCTTCTCAGTTCACGGGCAGCAAGTTCAGTCCTCTTCTATTTTTCTACCGGTCCAGAAAGTGCTCTGAAGAGGATACTGTGGGTATCACTTTTCTGCCTTGCACCAGCCTGTAGGTGGGGGTGATTCCTGGCCTTTGCCTAACCAATGGGGTAAAAGTTCCTGTGGGTAACCCTACACACCTTTGAAGCATTGCCTGTGTGCCCTACTGCAAACAATCCCACTGTCCCCCTCTCTACCTAAAACCAAGATGGCAGACACTTTCTTCCCCTGTGCAGAGCTATCGTGCCCACCACAGTAGTGTGTCCAGGGAAATGAGCAGCCTCTCCCCTGTGGTTTCCCTAAACAATATCAGGGAGAAAAAGAAGGGCCCTGCCCAGGTGCCAGCTACAATTTGCCTGTGACAGGGTAGACCTCTTTGAAATTAATCAAGTTCCTGGACACTGCCCAGATGGCCATTCTGCCAGAGGAACAGAAGATCTCCCCAAACACAAGGCCTTTGTGCTGCTCAGGATGCAGATTTTATACCTCATTTCAGGGGTTATTCAGGGAAAAGGTAATTTCTACTAGTTCATTTTCCAAAGTATTTATTACAAATCCAACTTCACTATTAAGTTGGGCTGTAATATATTTTTCAAAAAGCCTAATGATGAAATCTATAGGTGTGTCCCAGTCTTAAATAACATTATTACATGTAATATTGCATCCTAATGTTTTCCTATGGAACAGCCACCCCTGCTACACTGAAAAGAGCTTTTGCACTGTTTTTACAGTAAGCACATGTGCAACTTTAAACATTCATATGTCCTACTTTTAGATGTCACCCTGCCTTATGGGCAGTAATTACTACATAGGACTGACTGATAAATATTTATGAGAAAGGTGTGGACCTGTCAAAAATGGTTATTTTGACAAGTCAAATTTGCAGTTTAAAACTGCAACAGCCAGGCTACAGATGGCAGGCGTGCAGTCATGTTTGCATTGGCACTATACTGAGTGGCACATTGAATACTGCAGCCCACTAATGGCATATAACGTACGGGCCCTGGATACATCCAGTACTATATACTAGAACTTATAGGTATGTTAAATATGCCAATTAGTGGTATGCCAATAAATTCATGTTAAAAGGGAAGCATATGTACTTTCATACTGGTTAGCAGGGATCAAACACAGAGCTCTGCACCCCAAAAAAACAGTCAAGAAATCTGGGGTTGCACCTCTCAAAAGATAGCCATTTACACCATAAATCTAATGTCTAATATACGTTTGTGGAGGACAAGATAGGACTGCACCTTAATAAGAATGTCCGGTTGAGGTGTCAACATTTATGCCTTCATTCTGAGTTTTGAAGTATCTCTGGGTGGTATAATCGCAAGTGGATGTGCCATTACTATGCAGTAAAATTGAAGGTTAGTTCTGATATTAGGAGTTTCTACCACTGTGAGAAGCTGGCCTGGTATGTGATGTCCACTAATGTAAGTGGGCACCTTGCACCAGTCCAGACAACCCTTATGGTGATTTAAGAGGTCTTAGACAATCTTAGAAGCTCTCCAAGTGGTAGCAGTGTAGAACAGCCTTCAGGCTTAGTCCAGAAGGAGTGTAAAGCAGCTTGTTTTACCAGAATGCAATCTTATAGTATAGATTAAGTGAAAAAGAACCACACAAGGTATTTATGAAAATATGTATTTATTATAGAATACTCTATAACACGTTTAGATATCTCCTACATGGAGATAAACAAAATGCACACAATACTTTGCCTAGAAATACAGTAAATAGCACAAAATACTCAGTGGACCCCAGGGGGCGGACCAAACCATATACTAAGAAAGTGGTATAAGAACCACGACTCGGGTCAAGACAGTATCAAGAGGACGTAGAAGTGCTGGGGACCCAAGGAACCACTGAAGGTGAGTAGATAGGGACCCCACAGAGAGCATGAGCAATGTGGGAACACAACTGCGTGCTCCGTACAACTCTACGTGTAAGTCACAGTTAGATTTTTGAAGATTAAGGACCCTTCCCAGTGGACCCTGAAGAAACCCCATGGAAGACAAGAGGTTGAAGAGCTACCCCACCCGTGGATACCCAAGTACCCACGTTACCTACACCAGGGAAGACGGGTGAAGTGGTGTCGGAAACTGCAGTCGAACCCAATGGAGGACGTCAAGAAAGTGCCGCTGCTGAAGAAGGAGAAAGTGTCCGGTGGAACCCGAAGGTGGATTACAGATGAGAGGTACCTGCAAGCACAGGGGACAGAGTCTATGTCACTCAGGAGTGACCAGGAGACTTGAAAGACGAATGCCCTCTGATGTCGGGTGTTGCAGGATGGGTGACGATGACCTTGACTCTGCAGCTGTGAAGACCAGGCAATGCTGAGGAAGACCAGAAGCCATGCACAAGCTGTCCCATGAAGGATGTCGAGTGCTGAGGGGTTGATGTCTGGTAGGAGCACCAACAAGCCTTGGCAAATGCAACCAATGCAGGGATCGAAGAAGGAGCAACGTCAGGACCAGCAAGGTCCAGGGGACTCACCTCAAGAAGGGGAGTCAGGGCAGGCCCCAATCAATCAGGGGAGCCCAAAAGAAACAAAGGTGACCCTCAAATGGACCCACAGGCCAGAGGCACTGGAGTCGCAAGAGGACCTCAAACAGCTCACCAAAAGATGCAGGCCATGATGCACACGATGTGGTGTGGCTGAAAATTCTAGTCACTAGATGTGCTTGAGGTTGGGGATACTTGGAGACCAAAGATCTTCTTGGAAAGAAGCCAACACTCCTTTGCAACTGCAAGTTGACATGGTGCCCAGGGGTTTGGTTATTGCAACCCCCACGAGGGATACTCGCCTCAAACTTGGTGAGAGGACAGGGCAGGCCTTGCGAGCTGTGGAAAACTACCACATGTGTTGCAGAACTTTATGGACTCCAGATGAGCTCAGAATCAGCAGACCAGTCAACTTAGTTGCGGTGCCTGCGAATGCAGGGGAGTGACTCCTTCACTCCAAGGGAGATTCCTTCAGGTGTCTTTGATGCCCACAGACCTTGGAAGGTTCCTGTATGGTGCACAGGCACAGATGATGCAGCAGACTGGAGGGGAGATGAAGTCGAGCCAAAACGAAGTCCAACGAAGTCCAGAGTGCCCAAACGGTAGAAAAAGAAGTGGTTTCTGATCTGAATCTTGTCCCACGATGAATCTATAGACCTAAACCCAGGTAAGCCCTTAAGTACCCTAAGGAAAGTGTTGGGACGATTCAGGGGACCCTCACAGGGGAAGGTCTGGACAGGGGGGAGGTTACTCCCATGTTCTTTGTCCAGTTTCGCCCCAGAGTGGGAGCCAACGGATCCCAAGACTGGTTTGAACTGGACTATGCATGGGGACACCAAATGTGCCTCTTTTGCAGACTGAGTGGCGCTGGCAAGCGCACACACCCTACCCCAATACACTAAATCCTATCTGGGAGTTGGTCACACCTCCCTGTGACAGGATGGCTATTGTTCTGCCTTCCCCTGCTCGAGCAGAATCGTGTCTCTGGTTGGCAGCAACCATTTTGAGCTGTCCTGGTCAAGAAGTCTGGTACCCGGAACACTGAGAGCCTAACGGAGGGCTCTTCTAGAGCTTGGAATCATACCTCCCACACCGTTTACGGTGTCAGGGTATGATTCCAACATGTTTGATACCAAACATGATAGGATTCGTTGCAGCCAGTTTTGAGATGGTCATCGCGTAATTACGCGGTGCCCCTCTATATAGTATATTGCTGCTTCACTGACATCCCGGGAGAATGGACTCTCTAGGCTGTAGGGGTGTCCTGCTCATGCAGGTGCACTCTCTCACTTAGAACCAATCACCCTGCGTTCAGGATTGTAAAGGCCTGCTATAGGGGTGACTTATAGCTTTTAAGTGCAGTGACCCTAGATATAGGAAACCTGTACCTTTAGTAAGTAGTGCTAGCACCAGCTTACACAGGCTGCAATGGCAGGCCTGTAGTTCCATTTTGAATGGTCTACCATGGGTGGCATAATGCATGCTTCAGCCCATGGGGGACCCGTGGGGTACCTATTCCCTGGGTACCTTAGTACCATATACTAGAGACTGATAAGGGTACCCCAGTATCCAATCTGGAATGCACCTAAGTACTAACCACAACAATTAAAGGGAGAAAGCAGATAGACTGGGGTCCTGATTAGCACGATCCCTGGTCAGACTAGTCAATAACAGCTTAGCACCAGGCAAAAAGTGGGGGTAACCATAGAAGCAGATCCTACTTTCCTACAACCACCTAACTCAGTATTGAAAGTATAGTACATAAAAGCTGTATGTGTTAAAATTAGAAATTAGGTTTGCACTCAGAAAATCTGCACCCTATATTATCAATTGTCAATTTTAGGACAGTGCTGCATTATATTTAAATAAAAGTCATTTTAATAAAATATGATTTACATGCAAATGTACAAAAGAATGTTTTAAGGTAAGATATAATTAGGAGGCCTTACGATATAAATTCAAGTCTTAGGCCTTAAAAATATACAATAATTGAAAGTGTAATAATTTTATGTATGTTTTGTCTATGGTTGTTGATGGAATTAGCTTGTTTGTAGATACATTTTTTGGAAGCACATTTATTCTCATGTTTTGCATGATTTTTGATGACTTCTCCTCATTCCCATTGTCCTGGTTATTAATATCCTGAAAATGAATGATTTTTATCTTTTTGTTATCCTTTATTTATAATCACAGGTAGATAGGAGAAATGATTAATACATTTCATCCACACAATTTCATCATTATAGATAAAAATTAATGATTATAATCCCATCCCCAAAAGCATCAAATTCTCGGTCATATTCCTAGAAACAGTCCTCATGCCAAATTCGGAACTGAACATACTACTTCTCCTTAGAAGAATAATCCCTACTCCTCATCCCAAATGTTATGACATTTCACCATGGCCCCTACTCTTTGGGAGTGCAGTTTTTCCTTGCACTCAACTTGAGTCATCTTGTGTTCCCAATGGCTGAAGGCGGGAGCCTCAACCATTTTCCATTTTTGAAGAATCAACAATTTAGCCACTAAGGATGCAATAAACACTAACTGTTTTTTATGAATTGTTTAGTTAAGTGTAACAACTCCAAACAGAGCGGCCAACAAGTCAGGATGTAAAGGTATCAGCAATTTTCTACTAAGCCACTGAAAGACATGACTCCAAAAATCTATGAGGGCCGGGCAAGTAAAACAGATTTGTGCCCATTCTCCTGTACGGTAACTACAACTGAAGCACAACCCAGAGGCAGATGGAAAAAAAATTTGTAGACAAGATGGGGTGTAGTAGAGTTGCCACTTACAAAAAAAAGCCATATGTTTAAAGTTAGCACCTCTACTGGCTTTATATGCCCACTCATTGTATGCCTTTCATAAAGGTGCTTCTATCTACATCCTGTGTAGACCTGGATCGTTTGAAGGGCTATCGGGATTATCTTTCCATAGAGTTGTTGCTGTAATATTTGGTACCAATTACCTAACCCCTTTGTTGCAAGGGTACCACTTGGAAGTTGTATAATCCGCATAAAGTTGTGAGGCTGAATAAAGGAAAAAAACAATGATGAGGGGGAGCTTGGATTACCCAATTTTATTTGATCCCACGTCTTCACAACCCCCTCTATCAAAACATCTCTAAACTGATAGACCCCAACCTTTTCTCAGTTACTAATACTCGTGTCATCTAAATGAAGACCCAGGGGTATATTCACAAGAACGTGCGATAAACATCGCCAAAATAGCTTACCGCAACTTTTCACATTGCAGTCCATCGCGGGAAAATAACGCCGTGTTAACGTGGCATTCTCAACACGGCGATCCCGTGCGATAATCGCACGATAATGCGGCAAATATCCACGGAACAACCACCGCGACGGCGATAAAAATGCAAACCCCAACGCGAAAAAAGTTGCGATGGGCCCAACCGCGATAAAATCTGTGTGATAACTAGCGAGAGGCCAGCAAGTCCCACGCATCATGCGGGGAAAAGCACAAGAAAAGCACCCAAAAAGATCACACCAAAAACAAGATGAACTGCGGAGCACCATGGATGCACCTGGACCGAGTGCTGAGGCCAACTCGAACCCCACAAGCACAACGGAGGACCAGCCCAGAACCCCGGGGTCGGGGAAGGGCAAGGAGAAGAGGAAGAGGAAGACGGGGTTCGAGACTGCAGGAAAACCGGATCCACCGCACGGTGTGGACAGAACACCACCAACAACTGTCCGTCACCACCACCGTGTCATTGGCAAGACAAATGGAAATATGACAGTCCAATGAGATGACTGTTTAGGTCTGAACTAGCTGTGGGCACATTACCCATGAACAACATACTCGCAACCCCCCAACATAGCCCCACGTCCATGTAGGAAATAGGTCTGTGTGTAAAAATGTCAAAGTCGGTAGCAGGCCTAAAGGTGTGTCCACCATCACATGTGACAACAGTACCTACCGTCGCATACTTGGGTTACCATCAGTCGTGGCTGCTGGAACGTCGTTACTCGTCCATGAAAGCGAGCGCAGCTTCCTGTGCAATCAGTTCCAGGAGTACGTCGTTGTCTAGCTCAACGAACACGAGGGCGAGCCAATCCATTAACTGGTCCGGACAGATGTGCTCCGTCCACGCCGTCTCACCAATCTGCAAAACAGCCCAATAGGGGGGCGCCTCAATGTGGTCACTGCACACTAGGAATTGTGCAAACTCCCATGTCCAACTGCCAGCACATGTGCCAAACATCCAGGCATCCCATGAACGTGAATCCAGCTAACACTCCTGGTCATGGGCCAACAGGGGGCGCACACACAAGTCATAATCCAGTTTAGCTACCGTTGCATTGGATAGGCAGACATCCATGGGCCACTCGAATATGCATGTCCGACAGTGGAACCAGGGCTGGACGCAGGTGACGTACGCAAGACAGAAGCTCAGACGGTAACTGATGTGCAACACTGCAAGTGGCAGTACCCCCAACATTTGCAGCATTCGGGCACGGTACAGTCCCACATGACTGGGGTTGTGCATGTGCCCGGGATGTTCGGCCATTGTGGTGGTGGCACTCGTAGAACCGGCACTCCCCTGACCTGCGGCAGTCATATGGATGAAAAGCCACAGCTCGGAGCAATGAGTCGTATGGGTGTGCGATGTTAGGACGTATGTGTTGTTGTGTA
The DNA here is from genome assembly GCA_963921515.1 of Calotriton arnoldi. Lineage (NCBI taxonomy): Eukaryota > Metazoa > Chordata > Amphibia > Caudata > Salamandridae > Calotriton > Calotriton arnoldi. Next base: position 85,523 of record CAWUFW010017109.1, read on the forward strand.
CGTAAGTGTGAAGGCCATTCCATGCAAGAGTACCCCGAGCAAGGGCCTCTGTGTGTGGGGTGTGGATATGTTGGTCCTTCATCACCACTGTGCGAAGTGTGGGAGTCGTCTTCATCTGCTATGATATCTCTCCCAGGGGATGTCTGCCGCATGCTGTACCAAGGTCGGAGGTGGAGACCAATGAGCATTCATCCCTAATGTCAGTCTGACTACTGCTTGCAATCTGGAAATGTGATGTGGCTTACACGCTGCAATTGAGGCTAGGCCTTAGGCCCATCGCGCACCAAGAACGATACATACAACAGTTGGCATGCATGAGCCAAGCGCCCGAGCGGACTGGCGCACCTTGTACATTCCCATGTGCGCGTGCGCCCTCCGGCTGCATGCAACCTTGCAACATTGCAGATCGCGGCCCATGTAGCGCAGACACTGTGTCAGAGACACACGCATATGTACATTTCCTGCCCAGCCCAGACCAGGACCACGCCCAGAGCCCGGAGATGGTACTTCTCAGTCCTACGCTGGACGTGCGTACGCAAGTCCAGCCCACTCCGTATACGTATAAAGGGTGGGACGACAGAGCTACATGGACCAGATCTTCCACAATGTCCGAGGGGACAATGCTGCGCCCGCCTGCCATGTCACGAGATGCAATCATGACGGGATCATGATTTGCGGGGCACAGAGTTGAACTGTGTGCGGCACGGGCCACGCGACACGGGACGGTGACATTTGTTGCACTGGGTTAGTGGCACTCGGAGCACGTTGGCCGGCATGGGCATACCGCCACGGGTCGGTGACTCACGGGGCACTGAGGTAGGGCCACCTAAAGTGCTGAGCGGGTTCGCAGCCTGCGATGATGCCCTGTCCTGGCTGGTGAGGGTTGGTGTGAGCCCTGCTGGACCGCAGTGTAGGCTGGAGCCTGCGTGTGACGCGGGCCTACCGCCACGTGGCGTTGCCTCAAGGTTCACAGAGTTAGTGGCACCCATGGAGCTGAGCGGGTGTGCAGCCTGCGTTGATGACGTGTGCACTGTTATGGACTCTCCCATTCCGAAATCAAAGCCCAGTTTCAGGTGTGTGTGACCTAGTGGCCCGCGGGGCTGGTCCGCCTGATGTGGAGGCTGCCAAGGTCGTGTGTCCTGGGCTCGGAGCATGCACCGGCACGTGGTTGGAGACACACCGGTGGCGGAAGGTGAGCAGTGAGGCCTGGGGGTGTATGGGCGGACAATGTCCACTGGGCGGCGGGAGGGGCTGAGGTGCAGCAGCATGTGTGCGCAGGGGCAGGCGAGCGATGTTGTCGTGTGCAATGGTATGTACTCTGCCATTATTACATCTGGACTCCATTTCAGATGAAGGACCTGGTGGACTGCAGTGGATACCGGCACGTGGTTGGAGACACACCGGTGGCAGCAGGTGAGCTGTGGGGCATGGGTGCGCAGGGGCGGCTGTCTCTCGCCCTCTCATCCTTTCACTGTCTCTATCTCCCTCTCTGTCTCCCTCCCTTTCTTTCTCCATCTCTTCCTCGCTCTCTCTCTCCTTTGATGTGCGCATGGCACACGTTCTAATCATAGGTTTTGTCTTGCAGGCTGTGACTTACAGATTGTCCGGAGGAGACCCGCCATGTCTATTGAGAGTTGATGTACTTTTTGTTGAGTTTCAATTAAAATATTTGTTTGTGAGTTCGAAGATGTCTGAATGATTTTCCTTGTTCTGGACACGCATGTATGTTTCTTGTTGTAATTGAGCGGCTTCATGCGTATTTTCCATCCCATGGTCCGTGTACTTGCTGTGGCATGGCTTGGGTGGGGGGGGCCCAGGGGGGTTCCAGGGGGTGGGGGTCCTGGGGGTGGTGGCGGTGGATGTTGTAGGCCTCTTGGATCTCCGAGGTGCATGATCAGGTGCTCCATGGCATCTGTTGGTCTTCAGGTGTGGCTGTGGGCTGGCCTCCCTTACATTCTGCAGGTACTCGTCCTACTTAACACCAGCAAAAGGCAGGTTTTAATTCCCTGCTGCTACCGCGGATTATTGCCTGTTTTGGACTCGCATCGCAGATCTGGCTGGCCGTTGGGAGTCGCGCAGTGTTGTGTTTTCGTGTGTTTTTGCACGGGAACGTCTACTGTGCATCTCATTAGCGTTAGATGGCAGTGTCATCCGTGGCGATGTTTTTGGCGGCAGCTTTTGCGGGATATGTGGCGATGTCGGCAGTTAGCACCAGCTTGAGAATGGGGCGATAATTCTATTGCCACTTTCGCTGCGCTAAAGTGCCGATAACTCGGCGATAAGTCCTTGTGAATATGCCCCTTAGTACATTGCAGTTCCCTATCCAGATTTTGAGGTGAAATGAAGTAAACTGATATTCTTCCTTCATTTGGGAAAATCTGTGAAGAATTATTTGTGGAACCTTGTATCTGCTGCGTTTGTAAGCTTTGGGATTTTAACGAAAGGGACATGCTGGATATTGATTTCTAAGAGCATTTGCCTGACATAAAAGTTTCCTTCCAGGTCCTGAGGAACGACTACCCAACCACACCAATCCATGAAAACAGCTTCATAATATTTTTTGACATGGGGTAACGCAAGGCCACCATCTTCGATACACAACTGCAAGGTTTCTAATTTGGTATGGGTTTTTTTTCTTGACCATACAAATTTGTGCAGCATCTGGTCTATATTGTTAAAAAAGATTTGGGGAACTTTGATTATTACATTTGAAAAAATGAAAAGAAAAAGAGGGAGTATCATAATTTTTATTAATGTGATTCACCCAGTAATAGAAAGTGGCAAATACTGCTACTGGCTGAAAAGATTCTTAGCCTTAGAAAGTACTGACACATAGTACAGTTGGAAAAGCTGTGAAAATTCATGCGATACGAAAATGCCCAGGTATATAATTGAACCTGTCTTACAAACCTGAGTCTGCATGTCTATGAGAAGGACGTGGTCCAAACAATTAAACAGCAAAATGTCTGACTTTGTGTGATTGATCCTGTACCTCCCTAAATTTGGAAAGGTTTTCATCTTGTTTAAAGTTCTGTTAATATTTTGTTCTTCTGCCGCCAAATACAGAATTAAATCATCTGCAAATAATTTGAGCTTGGGAGCCCCCAACAAAGGTGCCCTAATTGGAGAGTCTTGACACACCAGCGAAGCTAATGGCTCTGTAAACAGTGCAAACAGCACTGAGGACATGGGACACCCTTGACGAGTGCCACGTTTAATTTCCAATGACCCTGCTGTGTAGGAGTTAACTATAATTTTTGCTTCTGCTCTGCTATATATATTCTGTAGGAGATTCACAAATTTCAGGGGAAAATTAACCCTCAGTCCAGTGGCAAACAGAATGTCCCACTGGACTAAATCAAATGCTTTTTCAGTGTTGATCATGATAATTGCTGCTTTTACATTGTTATTCGTGAAATAATCAATAGCCTGGATAAAAAAATTGGTATTATTTGCTATAGTTCTCCCTGGCAGGAAGCTGCATTGATCTCCATCTACCATTTCTTGCGCTGGGGGGTTCTTCTTGAAGACATCATTTTTGAAAATAATTTATAGTCATTATTGAGTAGGCTAATTGGATGATATGAGCCCAGCGTATCAGGTGGCTTAACTTTTTTCAAGAAACTTACAATCACTGCTTCCAAAAAGGATTTGGGGAATTGACAACCCTCCAGAATTTCATTAAATAGTAGCACTAACAATCTTGCCAATTGAGGCATAAATGTTTTATACTGCTCTATTGGTAATCCATCGCAATCGCAAGCCTTCTCATTGGGGAGGGGGCTTTTGATGACTTCCTGAACCCCACTAATTGTAATAGAAGCCACTACCTGAGCCTGTTGTTCACTGCTACGTATGAGTAGATCCATAGTTCTAAGATATTCATTAATAGCTTCTGGAGTGGCTGATGATGTAGAAGTATATAGCTTTTTATGATGTTTAAGGAATACCCTATCAATTTCAGCCATTTGATCTACTGTTTTGCCTTGTTGTCACCATAAATACATTTAATAGCAGCATTATTACGTTGTTATTTAACTGACCAGGCCAGGAATCTCCCAGAATTCTCACTTTCCTTGTTGAGTTGTTGGAAGCATGTATTCTGATTAACTACTGTCTGAGAATCATAATGTACATTTAAATCCTGTCTAGCTTCCCTCAATCTGGATTCAGTCACTTGCGAGTAATGTGTTAAATGCCTCTGGGTTGCTTGATCTAATTTCCGCTGAGTACCATTGCAGTCTCCTTCCTAAGCTTACGCACATTTGCTTTGTAAAATATTGCCTCCCCTCTGATAAAAGCTTTACATGATTCCCAAATGGGAAAAAGTTAAGCTAATCCAAAATTCCTCTCGAGAAATTCAGTGAGACTGGCTTGCATAGATGTGACCCATCCATCCTCGGTTAGGAGAGTCCTGTCTAATGTCCACTGAGGACACTCAATCAGGTTAATCTTAATCCTAATTTCGGTCACCGGGACAGAATTGTCCGAGAATGGATTTGAAAGAATGAAGGACTTCCCTTTGTCCCATTGATAAAAGATTTTAAAAAGCTTATCCTTGAGGCTGGATTAAATCTCTTGGAAAAACACGTATACTACCAAGATAACAGGTGTTGAGCTCTCCAGGGATCAATTAATGCCAGGTCTCTACTCATTCTGGTGAGATGCCTGGACGCTTTGGGTTTATTTTGAGCTTTGTTCTTATGAGAGGAATCTAAACTTAGATTCTGTAAAATATTGAAATCCCCTTCAAAGACTATGTAGCCCGGCAGTAGATGCAGCGAATTTCTAAGCTCATCGAGGGCAGTTATGTCGTCATCAATTGGGCCATAGAAACTAACCATCTGAAGGATCTGATTACCAATTTTCAGACTTACTACTATCCATCTAGCTCTATGATTCCTAGTGGTCTGCAAAACATCCCCCTGGCAATGGCGCATAAGTAGAACTGCAAACCCCCTCACTGCTGCTCCAACGGATGTGAAGAAGGCTTGGGAAATCGAATTTGACAGTCTTGGGGAAGTGAAATGTGTTTTAAGGTGTGTTTCCTAAAGCAAGATTATTTGTTCTCGTGCAGACATGAGCCACTGGAGTGTGGATTTAAGCTTAGTTTGGTTATTTCAGACTTTGCAGGCCAGTCCCCCTTAATGCACATTATTTCAGGGTAAGTCCATTAGCATATGCAAACTTGTATCTCGAAAAATCCGTAATTCCTCCCTTCTCTTCTACCTTTGATTTTTCCCCCTTTTCTTCATCTGCACCCCGTGCCCCCAACCCTCCTTCCTCCCAACACCCGGAGCCCTACACAACATGAACTCACACCCCACCCACACCCCATCCCTCTGCCCGTGCCACACCCACTTCCCCCTTGGAGAGTACCTTGGTGTGGTAATCTCTGAACTCTTTCCTGGGAGGTGTAGCAAAATAGTCTTAAACCTCACAAAACCTGATCAACCTAGTATATGTAACTGTACCCTTTGAAATCTACTGAGTTGCATTAGGCCAGCTTTTCTTGATACAACAAGGACAACAAATATCATCATATGCCTAAAGGGCTTAACTCAGAAGATTGCTGCCTCTTTGCCCCTCCTGCCCCTTGACTGCAAGCAGAAACTCTTTAGCCCGGTCAACTGACAAAAATATATGGGACCGGCCCTGTAAAAAAACGTTTAGTTTGGATTGCTGTATAATGCCAGCTGGGTCACCAAAATGTTTGAATTAATCCATCAATCCAATAAATTTGTGGCATCTTTGCACTGCTAAAATTGACATGTCCGTATATCTTCGGAATGAGAGATTGTCCTAGGTGGAGATAGATTTCTTTTTATTTGCCTGTGCCAAAACCTGTTCTTTAATCTGGGCATCACCGAAGTTTAACAGAATTGTTCGAGGATACTTAGCAGTTGTGGGCCGGACCCCTAGAACTTGATGTGCTCGAGCAATGGTTAGATCTCCACTTTCAGCTGCTTTTTCTGGAAGAACATATTTGTGAATCAGATCTAATATCAGTTTTATGACCAATTCGCCTTCCTCCCGGTCCTCAGGTATACCAATTAATTCTTAAATTGGTGCACCTACCTCGTTTTTCAACATCGTTTATCTTTAATTTAAGATCTTCCAGGTCTGTTTGCATTTTTAAGTAGATTCCTTCTTGTTTATTGCAGGTATCTTCCAGAGTGGCTACCTTCAATTCCACCTTAGTCATGTGGGAGGCGAGTTGTTAAATATTTTCACTGATCTGTGCGAGATGTTCATTAGTTTTGCGATTAGCATATTCTTGTGAAAGCTTAATTTTGTGAAACTCGCTTAAAATCTGATTTAACGTTGTTTCAATAGAAGGAGGTAGAAAAATGCTAGATAACGAAACAGCAGAGTTCTCTAGCTGACTCAGATCATTAGACACCGGTGAGTCTTTATCCAGAGCTGCGGATACTTCAGTTCTAGTTTGTAAATCCGCCCTTCCACTGCTCATCTCTGATCTGTTTTCTTTTTGACCTCCCTTGGGAAACCCCAGCATAAACAATGGATATGCCTGCTTTTCTTTCTCTTTAGTTGGCTCCTCGAGTGGAGTATTTGCTCAGGCAATTGGGAGGTCCATTATAGCTAAAGCAGGAAGTGAAATGACTTCAGGATTTGGGGTGGACTCCATCCTGGCACCCACTTCCTGTGAAAGATTGCGCCAAAATCTATCGGGGGAAAGAGTCTGCTGACTTGATGCCAGAGAGCAATTTTGACTGGTCTGTTTTTTTGGCTGTTGGCAATGCCCCCTATCCTCTTTGGGATTTTTCTTGGCTGTACGACTTTTCATTGAAGGATCTCTTGAAATGTGTTTTATTGAAGCGCCAGATGAAATACCCCATATGCAGGGGAATACCTGAGGACCACTGATCGTCTGCGGGATGCAGGAGTTATCGCAGGGCAGCAGCAAGCTGCATCTGTGCTACACAGACTGCTTCTGCAAACACCCCGCTCTCCCTCCATATGAGACGCGGAGTATCCCAGTGTGTGTCCCACCCAGCTTACAAGAACGCAGCAATCCAGAAATCTGTCTGGAGGGATCTGTCTACCTCCAGTCAATGTTTCACTATGCAGGCCTGTAACTCCCAAAATGGAACCCAGGGACCTCCATGTATTGTACCATCCACAGGCACATGCACACCCATTGCATGTATACAGAATATATACATGCAAAGGCACACATACATCCAGCACTGTATCCTTTATGTACTGTACCACTCATAGGCATGCATACATCCAGCACTTGCACTTATCATGCGTGCATCCTTCATATACCACTCATAGGTACACATCTATCCTGCACATGCACATATCCTGCATGCACTGAACTGCACTCCATCCATCAGGTGCTGTATCACTCTCAGACATATGCACCTTCAACATACACCACAAACGCACTACTCATTACTGCATTTTCCCTGTATGGCACCCTCTCAAGGCACACATACACCCAGCGCAGATACACCTTCTACGCTGCACAGCACTTCACACCATTCTGATGTATCCTAGGATGAGTTAAGCATATAGCAGTGGAACTTGTAAAAGTGAGAGATCCTGTAGGCCTCAGTCCAGTGACAAAGGTTAACAAGCATTGGCATAGCCAATAGGTCTCGCTTTTGGGACCTTATAAGTATTTAGTTATGCAGCACAATATCCTTGGTGCAACAACATCAACTGTTGCATGGCTAAACACTTATAAGGTCCCAAAGGCGAGACCTATTGGCTATGCCAATGTTTGTTTGCTTCTGCATCTTTCATACTAAGTCAGTCTCAGGCCCGTTGTGACCAGCAGCCCCTCATAACATTTCTTCTGTTTGGCTGAGACTCTCTTACGTTGAGACATTAGCTTGAGCACTGCTAAGTGAAAGTATTATGTGGTTCATAATCATATTATATATGGTACTACTCATACTAGGAATATTTGTGTTGTAATGCATGAAAATTAGCCCTAGAGGGAGCATGGTTACCTGCTTTGAACACAGTCCTGTAGAAAATGATGAAGTAGGAATAAAATGACCGTTCTCATTCTGTGTTTCCACATATGGAATTTTAGATCTCATTTGGGATGCAGTTTGTGGTGCAACTTAATAAGTAAGTGAGACAGTGTAATCTCTATGTTAAGGTGCTTAGATTAGTTTCTTACTACAGGCATTCTGGAGTCAGAAAGCAAAAGTAATAAGAAAAGTATGCCACTTATCATTTGTCATAACTTATTACAAGTGAGCAGCGCACGGACGTAACGCAGGCCCCTGCAGCGCTGGGGGCACCCAACCCTTGAGGGGGCCCCCATTCAACACAAGGCCAATGTATATCTGTGAGATATGGGAGACTTAGGGGCCCCTTATCATTTTGCATTACGCCACTGGAGCAGCGATGCCTTGGCACATGTAGGCTTGCCACTCTGGGTCTACTCTAAGGCAGTGCTTCCCAGACTTTTTAGAACCACAATCCACTTTTTCGTATGACAAACTTTTGTGACACACATATCTTTAATGGACGAGGTGGGCGATTTTTTTAATGCAATTAAAGCATTGTGTGGTAGCGCATTGTCATTTACAGACAGCACATTTTCCATGGAACTGTTGTCTATATTTGTACAAACATACAGTTTTACTAATAAAACCATATTTCTTGCAAATAATAAAGTGTTGAAATCTGTTTTCAGTGAATATTTTTTGTGCATCACTAAGTAAAGTGTTTTTATTTGTTCTGATCTTATTAAAATCTTTGTTTCCATCACACTTCGGAATTACAAAAATGTGCTCATTTTTGCTTTCCCAACTGCGAAATGTGTACAGTTCGTTTAAAGGTATTTACATTTTGTTGTGTGCTACCAAAAATTTACATCCTGCAGCCTTTCATTTCACACTTCATGTACCTCAGCAAGGCTATCACATAATTCACTTGACTTTTCTTCCTCTGACTGCAAAATGAGAGGAGTTTGTAAATACCAGTCCCAAGTTAAAAATACAAAAAATAAAAATAAATAAGCTGCAATTTATCAGAAGACATAGCCCGACATTTGACCTCTGTCTTTGAAGCACAGCACATGAGGCAACATAAATGCATTATTTAAAGTGTATATTTATTTTTATTTATTGCTTGGACTTTTGTGACCCACTAAAAATCGGCTTCCGACCCACCAGTGGGTCACGACCCGCAGTTTAGGAAACACTGGTCTAAGGTCTCCCTTCCTCAATCTCCCCTTCACCTAAGGGAGTGAGCTGCCAAGCTCACACACCGGGTTGAGCTATTGAGTAATCACACCTCGGTGCAGACATATATTCAAACTGCAAACCCTGACAACCAAATTCCGAGAGCCCCCACTCAAACAAATCCTAATGGCATCTTTGGATTCACAGTTAAAGAGCCTTTAAATGCGCTCTTAGGCTCTCTTAAATCGGATAAGACTTGTAGAGGTTTGTTGGAAAAAACTGACCGAAATGAAGAAGGAACAATATTGAAATGCTCACCTAACATGAACCTCGGATGCCACTTCCATTAGATCTCCGTCCACGTTCCAAGGGAATACTGCTTGGACACAGCTTTACTTCCTGAACAGAGTAGGTTTCCACAAAAGAAAAATCAAACTGAAAAGACAGAATTGTGATCAAATGACTCCCAAACACGACAGGGACTAAATATCAGCGCACTCATTTCGAAATAGTTTCTACTCAACTTCCAACAGCATTTTAACAGCAGGGCACACGTATCTACAGTCTACAATAAACCCGCTGTACTTCCCTTTCAGCAGACAAGTGAGACGGCTTCAGATATTAAATAACACAGTAAAAGGAGGTGGAAAAAGACAGGAATGGGAGGCAGAAACGTGAAAAGATGACTAGCGACTGCTGAGGCATGTTCCCATGGATTGAAAATGCCAATGTTTGTGCCTCTAATGTTTGGGGTCACCACAATCACCAGGCTCCTGCCTCGCCTCACCTCACCTCACTGAAGTGCCAGCCCTGAAAGGTGCATCGTACGATTGCATGTTTCCTGCAGCGTCCTCACGGCGGCTTTCATTAGCTACAGAGGAACCCTTTGAGGCAGAGTAAACATGCAGCCCTATAAAACGTAGCACTCCTTCTGAAAAACGCAATCACTGCAAAAACAAGCGCGCAGCAGGGGGTGGGGAGAGAGGAGGGGGCCTGCGCCTGTTTCCCTTGCGGGAGCGAGCAGGAACCATCTGTTAATTACAAACAGATGGTTTGAAAGCTCGCTCCCGCAAGGGAATCGCCAAACGTGCACGCATTGCCATTCAAAGCAATGCAATGCGTGCACGTTTTTGGCAGCAAAAGGGAATCGATTTCTAAAGGTCTTTTCCTACGCAGCGTATGCGTGCTGCTTAGGCGAGACCTAAAAAGGACCTGTTCACTTTTACTGATCAGTGCACATAATGCTGCCACATCCATGATCATCCTGCTTAACTCCTGACGAAGGCAGTAGCCTTCCATCACTATGAGGGTAGTGCTTTGGTGGCCATTGCGCTCCAACAAGACCACAATCCATGAGACAGGCCTAGGTCACAGCCAACATGCATGATCGGTGCTCCCATATGACAGCATAAATCCATATTAGGATCCAGACATAAGTACCGTTGGGCACTCAGGGCAGGGGTGCATGCCCATTACAATGCAGAGGACACTTCTATTGCAACAGTAATTTATTAGAATTGTAGCTCTAATTAGTTATGATTTTGAAAAATGCTAAAGAATACTTTGATATTGATGTTTCAAAAGAAAAATAATTCATAACCATCTATGCTATGTTGTGAAGAGTCCCTACAACAAGCTGTAAAGTTATATCTGGGGAAGCATAATATTTGGTACATTGGCCAAAATATAAAAAAAAAATGTATGAGTGGATGCATTAGAAAAAATGAAAAAGACATACTTTGACAATAATAATACGTAATATATGTGCTCAAGATTGAGTATTAAGACAGATATCTGTCTTTCACTTGCAGGAGATACCTCACAGCATGATCCAGATATGCTCTCAGTAAGCAAATCAATCCAACCCCAAGTACAGTCCAGACCACAGAGAAAAATACCAATGACTATAACAATCACCATCGCAACCAATATTTCAAATATGTTGGGCAACAACAGGCCAGGGCAAAATAGGAGGAAGAAGCAAAAATTTGGGGATAACCCTGCAAAAAGGGCCAAGTCCAGCAAAATACAATCAGCCTTTGCAATATTTGAACCCTTGCATGTATGGCCTGATTCATAAAGGTAAACTTTCAACATATGTAAGCTTACAATTATTTGTTATTCACAAAGGTATTTTACTAGTACTGTCTTTATGAGTGCACACAGAGTCTCCACACATAAAATGTTAGGACAGTTCTATCTTTTTATGTATGGAGACCTTGCAGTCGTAAGGATATTAATAGTAGAATACATTTGTGAATAGCAAACAATTGTAAAATTACACAAAAGTGTCAGCTTACCTTTGTGAATCAGGCCCTTTGTTCCCAAACAAGTTGCCCGGTAGAAAGATCAACTACAACCAAAGTTACTACTGTCAATTCTTTGACTTAGGCCACTTGTTCAAATGTTGAAATAAATGTTGCTCAACACTGTGCTTCAATTGAAGTCACTAACACAAGAACAAATATTCAAAGGGATACAACGTGTCCGGTTTCTGATCCTATAAGAATGATGCAAGGTGAGGAAAATGGCTCTAGTGACAATAGCCTTCCACTTTTAGAGAAAGCAGCAGTGTTTGATTCCTTGTGCACATAGCAAACTGTAACTGCTAAGGCTGAAGGTGTAACTTTGGAAGCAAATTCAGGAAGGTTAGTGACATTTGAAAAATTATCACAATAATTACATTCTATGCAGCAGGATAGAGACACTTTGACCGAGAATTCAAGTACATCTACAGCACCTGTAGAAGTGGTTAAAGTCTCCCCAATATTAACTCCTTAGCTCTTGGGCCCTCCTTCTCACCCTTGCTGATTCCTTTTTTGGCTATTTTGGGTAATTTGCGCTTAGGGCTCCATAACGTTTTTTCCACATAAGCTATCCTTGTCAAATTTGCGTAGTTTTTCCCAACATTCTGGGAATCCTAATAGTAACCTGGGTTTGTGGATTCCCTCGTGGGGATGGAGAGAAAAGGCACATTTTGAGTTATGGTGGAAAAATAGGAAAAAAGTGCTCTGGATAAAAGTGTCTGTTATTTCTTTTAAAAATGGCATCAATGAACGGTTTGCTGTGTTAAACTCACCATCTTTACAGCTTTCAGGAACATGCAGAGCTGAACATGTGCTCTCATCCTACTTACAGTTTGCGGTGGAAACCAGTGTGAAACCCATGGATGATCAAGAAAAGCTATGGATTTCTGAAAGTGAGACAAAATTTCAAATTCAGCAAGGGGTCATATGTGTAGATCCCTCAAGGTTTTACAAAGAAACGGAGGGCCCGATTCACAGAGGTAAAGTTAGACCAAAAGTCCAACTTAGACAAAAAGTCTAACTTTACTACTTTTGAGGTATTCACAAAGGTAATGTTAGATCAAAAGTCTAACTTAGACCAAAATGTTAACTTTACTACTTTTCGGTATTCACAAAGTTAACATTAGATTAAAAGTCTAACTTAGACTAAAAGTCTAACTTAGACCAAAGGTCTAACTTTACTCGTAGTAACTTAGCTTTGTGAATACCGAAAAGTAGTAAAGTTTGACATTTGGTCTAACTTTACCTTTGAGAATCGGGCCCTCAGGGCCTGATTCACAAAGGTAAAGTTAGACCAAAAGTCTAACTTAGACCAAAAGTCAAACTTTGCTACTTTTCAGGTATTCACAAAGGTAAAGTTAGACCAAAAGACTAACTTATATCAAAAGTCTAACTTTACTCGTAGTAACTTACCTTTGTGAATACCAAAAAGTAGTAAAGTTAGACTTTTGGTCTAAGTTAGACCTTTCGTCTAACTTTACCTTCGTGAATCGGGCCCTAACTGTTAAAATAAAGAAATACTTAAATTGAGTTGGAAAAGAATGGCCATTTGTGACAACGTTTTCATCTGTAACTTTTTTCATAGTGGCCGATTTACAAAAGCAATATACCACTACATCCGCTCGGCCCTTCTGGTTGTGAGGATATATAGGGTTTGTAGGTTGTCTAAGACACCAAGGTACCCAGAGCCAATAACTGAGCTGCACTGTACAATGGTATTTCATTGTGTACTGAGTATAGAATAATGCATATGGTGAAATATGGAGAGTGAAAAATGTTTATCAAGGAAACCTATGTATATCTTGAAATGGGCACAAGATACAGAATTTAAGAGCAGTGGTTATTTGTACATCTCTGAATTTGTGCCACCTGTATTAGCATATGATTTAGAGAGTAGTTTTTTAAAATGTCTTCTCTCTTACACATTGGTTTACATTTGGAAGGCACAAATGCTGCAAAATCTAATTGGTAATACCATATATCTACTATTCAATGGGCACACATGTCTTCTCATAAAAATGGTACCTCACTTCTGTGGTTAGACCTAGTTCCTGTGACAGGAACCTGCCCAAACAGCAACATAGATACATCACATTTTTGCAATCAAATCTGTACATTTTCGAAAACAAGACACCTAGAGGAATTAAGGATGGAGTGACTTACATGGCTCTCACCAGGTTGTTTTACCCAACATCCCTTGCAAACCTCAAACTTTGTCTAAAAAAACAACTTTTCCTCACATTACTGTGATGGGAAGTTCGGGACTCTGCGGGGAGCCACACACTTCCTCCCACCCAGAATTCCCCTTAGTCTTTTGACATTTTTTTTATTTCACCTGTGTGTGTAGTCCTAGTGCCCACAACAGGAAACGCCCCAAAACACATCATGGATACATCATATCTTTCCACTCAAAACTGACCCGATTTATGGAAAGTGGGTAGCTGTGGATTTTGGGCCCTAGCTCAGCCAGCATGTAGGGAAACCTAGCAAACCTGTACATTTTTGAAAACTAGACATTTAGAAGAATCCTGGATAGAGTGACTTGCGTGACTCTCACCAGGTTGTTTTACCCAAAATTCCTTGCACACCTCAAACTTTACCTAAAAAACAAATTATCCTCACAATTCTGCAATGGAAAGTTCTGGAATCTGCGAGAAGCCTCCTACTTGCATCCACCTAGCATTTCCCTAAGTCTTCAGATAAAAGTAGTACCTCACTTGTGTGGGTAGACCTAGTACCCATGACTGGAAACAGCCCAAAACACAACATGGATATATTAAATTTTTCCACTCAAAACTGACCTATTTTTTGAAAAGTGTCTAGCTGTGGTTTTTGGGCCCTAGCTCAGCTAGCACCTAGGGAAACCTAGCAAACCTGTACATTGTATAAAACTAGACACCTAGGGGATTCTAGGATGAAGTGACTTGTGTGGCTCTCACCTGGTTGTTTTACCCAGAATCCCTTGCAAATCTCAAACTTTGACAAAAAACATTTTCCTCAAATTTTTGTGAAGGAAAGTTCTGGAATCTGTGAGGAGTGACAAACTTCCCTCCACCCAGCCTTCCCTTAAGTCTTCTGATAAAAATGGTACCTCACTTGTGTGGGTAATTCTAGTGCCCGTGAAAGGAAACGGCCCAAAACGCAACATGGATACATCAAATTTACTTGGTTTTTGAAAAGTGGGAAGCTGTAGATTTTTGGCCCAAGCTCAGCCGGCACCTAGGGAAACTTAGCAAACCTGCACATTTTTAAAAACTATATAACTAGAGGAGTCCAGAGTGGTGTGCCTTGAGTGGATCCTATGAGGTTTTATTTCCCAAAATGCCATGCAAACCTCAAACTTTGTCTGAAATCAGGCAGTTTCCTTACATTACATGATGGAAATATCTGGAATCGGCAAGAATACACAAAATTCATACTACCCAGCATTACCCCACTTGTGTCAATGAAAACACTGCCCCGCTTGTGTTGCTGGACCTAGTGCCTACAACAGGAACAGATCAAACCAAGGTCGATGGGAGCCCTAGCGTGGGGAGTCCTCTTTCCCTCGGTTTGATCCGTTCCTGTCATGGGCAATAGGCCCAGCCACACAAGTGGCACAGCGTTTTTATTGGCACAAGTGGAGTAATGCCATGTGTTAGGAATTTTGTGGATTCCGGATGATTTTGGAAGTTTCCATCATAGAAATGTAAGGAAAATGCATGATATCAGGCAAAGTGTGAGGTTTTCAGGGCATTGTGAGTAAGAAAGCCTTGTGGAGTTCACACAAGGCACACCACCCTAGGATCACCTATTTGTCTAGTTTTTAAAAATTTCTGTGGTTGGTAGATTTCTGTGGGTGGCGGCCAAGCACAGCCCCAAATCCTGCAGCTAACCCTACTGCTGATCTCTCCACGCAGCACTTTAGCGCTTTTTGTGGCAAGGTCTCTTGGTCCATCCACACAAGTGAGGTACCTTTTTTATCAGGAGACTTGTGGGAATGATGTGTTGTTTGAAATGAGTGTCTCCCACAGATATCAGAAGTTTTCCTCACAGAAATGTGAGGAAAAGGTGTGTTTTTAGTCAATATTTGAGGTAGGTAGGGCATTATGTGTATGAAAATGGTGTAGGATGCAAGCAAAGCAAACCACCATGGACTTCCCAGATGTCTAGTTTTCGGAACTGTCTGGATCTGGTAGGTTTTTCCAAATAGCAGCCTACCCAAGCCCAGAAAGTACAGCTGTTCAGCATTGCTAGTGGGATGACATTGGGAGTTAGCTACAATCTCCTGGCCCTTATGTAAAAACAACACCCAAAATAGTCAAATGTCCTCTTGCTTATCATTGGGATGGGATGCTTTAGTCTGCAGGGGAGCAGAGAGACTGTTGAGGTTTTAGAGGTGAGGGTGGGGCCTGGTGTTACGATGGGAAAGACCCACCACATTATATTAGATCGAATATATATTACAGTGGGCTTTCTGCCCCCATGGGGTAGATCGGGGATAATTACCCCCATCTGCCCCCCACCAGCACAAAGACTGTTGCCCCATAATACTTGGGGTGGGGGCATGGCCCACCAAGTCATTTGGGTTTTCAGGTATGCACCCAAGGAAGGGACTTAATTGTCCCGAAATGCATTGGGCATGAAAAGAATCAGGATGCATCTTATGTATTACAAAGAATGTTACAGTATTACGTTGATGTAAAAGAAGTGTAAAGTGAACTCATGTTCTAGAAAGTTGTGTGTAGAACATGTATGAGGCATTGAAAATAATGTGCAATACAAAAAATTAAGGTTGAAAACAAATAATTAAAAATGAGATAGAATGAAGCATTTTCCATATTGTGATTTATAAATTGTTAAATTGTTTTGAAGTGAACAGTACACACTTCATTCGAGTCGATGGGCTTGTTATAGCATGTACGTTAATTCATGTGTGTCGACAGCACACGTAGAGGTGTAGCACCACTGGTTTATCTTGTACATAGGGTTTTCCTTTTGAAAATCTTTATATAAAAAAGCAAGCAGTGCACCTCTCATCTAGATATTATAAAGACTGTTGCCCCATTTAGTTGAGATGGGGGCATGGCCATGCCCATGGTGGGCAGCCCCCACCCCTATATGTGAAAAAAAGCATTCCCTGGTGTCTAGTGGGTGTTCTTTCCCCCAAGATGTAGATTGGGGATAATCACCCCATCTGCCCTCTAGGAGGGGCAAAAAGACTGCCACTATAATTTGTGGGGCTGGGGGGATAGGCCAGGCCCATAATGGGTAGCTTCCACCCCCTATAATTATTTAGAAAGCATTCTCTTTCCTCTAGTGGGCTGTTTGCACCCCCCAAGGGCAGATCAAGGGCAATTGCCCTCATCCGCCTCCTGGGGGGGCAGTAAGACTATCTCTCTTGTTGGGGTGGGGCATGGCCATGCCCATGGTGGGCAGACTCCACCCCCTATGTTTACATTCCCTGCCTTTCTGCACTCCCTTGGGGGCATATTGGTGGTAATGACCCTGCTTCTCATGGGAACAATCCAGTCCAAACTGCCAGGCCAGGTCCTCCCTGACCAGGAACACAAGCAACCTAGGACCAATTTTTACCTAGTTAGGGCTCTTCAGCCAGGTAAAGCTTGGTTCCAGTGGCACAGTGACCTCAGGACCCACGTGTGGGCATACTCTGCGCACTTAGGGTAGCAAATGCAAAACAACAAGGTGATGGATGGAATGCTTGAAATAATCTCAGCCACAGTCACTCGCTTGGAGTGTTCCGGGGTCACTCTGCCACTAGAACCAAGCTATACCCTGCTGAAGAGCCCATAAAAAGGGTGAAACCGGTCCTGGGTTGCTGCATTACAGTTCAGGGAGGACCTGGCCTGGCAGTTCGGGCTGGACTGTTTCTATGAGGAACAGGGTCAAGACTGATTTGCATATGGCTGGGTCCAAACTGAGGTGGCATGGTGGGTAAAAAACGATGGATTGGGGTACGGCTCCAAGTGATTGCCAGTAGCTGAGATTCACTCAAGCATTCTATCCATCACCTTTTTGTTTTTTCATTTGACGCTCTAAGTGCGCCGGGTATTCCCAGACATGGGTCCCAGGCTCACTGTGCCACTGGAAGTAAGCTATACCCGGCTGAAGAGCTTATTACAAGGGCAAAACCGTTCCTGGGTTGCTTGTGTTTTGGTTCAGGGAGGACCTGGCCTGGCAGTTCGAGCTGAATTGTTCCCATAATGAAAAGCGTCAAGACTGATTTGCATATGGCTGAGACCACACTGAGGTAGCATGGTGGGTGAAAAACAATGTATTGGGATGTAGCCCGAGTGAGTGCCAGTGGCTGCGATTAATCCAAGCATTCCATCACCTTGTTGTTTTTGCTAATTTCTAAAAGTGGCAGTTTTAGACTTGTGACTTAAAATCCAACTTTGCCATTAAAGAGGATTTTAAATTTCAATTAGTTTGAGATCAATAATGACATTTATACCTGCTCCCAATCAATAGTTAGCACTTAATTAAATGTAATAAAGTAACCAAATGTTATCCTATGAGAGAAGTAGCCCTCACAGTAGTGAAAAATGAATGTAGGAGTTTTTTCATCACCAGGACATATAAAAATCAAAAACACATGTTTCACCTTTTAAATACAATGCAGACTGACTTATGGGCTGTTTAAGGCCTACATTGGGGTGACCTATATGTGTTAAACAGGTAGGTTTACGCCTGGAAAAAAGTTTATTTTGCCAGGTCGAAATGGCAGTTTAAAACTGCACAGGCTGTAAGTGCAGGCCTTAGACATGTTTCAAAGGGCTACTTAAGTGGATGGCACAATAAGTGCTACAGACTTACTAGTAGTACTTAATTTACTGACAATAGGCACATGTAGTACCACTTCACTAGGGACTTATATGTAACTAAAAGGTGCCTATGTGGTGTAAGCCAATTCTATCATGTTAAACAAGAGAGCACAAGCACTTTAGCACTGGTTAGAAGTGGTAAAGTGCCGAGAGTCCTAATCCCAACAAAAAGAAAATTCAGAAAACAGAAGGAGAGAAGGCAAAATGTCTCATGGTGACCCTGCAGAGAGGGCCAGGTCCAACACTGGGACTAAGAAACTTTTCAGTTTCAAGAATCTCAGGAAGACAGGATATGATGAAGGTGCATTGCCACTGGGCAAAAGATCCAGGTTGTTCCTGCTTGGAGCTTCTCGGCAGCAGCAATTTGGATTCAGTGGTATCTCACTCAGTAGGTACCATGCCTCGTGGAGCCTCTTCAGCTACCTACTGAAGCTTTGCCCTGCAAGAATCTGAGCCCCAAAAAAGTGACCCACTCCGAAGGTAGAAACCTTCACTTGACGAACGTGCCAAAAGTATTTTGCCCGCAATGGACCTTCTCTAGGAGCAAAATTCATTTTTCTCCCGCTTGGAGCTTTTCCACCAAAAGTCGGCGGCTTCACCAAGACCTCGTCCACCAACTATTCAATGACGTGGCACTTTCTTCTGCCACAACCTGTTGTCTTACTCAGCTGAGGATTTTTGACTTCCATTTCAGAGACTAAGGGCTTGATTACGATTATGGTAGGACCGCTCTGACAGTCCGCCGGTGGCGGTCCCATTGCCATCGCAATATTGTTTTCCGCCCGCCACATTAGGATGGCGTGCGGATGGGTGGAGGTCAGAGAGACCGACCGCCACGGACCGTTTAAGGGAACATCGATCCCTACAATTGTGGCAGTGCCTGCCAGGCAATCCCATAGGGATTATGATGTCCCTCCCCGCCGGCCGTTTCATGACGGTTTACCCGCCTTGAAAAGGCTGGAGGAAAGGGACATTGGGGGTCCGTAGCGGGCCCCCCTTCCCCCTTTCCTCTCTGGCCCTCAGTTTTGTGTTTAGGGGGACACCTATGGTGCCCCCCTACATATACCTGCACCATGTGGCAGGCGCCGCATGATGCCTGCCACGTAGTACAGGGCTATATGTAATGTCCATTTTTTGTACTGCTGCATGTGCTGCTGACCGCAGCACCCGCTGCAATACAAAATATACACATTGCGATCATTGTGGTGGCGGTCGCATCCTAATTCGGCTGGCAGGACCGCCGACTTGTAGTCAGGCGGTCCCGTTTGTGAATGGATGGCGGTCGGACGTAAGTGCGACTGCCATCCTAATGAGGCCCTAAGTCTGAAGGTAAAACTTCAGACTAGGTCAAACCTGGTTTTTGCATTTAGCAGTTGTCCTTCATTTGGGTCAAGAGCAACCAGATGACTGTGGCTGTTGATTAAGCCATTTTGGCACTATTTTGAACCTTTAAAATTCATAGCTCCGGTTTCCCTTATTGGATTTTTGTCATTTTAGTGTAATTTTCATTATAAAACATTTTATTGTTTTTCTCATTTTATACAACAAAGGATTTCTTGAAAAAGCAACCATCAAGAGAAGTAGCATTAAGCAGTGAAGTACAGTTAGCCATTACCAGAAAAGAATCCCACAACGTCCTCACAGCAGACGGCCCATGTCCAGTGCAGACTTCCATTTCTCAAGTGTTGGGGGTTTCTCGCTCTTCCAGGCTTTAAAAATTTCTCTTTTTGCTATTACTAATCCCGCCACAACAAGGCAGCCTTATATCTAACGGTGTCCATCTCAGTCGTGATATGGAGAAGTGCAAGTTTCAGTTCTCAGGGTAGGGTCAGGCCCATCACATGCCACAGGGCCGCCATCACCCCCCCCAGAATAGTTTCAGTTTTACACATGCCCAGACTGTGTGGAGAAGGTCCTTCCTCTCCGCAGTGCATCGTAAACTATGTGGCGAGGCAATACCCCCTATTTCCCAGAGCCTATCCAAAGTATAGTACACCCTATGGAGGTATTAGTATTGTATAAGTCTAAACTGGGAGGCAATAGCTGAGTCGCAGGGGGAGGCCAGTGCTTCTCTCGAGTCATCCTCTGAAAGTTGTCCCAAGTCTCCCTCACAGGCATCTCTTAAATGATCAAAGGTATCCGATGAATTTAGTACACGTTATAGGCACACCTGGGAGATTTTGTGTGTAGTCAGGGTATCTAGGAGAATCTTGGCCTCTATTGGGCTGTACTCTGGTATCTCAATAAGCTCTGCTATATAGGGTGTGGGAGCATGTAGGAGTGATAAGTATCCAAACAATTGTGTACAGTCTAGGCCATTTTCCGTTTGTAGAACTAAGAAGGATTTCATTGTGTTGGCCATCAAACATCTACCAATGTGGAG
Source organism: Calotriton arnoldi (assembly GCA_963921515.1). NCBI lineage: Eukaryota > Metazoa > Chordata > Amphibia > Caudata > Salamandridae > Calotriton > Calotriton arnoldi. The sequence goes on from CAWUFW010017109.1 coordinate 106,209, forward strand.
TTTCCAATCATGTCCCATGATTTGAATCCCTGGTGGTTAGTTACCAGAGGAATTATAGCTCTGCACCGCAGTGGGGTTTCTTTTGTTAGGTGTCCCCGCCATCCGAGAGCCCTGTGGGTTTTTATCCAGATTTGGAGTGTGAATGATGTGGCGGGGCAGGTCGGTGAGGAGTGCCCCCCCAAACAATAAGTGCGGTAGGAAGGTGCCCCACATCGCCCATTTTTTGGTCACAAAAGCAAGGTCTGCATTCATGTCAAACAACCGCTCATTCACTATAATGATGTGTGCTGCTCTGTAGTATGAGGTTATGTCTGCCGCTGCGTTGCCGCCATCATATGTAGATTTATAGCATTTGAAAAGAGCAGCCCTTGGGGTACAGTGGCTCCATAGGAAGTCATGCAGGAGTGAGTTAAACCTTTTGATCGAGGTTTGAAGTAGGGAAAATTGATAATTTTGTAGGTAGTAGAGCATCCCACTAATGGACAATCCTAATGTTACCCAAATCCGAGGTCTCCGTGAAAACGATCTATTTGAGATTTGATATTGGGGGCCCAGGCAAGGTGAAGGTCCATTGAAACATACTCCCCTAGGTATTGCAAACCATCTTTCAGGACCTGTTGTACTGTAGCCCAGTGAAGAGCAGTAGGGGGGTCAGGCCATGGGGTATAGGTAGGGTTTGGCCTTATTGATAGTGAGTCGTGAGAATTTTCCAAAATTTTGAGAATCTGGAGAACTCAAGGACCAGACTGTTGGGGTTCATCTAAGACTATCAAGACATCATTGGCATAAAGTGTTTTTCTGTCGGAGACACCAGATGCCCAGTCCAGGCCCTTGACAAGGGAGTCCATCCTCATCCACCCTGCTATGGGTTCGATTCCAATGGTGAAGAGTAAGGGCGACCCTGTCTTGCTCCTCTACAAATTGGTTATGGGTCTGTCAATTAGCCCCTACCCTCACTCTAGCCCTCAAGTCCGTATACAGAAGTCTGATCCAGGAAAAAAATTGAGGTTTGAAGTTAAGTGCTTGCAGTGAACAGAACAGGTAGTCCCATATGACTGAGTCAAAGGCCTTGTGCAAATCTACTCGGAGGAGCGTATGTGCACGCAGTATGTTGTTCAACATTGCCACATCATTGTAAACACAGAAAATATTGTGTTGCATGGCTTGAAGGGACATAAAGCCCAATTAGGTCGGGTTGAGCAGCAGCCTATTTGCCAGGGCTTTAGACCGCATTTTGACTTCTATGTTTAAGAGAGAAATGGCACGATAGGAGGAACAGTGGTCAGGCAGAAGTCCTGGCTTGGGTATGACCACAATCTCTGCCAGTCACAGGTCGGGGGGATTGTACACATCTCTTGGGATTTTGAAAATACCCCATATTGTCGTGTAGTTCCTATAGTACCCCTGCAGGACCTGCACGTTTGGATAACATAAACCGTGGGCTTGGTGTTAGACTGATTCTGTGCCCCCCCACCGCATATGTTAGCCGGATTTGCATTAGCTAGCTCACAGTGCCACTAGAATCTCCTCTTATCGGGGAGAGATTAGTTCCTGGCAACCTTAGATCATGACAACCCAAATTCCTCAGAATCGTGGAAACAATGTATACCTTTTGCTCAGTCATTCGTGCTTACTTATTCGGTTTGTCTCAGAGAGTTACACAGAATAAACAGTCTGGGCGTTTCAATAAGTAGTTATTGAACAGTTGTTATTCTAGTGTAAAATATATGTGCTGTAGCAATCAGCAGACAATAGCAGAGATATATTATCAGCAGTACGATCAAAGTGAAAGGATAGAACAGTTCTACCATATTGCAATAATCATGAATACTTACATGAATATAGAAGGCACTATGAAAGTGTGCGTACTCCTACGATGCCTATCTAGATGTACCTGAGTGTACCTAGCATATCTGTAGGTCTAAAAGCCTAAGAGCCAAGAATCCCTCTAGGATTTAGTCGAACCCCCATACCTGAATAGAGAGAGTGTGGGACCCCGTCCTGGTCTCGAGTTGGACACCCTGCAAGGGCTGTGTTAGACCACTGTCAGCTGGAGCGACTGCATGCAGGAGCCTAAGCGTCTCTGGTCAGTGTGTCAGCATGGAAGTCTCGGTTCCCTCTATCTTACCGTGGCAAGATGTGGTGTATTTATACCCTAAAGTGTCTCGTCCCTCAGTATGGTTTGTATTGGTCTTTGATGGACATGAGGAAGACGTCAGGGGTGAACTTTGTACATACATATTATGCGGGAGATGTAGCTGGTGAATGCTCATGCATAATTTATGAGTATTTGTAGGCCTGTGTTCTGGAAAGACCTTGCAGTGTTCTAACCACAGACTAGATAACGTTCAGCCCTCAGAGCTCGTTGTGTACAGTAAGGAACTAATGTAGGTGAAAGATCATGCCTATATTAGGAGCCATGACTATAGTAGGGCATGTACAAGTATGACCATAATAGGGCATATACGAGTATGACCATAGTAGGGCATATACGAGTATTTCTACATTATGGCATATATGAACGGGTCTACATTAGGGCCTATATATGAAACATAACACCCACTCCACTTCCGAATTGGATGACAATGACCATACTTAAAATCTGGACAATTTAAAAATATTCACTTAAAAACAGCTAAACCATGGGTTTTTAAAAAGACTATAAAAAGTTAAAAATGTTAAAAAATTGCCATTTCTTAGTTGCCACTTGAAAAAGTCAATTCTGTCCCATTTTTAAAAGTTGCATCACTATAAGCTGAAGAAGGCCATGCTTTTCCAAGTAAAAGTGTCAATTTAGGAAATGTTCCAAATTTTGGTCGTTTATTTATGAAACGAAGTGGAGAAGCCGAATTCTTTCCAAGGACGCGATGAGCCAATTCAAGATTAAGTGTCCTGGCTGGGAGATACAGCATTATCGGTGTTAGCTACTGCAGACGACAAATCCACCGCTTCACAGAGAACGTCAATTGCACATAGATGGAATTCGGCACTGCCAACAGTTGCTGCTGCGGCAGCTTGTGCGGCAGTTGTTACCTCGGTGCCTGTGGAGGAGCCACCTAACCCAGCAGGAGCAAACGGCACCTGTGGATTCTCAAGGAATGCATTCATCAGAATTGGAAGACGCTGGGGACAATGCAGAGCATGGGCCTTTAGGGGGTCCAGCATAGCATCTAGGTCCAGTATCCGATGGAAACGATAGACAGAGATCCAACGTGCATTCTTCTCCGCAGAACAGGCATCGAAGAACAGGTAAGATGCAGTCCACCCAGACTGGTCTAAATGATAGAAACCAAGAGGCGTTCAGTTCTCTTAGGCAAGGTATGCCCAGAAGCTGCACTATGCGTTCACGATATTTCCGTTCCATGAGCGTGTTCGCCATTTCCTCGGAAATGCGGCCGTCCATTGGTAGCAGTAATATTACAATCAGGACTCCTGCAATTAGGAACAGGATAAGCGGGAGACCTCCAAAGACGCTTCCCAATACTGAGTGTATAAAATTTGGGATTACTCCGAGGACTGTCTGAAAGGTGCTTAATAGTCCTGACCTTATGGTCTTTAATAAGTGTACAATACCGCTCGTATCAGACATGTTAAAGATACGACCTACCATTTCTGCGAAATGAAAGGGGCAGTTTGTACGTATAAGCGCTCGTATCTCAGTCGAGGTCCTTGCAACTTGAAGTTCAAAGATTTCTCGAGCGGAGGTTAAGGTCACGGGTTGCTGTAATAGCATGGCTTTCAGTCTGCTCAAAGTATCAAATTGTATAAAGGAAACATTCAATGAAGGCCATAACGGCGCCTCCCTGACTGTGTTCAGTGGTGGAAACAATACTTGCATACAGCAAGTAACCCTGGAGTTAACAGTGACCAGATAGGCCGACGCCCGGAAGCATCCCACAGCAACCTTGATCATTTAGCATTAAGTAACTCCCATTTGAGAGCAGCTGGAAAACCGGCGTGATCATGGCCGCTGGGGTCCCTGACATGTGACAAGATAAGTTCGCTACCGAACCACTACATGCTCCATGTAGAGAAATATCCTGACACATGAGAGAACCGCTTAAAGCGTTCTTGCAGTTTGTACCACTCAGATACACTTCTTGATCCCCATTCCGGCATCGATATCTATATGGTAACTCCCAAGTCTCCTTGATGTATCCCTTACCCATCTTTTCATATTTGCCTGCCTGCCTTTGCTCAAGGCAATATTGAAACTGAAACGTAGTGGCCGGCAGAGTGATCTAGCCATGAATTAGCCATTCGGTTGATGGTGATTCGGCTACAGTGAATGGTAACCTTTCCAGTTTCTCAATACGCAGCATTGTATATTTGGCTCCCCTCTGTGCCATTTCTGTCTGTTTATCGGTTAGATTGTATTCTTAAAACAGAGACGTGGTGTTTATAAAACGCCAGGGCACATAGCCTGCACGCAAAGATTGCAGCGTCCAGCTTAACATCATAATAGAATGTAGCTGAAATTGCCCGTGTTATAACAAGGCCAGATCTTGTTCTAATATGTCGATTGCCGGAGACACAATGTTCCCTAAGGAGTAAATCCTGGAGGTCAAAGTTGTTAACCCATTATCCACTACAGCTAATGCCTTCTCTAAGTTAATACGGTCTATTTCCCGTATTCTTTCTGCGGCCTACTGTTGGGATATTTTCCAGTTTTCATTATAGTAGGCATAAATGCCAGCATATATGAAACGTTACTGACGTATTTTCCTTGGGCCTAGTAAGAAATCCCTAAGGTCTACATCAGGTGTGAGTAGGGTCAAGTGATGTTTAACTTCTGTGAGTGTTGAGGTTTCTAGCCAATCAAGGCACAACTTCCCAACACTATAGGATGTCACTGCCCCTGGGTGTTGTCTTTGTACATAGTGAGGATCTGGCCTATTGATACTAAATTCCTCGGGTGTACCTAGGAATCTCTGCCGACAAGTGTTCGTGTCAATGGGCCAAATCAGCCATCCTGTCCAATTGGGATCTGACCTGTTGTACTGGAGAATGTCATCTAATCTTACCCCATGTGTAGTTGAATTTTGCCCCCCACCCATTTGTGATGGTGTCGGAAACCCAGATGTGTTCATTTTCTTGTTCTTGGCTAGTCCAAGACAGGATGTCTGTTGCACAGTTTCATTCAGAAATATTATCTGCTGTGGAATGAGGCATGCTCTAAAAAGCACTTCTGTTCCCTGGACTTGCCAGTCTCTAGAACCCCAGATTGATTTTGAATCTATAGTGTGCTTCCATAGGTCGAAACCCTGTGTAGACAACTGGGCTATAAAGGAAGCAGAGTAAATCTGTTTGGTGTTAGTCAACATCATTTTCTGTGCTGATGTTGTTGTCACTTTATAGTAAAATGACCTTGGGTCAGATGTGTTGAACACTGAAAAGTATGTGCATTTCTGTGCAAACGTTTGCGAACTACCTTTTGGAGGAGTTGGGCAGTGTTCCCGCTGGTGGTATTCAAATACATTTCTAGGTGTTATAGATTTGTGCAAGAAATGATGACAATAATGTTGGTAACAGTACAATGTATCATAGTCTGAAGTACCTTCTAACATTTCATTGTTCGGAAATGCTGCAGTTTTTACTAAATCAGACATTAAATTATTTACAGTTTCAGTGTCCCAATCATCAGAAAATGTACTGGAGGTAATGATATCACTTAAAGAAATTTTTAAATACAGGTTTAAGCTTTAAAAGTTCAGTCGGACCGAATATATCATAATCAATCTTGTCCCATACTATACCGTCCGGTATAGGAACTGCTGTGATGTTCACTGAAGACAAGTTTCTTGGTTCACGATGTGAAGACTGGTGTGGTTTTAAAATCAAATTGACTCTTTGGGCTGTCGAGCTCTGCTGGAGGTATCGTCCATTAATAAGCATGCTAAAAGTTATTATTAAACCTAGCCAGAAAAGAAAAAATAAAATCCCAGTGCTATACCATAGTTCAATCCAAGGTGACACCAGGTAAGTCTTTCTAAAAAAGTTCAAAAAGTCATTGAGTTTCTGTTTGAGTGATTTTTTGGCTGGCGTCGTTTCCGGCTCACTTGGGTCCAGTGAAAACGTATCAAAGTTCATGAAATAGCCGGAATCAGTTCGATCAATTGTAGGAATTGCATCGGGATTTGTTGAAATCAGATTTTGCTCTTGACGAGGCATGTTGACGTAGATGTCTGTAGTCGGTCTCATTGCAACTTGGTTAAGTTGAATTTCATTTTGAAGATGAATTTCTTGTTGAAGTGGAACCAGTTCCATAGCATTGTTGCTTAGTCCTTCATTCCGTACAGGTGGCTCTTCAAACGTGATGAGTCTTTCTGTCTGGACTTCTTGGATTGTAGCGAGAGGAGGGCATCTGCTACTGTGGAGTCCATGAGGCCTACTGTTTAGTATTGGCCACATAGTGTGGTTTGATTAAGTCAATTGAGACAAATCTTTTTCCTTTTTCCCGGCAAGAGGCGGCAGAAGTACAGTTCTTGGGCCTTGGATTGCTAGGACCGGTACAGGCTTTCTGTAGGATGGCCCGAATTCTTTCTTGTCAGCAATCTTCTCTCTGACCAGATCCCCGACTTTTGGGATCCAGACAGGTCTTGCCATTACTGCCTTGACTTCCTCAGTGGCGGTCTGTTTCTTGAGCACGTTACTTTGTTGTGTTCTGGATTTATTTAGATCCTGTAAAACAGCCAAACGATCATGGATATCAAATGGTTTTTCATCCGCCACTGTGCCTTCACAATCAAGATCAGGTACCCACATTCTTGTCCCAAATAGGACCTCGTAAGGAGTGACACCCCCTAGAGAGCTACTTGGCTGATTGTTAATTGCTCGTTGGACCCCATAAATGTGATCGACCCATCTACCTCCTTTGCCTAATACCCTAGCTGTTAAAGATTGCTTTAAGTCCCGGTTTTTCCTCTCCACAACAGAATTTCCCTCGGGATGGTACAGAGAAGAGTACCACAATGCTATGCCCATTCCTTCCATGGCCTCTTTGTAAGCCCGAGAGCTAAACGCCGGGCCACGGTCAGAATGTAACGTGCCAAATGCGTATGTGCCGATAAAGACTCGCAAATCTTTTATAACAGGTCGAGCGTCAGCCGAGCGCTGAGGCCAAACCCATAGGAATCTAGAGCAGGAATCCACTGCAACTATGATATATTTCTTGGCCCCATCAGATTGTAGGGTTCCGCAGTGGTCCAAATACACACATGCGAGAGGTTTGTCTGATTTTAGTAATTGTGTCTGCGCTGGGCGTGTTACGGTGGAACCTTTCATCTGCTGGCAGATGTCGCACTTTAAGACATAGTCTTTGGTCTGCTTTGTTAACCCTGGCGATACAAAAGGGGATGATGGACGGAACGTTTGAGCCAATCAAACACTCACCCCCAGTCAACTGATCTGGGTTTAATCCATCATCATTCTTTAGCTCACTCCACCACCCCAGTTCAGACATGGCCATATGCAAATCAGTCTGACCCTGTGCCTCATGGGAACAGTCCAGCCCGAACTGCCAAGCCATGTCTTCCCTGGACCGAAACAAGCATCCTAGGACCGGTTTCTGGCATTTCAGCCGTCATCAGCCAGGCTTGTTTGAATCCAGTGGCAAAGTGAGCAAGGGACCCACGTCTGGACATACCCCGCCAACTTAGGGCGACCAAAGCGATACAAAGGGGATGATGGACGGAACGTTTGAGCCAATCAAACACTCACCCCCAGTCAACTGATCTGGGTTTAATCCATCATCATTCTTTAGCTCACTCCACCACCCCAGTTCAGACATGCTCACTTTGCCACTGGATTCAAGCAAGCCTGGCTGATGACGGCTGAAATGCCAGAAACCGGTCCTAGGATGCTTGTTTCCGGTCCAGGGAAGACATGGCTTGGCAGTTCGGGCTGGACTGTTCCCATGAGGCACAGGGTCAGACTGATTTGCATATGGCCATGTCTGAACTGGGGTGGTGGAGTGAGCTAAAGAATGATGATGGATTAAACCCAGATCAGTTGACTGGGGTGAGTGTTTGATTGGCTCAAACGTTCCGTCCATCATCCCCTTTTGTATCGCTTTGGTCGCCCTAAGTTGGCGGGGGTATGCCCAGACAAGGGTCCCTTGCTCACTTTGCCACTGGATTCAAGCAAGCCTGGCTGATGATGGCTGAAATGCCAGAAACCGGTCCTAGGATGCTTGTTTCCGGTCCAGGGAAGACATGGCTTGGCAGTTCGGGCTGGACTGTTCCCATGAGGCACAGGGTCAGACTGATTTGCATATGGCCATGTCTGAACTGGGGTGGTGGAGTGAGCTAAAGAATGATGATGGATTAAACCCAGATCAGTTGACTGGGGGTGAGTGTTTGATTGGCTCAAACGTTCCGTCCATCATCCCCTTTGTATCGCTTTGGTCGCCCTAAGTTGGCGGGGTATGCCCAGACGTGGGTCCCTTGCTCACTTTGCCACTGGATTCAAGCAAGCCTGGCTGATGACGGCTGAAATGCCAGAAACCGGTCCTAGGATGCTTGTTTCCGGTCCAGGGAAGACATGGCTTGGCAGTTCGGGCTGGACTGTTCCCATGAGGCACAGGGTCAGACTGATTTGCATATGGCCATGTCTGAACTGGGGTGGTGGAGTGAGCTAAAGAATGATGATGGATTAAACCCAGATCAGTTGACTGGGGGTGAGTGTTTGATTGGCTCAAACGTTCCGTCCATCATCCCCTTTTGTATCGCTTTGGTCGCCCTAAGTTGGCGGGGGTATGCCCAGACGTGGGTCCCTTGCTCACTTTGCCACTGGATTCAAGCAAGCCTGGCTGATGACGGCTGAAATGCCAGAAACCGGTCCTAGGATGCTTGTTTCCGGTCCAGGGAAGACATGGCTTGGCAGTTCGGGCTGGACTGTTCCCATGAGGCACAGGGTCAGACTGATTTGCATATGGCCATGTCTGAACTGGGGTGGTGGAGTGAGCTAAAGAATGATGATGGATTAAACCCAGATCAGTTGACTGGGGGTGAGTGTTTGATTGGCTCAAACGTTCCGTCCATCATCCCTTTTGTATCGCTTTGGTCGCCCTAAGTTGGCGGGGGTATGCCCAGACGTGGGTCCCTTGCTCACTTTGCCATTGGATTCAAGCAAGCCTGGCTGATGACGGCTGAAATGCCAGAAACCGGTCCTAGGATGCTTGTTTCCGGTCCAGGAAGACATGGCTTGGCAGTTCGGGCTGGACTGTTCCCATGAGGCACAGGGTCAGACTGATTTGCATATGGCCATGTCTGAACTGGGGTGGTGGAGTGAGCTAAAGAATGATGATGGATTAAACCCAGATCAGTTGACTGGGGGTGAGTGTTTGATTGGCTCAAGCGTTCCGTCCATCATCCCCTTTTGTATCGCTTTGGTCGCCCTAAGTTGGCGGGGGTATGCCCAGACGTGGGTCCCTTGCTCACTTTGCCACTGGATTCAAGCAAGCCTGGCTGATGACGGCTGAAATGCCAGAAACCGGTCCTAGGATGCTTGTTTCCGATCCAGGGAAGACATGGCTTGGCAGTTCGGGCTGGACTGTTCCCATGAGGCACAGGGTCAGACTGATTTGCATATGGCCATGTCTGAACTGGGGTGGTGGAGTGAGCTAAAGAATGATGATGGATTAAACCCAGATCAGTTGACTGGGGGTGAGTGTTTGATTGGCTCAAACGTTCCGTCCATCATCCCCTTTTGTATCGCTTTGGTCGCCCTAAGTTGGCGGGGGTATGCCCAGACGTGGGTCCCTTGCTCACTTTGCCACTGGATTCAAGCAAGCCTGGCTGATGACGGCTGAAATGCCAGAAACCGGTCCTAGGATGCTTGTTTCCGGTCCAGGGAAGACATGGCTTGGCAGTTCGGGCTGGACTGTTCCCATGAGGCACAGGGTCAGACTGATTTGCATATGGCCATGTCTGAACTGGGGTGGTGGAGTGAGCTAAAGAATGATGATGAATTAAACCCAGATCAGTTGACTGGGGGTGAGTGTTTGATTGGCTCAAACGTTCCGTCCATCATCCCCTTTTGTATCGCTTTGGTCGCCCCTAAGTTGGCGGGGGTATGCCCAGACGTGGGTCCCTTGCTCACTTTGCCACTGGATTCAAGCAAGCCTGGCTGATGACGGCTGAAATGCCAGAAACCGGTCCTAGGATGCTTGTTTCCGGTCCAGGGAAGACATGGCTTGGCAGTTCGGGCTGGACTGTTCCCATGAGGCACAGGGTCAGACTGATTTGCATTTGGCCATGTCTGAACTGGGGTGGTGGAGTGAGCTAAAGAATGATGATGGATTAAACCCAGATCAGTTGACTGGGGGTGAGTGTTTGATTGGCTCAAACGTTCCGTCCATCATCCCCTTTGTATCGCTTTGGTCGCCCTAAGTTGGCGGGGTATGCCCAGACGTGGGTCCCTTGCTCACTTTGCCACTGGATTCAAGCAAGCCTGGCTGATGACGGCTGAAATGCCAGAAACCGGTCCTAGGATGCTTGTTTCCGGTCCAGGGAAGACATGGCTTGGCAGTTCGGGCTGGACTGTTCCCATGAGGCACAGGGTCAGACTGATTTGCATATGGCCATGTCTGAACTGGGGTGGTGGAGTGAGCTAAAGAATGATGATGGATTAAACCCAGATCAGTTGACTGGGGGTGAGTGTTTGATTGGCTCAAACGTTCCGTCCATCATCCCCTTTTGTATCGCTTTGTTAACCCTGGCCACCAGTAGTGCTGTTTCAATAAAGAAATAGTTACTGTAACGCCTGTATGTGCAGAACCCAAACCCTTGTGTGCTGCTAGAATTAAGCCTTGCCTACGATCCATATTTGGTATTACTCTATCCCCCACTCCAGGAATCTGAGCATATGGAATGTTTTGTGCATCTAATTTGTAGGAGTACTTGAGTGGAAATTTCTTTGGTACTGCTGTGCTGCCTTTGCGTGAAGCATTGACAGCTACCAAAATCTCGCCGTCTATTCTTGTTTTTGAACAAGTGATTGCAGCTACGGACGCTGTGCGTACAGCCCCCTTTGCGGCTTCATCAGCCAATGAATTCCCTTCAACGTGAACGCCATCACGCTGATGACTCAGTGTATGTATCACATGAGCCCTTGGTAGTTCGTTTCTCAACTCCACTACCTGTTCCCATAGCATTTTATGCTTAATTGTGCCACCTTTTGCGTCTTTAAACCCATTTTGTTCCCAATGATGTAAATATTCATTGTATGACTGTACACAGTAAAAGGAATCACACACAATTAGTGTGGGGAATTCGTGTTCCGTATTTACAAGTGCCAGTATCAGTGAGCCGTGCAGACTCCTAGATACTGCATTTTTGTGCAACTTGGATGGAACTTTCCATCGTGCATGCGACCTTTAACGATTGCACAGGCTGCGCTGTAAGCTTGCTTACTCCCTATGGCCGGTTGAGCAGATCCGTCAGTGTAAATAATGTATTCATACTGATCTAGAGGCAAAATCTCATTTGGTAGAGGATATTCTTGTTCGTATTTCAGAAATGCTTGTGTTTTTAAACTTGGATCAAATCTGTATTCAACATCCGTTGCAGTAAGAGAATTAGCCCATTGTATCCATCTGGGATGTAAGGCTTTCGCATTTGGAATGCTAGCTTTTGTAACAGCTTCTAAAGCTGGCACTGGGGTCACGACAATTATGCGTTTACCCTGAGCCAGAGCTCTTTCTCATGCTACAGCGGTCTGCACTGCAGTCAGGATCTTTTCTGTTGAAGTGAAACGCATTTCTGCGTTTGTGTACAGGTGTGATTTGTATGCGATTGGTACCGTTTCGCCTTCATTGAAAGTCAAATAAGTGTACCCGCATTGACCCGCTATTACTCGGATCACTAAGTTGCGTACGTTTACGCGTGTCTGTAAATGTTTTGAAGCTATCATGTCTTCCTGCAGTGAACGTAGGATATTTGTATGTTCCTGTGTCCATTGTCTGACTGAAAAATCAGGTTTTATTTAGTCGTAGAAAGGTTTTACTCTTTCTGCATAATCCAAAATGTATGTTCGACCAAAATTTAGGAATCCCAGAATTTATTGTAAATTCTTTAGCGATTTTGTAGGTTGGAGCAGCGCACACTTTTCTAAAAAGTTAGCTGCTAGGCTTTTTCCTTCACTTGACAGCTCATACCCTTAAAATAGGACATTGAGGTGGGCAATTTTTGATTTTTTTAAATTAAATTTATAGCCCTCAGAGGCGAATCCCATAATAATGGTGCTCACCCTGGTCAAGTGCCTTGGTAAGTCATCGTCCGTCAGATAAATATCATCCACATAGGACAATGCTTCTTCATCCAAATTTTGAAGTAACTCTGTTACCCTTACTGAAAACAACCCCGGGCTATTCTTATACCCTTGGGGGAGTCGGCAAAATTGCCATTGGGACCCTAGCTCTGAGAATGCGGTCAGATACCTGCTTTCAGGCGCTATATTTTGGCAGAAAAATCCATTTGAGATATCAAGTGTTGTTTTGTATTTTTGTCGCACAATGTTATTCATTAATGCGGCACTGTGTGCATTTCGAACTGCAAATGTCTTTGTGCAAGTGTTTAAATGTCTGTAATCTAAAACTAGACGATATGTGTTGTCAGGTTTGGCTACGGGGAACAAAGGATTGTTCATAGGTGAAGTGCAATTTTCTATCACCCCTGGTATTCAAGTTGATCTAGGATCTCCCTGACTCGTTTTTTAGCTTCCTGCTTTATATGGTATTGCATTTGGGGAAACTTTTAATGGGATCACATGGTGGGTTGAATCCTCATTCCAACCAGCATGATTTTTGTACAATGCTGGAGCTAAGTCAATCGCCCACTCCTGCGCATATGCATGTTTTAAATGTATGGGAACGAGGTCGGAAAATGCTGGAAAAATTACCTTTTCTCCCTTTGGGCACTCCATGACGAATGCTGGCGGCCAGTCTTGCTCTGCTAATAGGATATCATATCCAGATGACAATTTTTCCCAAAATAGAACTTTAACTTTCCTGGGCTTGTCCCCCTCCATCCGGAGTGTTATTTGATGTAACTTATGTGGGACACTTACCCGAGTATCAGGTGTTTCCACCGTGATATACTCACTCAACTCCGCTGTCACCAGAAATTCCTTCAGGTTCTGGCGAGCTATTGTTACTTCTGCCGCGCTGTCTAGCATTGTCAGAGCCTATTCCCCGTTCAGAAGCTGTGTCCTCAGAAATCTGGGCATGTCTGATCTTGAGACCTGCTACCTTTTTCTTTTTGAACTGAGGTTTTTGTTTTTGTTTATCTTCTTTTTTAGGTGCGTAGTCCGCAGCGCGTTGCGTGTTGCGTGTCTCTGGACTTTGTACGCTCCTCTTGTCTGTGTTCTGACCGTCCTTCCCTCTCTGAGTTTCTTGATGAACCCTGAAAGGAACGAGAGGAGCGTGTATCAGTATCCTGATACCTTGTCAGGTTTTTTAATATTATCCCTATTCCTGAGGTGATTCCTCCTTTCAGAGGGCTCCTGTTGAGGAGACCTGCCTCAGGATTGAGATCTGTTGTCTTTAGACTTTTGTTGTTTTTTATTTTCCCACTTCTTTTTAGAAGAAGTAGGTGTCTGCTTTGTAGTGTCCTTTTCAGGACTGCCACCAGTTGTGGTTTTAATGCCTTCCCACCTAGACTGTCTCTGCCTAATTCTGCATATGCAGTTTCAATGATTTTGGGTAGTTCGTGTTGTTGATCTACTGGACCGAACTCCCTTAGGAGTTGGCGGATCGCCACTGAAGCTGCTTTCCCCTTAATGTTAGCTAGTATTATGGCTGATACCAGATCAAAGTTGTTTAGTAACTTCATCCCTAAGTTTAGGGCAGGCTCTGCTCCGTACTCATTTTGTATCTGTCTCAATACGTCAGGTACTACTGCTAAGGACGGGATACCATGTGTTCTGGTATATGTCGCAGCAAAGACTGAACCCAAAGAGGTGCAGTCCTCTACTTGTGGTGTGATCCACATGGGCAAGCAGATTGTTAGAATTCTGTGTTTATCATAGGTGGTAGTATTCAGGAATACTGCCTCAAGCTGAGTTATTTTCTGAGCTATGCAGAATGGGATTTGTTCGCGTTTTGCGGGCATTTTGCCCATTACCGCGTTTAATGTTTGAGGAGTAATGTTTGCTGCACCTGGTGCAGGTTGGATTGTTAAAGTCCTCATGACGAATTGTGTCAGGTTTCTGAAGATTTTAATTAAATCTCTGTGTTGTACGAGTAATTCTGGCTGTGGCATTGTTCCAATGTCAGGGTGCGGTGTGTAAGCCGCTAGTATTGGCCTTGTGGCCCCGTCTCCTCCAAGCGGGCCTAATCTTACTCTTCCTCGTATGTGGGGTAGGGCACCATTAAACCAGTAATGATGTTCCTGGTAAGTGAGTGGAATCTCTATGTCCTCAACTGGGGCACATTCCTGTGGTGCATCTCCTGCTATATAGTAGTGAAATGTCTTTGTTATGGCATTTGCTGCTGGGAGTGTAACCCATGAATAGAATACCTCTGTTTTGTTTGATTCGTGTGCCTCAATCACGAAAACTACCATGCCACCCTTGGCTTGTAAGCCATTTTCTAATAGTCTTATGGTTACTGTCCTTCTGAATTTTGGTGCAATCTGTATTGCATCCTCAGGATCTTCTCCTCCTTCTAAAAGGTTCAGGTCAACTCTGTCTTCCCCAGCCTCGGAATCAGGCATCTTTAGAGGAAGAAGTGTTCAAAGGGAACTAAGATGAGGTGTTATGCACAATTTAGGAACTATTTTTCCTTCAAGCTTGATTAACCAACAACCGATAAATAGGATATCTCACCTACTCAGCTGAGGCGGAGTTTGTGCACACCCACTCCAGACGTCTCTGGGGTTTTGTGAGTAGGTTCTCTGACAATAGCACGACCGAACTACTCAGATTCTACTGTTAAATAGGTACCCAACCAATGTTGGCGGCGCCATGTTGTGTCGTTCCTATAGTACCCCTGCAGGACCTGCGTATTTGGATAACATAAACCGTGGGCTTAGTGTTAAACTGATTCTGTGCACCCCCACCGAATATGTTAGCCGGATTTCCATTAGCTAGCTCACAGTGCCACTAGAATCTCCTCTTATCGGAGAGAGATTAGTTCCTGGCAACCTTAGATCATGACAACCCAAATTCCTCAGAATCGTGGAAACAATGTACTACCTTTCGCTCAGTCATTCGTGCTTACTTGTTCGGTTTGTCTCAGAGAGTTACACAGAATAAACAGTCTGGGCGTTTCAATAAGTATTTATTGAACAGTTGTTATTCTAGTGTAAAATATATGTGCTGTAGCAATCAGCAGACTATAGCAGAGATATATTATCAGCAGTACGATCAAAGTGAAAGGATAGAACAGTTCTACCATATTGCAATAATCATGAATACATACATGAATATAGAAGGCACTATGAAAGTGTGCGTACTCCTACGATGCCTATCTAGATGTACCTGAGTGTACCTAGCATATGTGTAGGTCTAAAAGCCTAAGAGCCAAGAATCCCTCTAGGATTTAGTCGAACCCCCATACCTGAATAGAGAGAGTGTGGGACTCCGTCCTGGTCTCGAGTTGGACACCCCGCAAGGGCTGTGTTAGACCGCTGTCAGCTGGAGCGACTGCATGCAGGAGCCTCACCGTCTCTGGTCAGTGTGTCAGCAAGGAAGTCTCGGTTCCCTCTATCTTACCGTGGCAAGATGTGGTGTATTTATACCCTAAAGTGTCTCGTCCCTCAGTATGGTTTGTATTGGTCTTTGTTGGACATGAGGAAGACGTCAGGGGTGAACTTTGTACATACATATTATGCGGGAGATGTAGCTGGTGAATGCTCATGCATAATTTATGAGTACATTGTAGGCCTGTGTTCTGGAAAGACCTTGCAGTGTTCTAACCACAGACTAGATAACGTTCAGCCCTCAGAGCTCGTTGTGTTTGGTAAGGAACTAATGTAGGTGAAAGATCATGCCTATATTAGGAGCCATGAATATAGTAGGGCATGTACGAGTATGACCATAATAGGGCATATACGAGTATGACCATTATAGGGCATATACGAGTATGACCATAATAGGGCATATACGAGTATGACCATAATAGGGCATATACGAGTATTTCTACATTATGGCATATATGATAGGGTCTACATTAGGGCCTATATATGAAACATAACATCCACTCCACTTCCGAATTGGATGACAATGACCATACTTAAAATCTGGACAATTTAAAAATATGCACTTAAAAACAGCTAAAACATGGGTTTTTAAAAAGACTATAAAAAGTTAAAAATGTTAAAAAATAGCCATTTCTTAGTTGCCACTTGAAAAAGTCAATTCTGTCCCATTTTCAAAAGTTGCATCACTACAAGCTGAAGAAGGCCATGCTTTTCCAAGTAAAAGTGTCAATTTAGGAAATGTTCCAAATTTTGTTCGTTTATTTATGAAACGAAGTGTTGAAGCCGAATTCTTTCCCAGGACGCGATGAGCCAATTCAAGATTAAGTGTCCTGGCTGGGAGATACAGTATTATCGGTGTTAGCTACTGCAGACGACAAATCCAACGCTTCACAGAGAACGTCAATCGCACATAGATGGAATTCGGCACTTCCAACAGTCGTTGCTGTGGCAGCTTGTGCGGCAGTTGTTACCTCGGTGCCTGTGGAGGAGCCACCTAACCCAGCAGGAGCAAACGGCACCTGTGTATTCTCAAGGAATGCATTCATCAGAATTGGAAGACGCTGGGGACAACGCAGAGCATGGGCCTTTAGGGGGTCCAGCATAGCATCTAGGTCCAGTGGCATATCCGATGGAAACGTTAGACGGAGATCCAACGTGCATTCTTCTCCGCAGAACAGGCATCGAAGAATAGGTAAGATGCAGTCCACCCAGACTGGTCTAAATGATAGAAACCAAGAGGCGTTAAGTTCTCTTAGGCAAGGTATGCCCAGAAGCTGCACCATGCGTTCACAATATTTCCGTTCCATGAGCGTGTTCGTCATTTCCTCGGAAATAGGGGCCATCCATTGCGTAGCAGTAATATTACAATCAGGTCTCCTGCAATTAGGAACAGGATAAGCGGGAGACCTCCAAAGACGCTTCCCAATACGGAGTGTATAAAATTTGGGATTACTCCGAGGACTGTCTGAAAGGTGCTTAATAGTCCTGACCTTATGGTCTTAAATAAGTGTACAATACCGCTCGTATCAGACATGTTAAAGATACGACCCACCATTTCTGCGAAATGAAAGGGGCAGTTTGTACGTATAAGTGCTTGTATCTCAGTCGAGGTCCTTGCAACTTGAAGTTCAAAGATTTCTCGAGCGGAGGTTAAGGGCAAGGGTTGCTGTAAAAGCATGGCTTTCAGTCTGCTCAAAGTATCAAATTGTATAAAGGAAACATTTAATGAAGGCCATATCGGCGCCTCCCTGACTGTGTTCAGTGGTGGAAACAATACTTGCATACAGCAAGTAACCCTGGAGTTAACATTGACCAGATTGGTGACACCTGGAAGCATCCCACAGCAACCTTGATCATTTAGCATTAAGTAACTCCCATTCGAGAGCAGCTGGAAAACCGGCGTGATCATGGCCGCTGGGGTCCCTGACATGTGACAAGATAAGTTCGCTACCGAACCACTACATGCTCCATGTAGAGAAATATCCTGACACATGAGAGAACCGCTTAAAGCGTTCTTGCAGTTTGTACCACTCAGATACAATTCTCGATCCCCATTCCGGCATCAATATCTATATGGTAACTCCCAAGTCTCCTTGATGTATCCCTTACCCATCTTTTCAAATTTGCCTGCCTGCCTTTGCTCAAGGCAATATTGAAACTGAAACGTAGTGACCGGCAGAGTGATCTGGCCATGAATTAGCCATTCGGTTGATGGTGATTCGGCTACAGTGAATGGTAACCTTTCCAGTTTCTCAATACGCAGCATTGTAGATTTGGCTCCCCTCTGTGCCATTTCTGTCTGTTTATCGGTTAGATTGTATTCTGAAAACAGAGACATGGTGTTCATAAAACGCCAGGGCACATAGCCTGCACGCAAAGATTGCAGCGTCCAGCTTAACATCATAATAGAACGTAGCTGAGATTGCCCGTGTTATAACAAGGCCAGATCTTGTTCTAATATGTCGATTGCCGAAGACACAATGTTGCCTAAGGAGTAAATCCTGGAGGTCAAAGTTGTTAACCCATTATCCACTACAGCTAAAGCCTTCTCTAAGTTAATACGGTCTATTTCCCGTATTCTTTCTGCGGCCTCCTGTTGGGATATTTTCCAGTTTTCATTATAGTAGGCATAAATGCCAGCATATATGAAACGTTTCTGACGTATTTTCCTTGGGCCTAGTAAGAAATCCCTAAGGTCTACATCAGGTGTGAGTAGGGTCAAGTGATGTTTAACTTCTGTGAGTGTTGAGGTTTCTAGCCAATAAAGGCACAACTTCCCAACACTATAGGATGTCACTACCCCTGGGTGTTGTCTTTGTACAGAGTGAGGATCTGGCCTATGGATACTAAATCCCTCTGGTGTACCTAGGAATCTCTGTTGACAAGTGTTCGTGTCAATGGGCCAAATCAGTCATCCTGTCCAATTGGGATCTGACCTGTTGTACTGGAGAATGTCATCTAATCTTACCCCATGTGTAGTTGAATTTTGCCCCCCACCCATCTGTGATGGTGTCGGAAACCCAGATGTGTTCATTTCCTTGTTCTTGGCTAGTCCAACACAGGATGTCTGTTGCACAGTTTCATTCAGAAATATTATCTGCTGTGGAATGAGGCATGCTCTAAAAAGCGCTTCTGTTCCCTGGACTTGCCAGTCCCTAGAAACCAGATTGATTTTGAATCTATAGTGTCCTTCCATAGGTCGAAACCCTGTGTAGACAACTGGGCTATAAAGGAAGCAGAGTAAATCTGTTTGGCGTTAGTCAACATAATTTTCTGTGCTGATGTTGTTGTCACTTTATAATAAAACGACTTTGGGTCAGATGTGTTGAACCCTGAAAAGTATGTGAATTTCTGTGCAAACGTTTGCGAACTACCTTTTGGAGGAGTTGGGCAGTGTTCCCACTGGTGGTATTCAAATACATTTCTAGGTGTTATAGATTTGTGCAAGAAATGATGACCATAATGTTGGTAACAGTACAATGTATCATAGTCTGAAGTACCTTCTAACATTTCATTGTTCGGAAATGCTGCAGTTTTTCTAAATCAGACATTAAATCATTTACAGTTTCAGTGTCACCATCATCAGAAAATGTACTGGAGGTAATGATATCACTTAAAGAAATTTTAAATACATGTTTAAGCTTTAAAAGTTCAGTTGGACCGAATATATCATAATCAATCTTGTCCCATACTATACCGTCCGGTATAGGAACTGCTGTGATGTTCACTGAAGACAAGTCTCTTGGTTCACGATGTGAAGACTGGTGTGGTTTTAAAATCAAATTGACTCTTTGGGCTGTCGAGCTCTGCTGGAGGTATCGTCCATTAATAAGCATGCTAAAAGTTATTACTAAACCTAGCCAGAAAATAAAAAATAAAATCCCAGTGCTATACCATAGTTCAATCCAAGGTGACACCAGGTAAGTCTTTCTAAAAAAGTTCAAAAAGTCATTGAGTTTCTGTTTGAGTGATCCTTTGGCTGGCTTCTTTCCGGCTCACTTGGGTCCAGTGAAAACGTATCAAAGTTCATGAAATAGCCAGAAGCAGTTCGATCAATTGTAGGAATTGCATCGGGATTTGTTGAAATCGGATTTTGCTCTTGACGAGGCATGTTGACGCAGATGTCTGTAGTCGGTCTCCTTGCAACTTGGTTGTTAAGTTGATTTTCATTTTGAAGATGAATTTCTTGTTGAAGTGGAACCAGTTCCATAGCATTGTTGCTTAGTCCTTCATTCCGGCCAGGTGACTCTTCAAACTTGATGAGTCTTTCTGTCTGGACTTCTTGGATAGTAGCGAGAGGAGGGCATCTGCTACTGTGGAGTCCACGAGGTCTACTGTTTAGTATCGGCCACATAGTGTGGTTTGATTAAGTCAATTGAGACAAATCTTTTTTCCTTTTTCCCGGCAAGAGGCGGCAGAAGTACAGTTCTTGTGCCTTGGATTGCTAGGACCGGTACAGGCTTTCTGTAGGATGGCCCGAATTCTTTCTTGTCAGCAATCTTCTCTCTGACCAGATCCCCGACTTTTGGGATCCAGACAGGTCTTGCCGTTACTGCCTTGACTTCCTCAGTGGTGGTCTATTTCTTGAGCACATTACTTTGTTGTGTTCTGGATTCATTTATATCCTGTAAAACAGCCAAACGATCATGGATATCAAATGGTTTTTCATCCGCCACTGTGCCTTCACAATCAAGATCAGGTACCCACATTCTTGTCCCAAATAGGACCTCGTAAGGAGTGACACCCCCAAGAGAGCTAATTGGCTGATTGTTAATTGCTCGTTGGACCCCATAAAGGTGATCGACCCATCTACCGCCTTTGCCTAATACCCTAGCTGTTAAAGATTACTTTAAGTCCCGGTTTTTCCTCTCCACAACAGAATTTCCCTCGGGATGGTACGGAGAGGAGTACCACAATGCTACGCCCATTCCTTCCATGGCCTCTTTGTAAGCCAGAGAGCTAAACGCCGGGCCACGGTCAGAATGTAACGTGCCAACTGCGTATGTGCCGATAAAGACTCGCAAATCTTTTATAAAAGTTCGAGCGTCAGCCGAGCGCTGAGGCCAAACCCATAGGAATCTAGAGCAGGAATCCACTGCAACCATGATATATTTCTTGGCCCCATCAGATTGTAGGGGTTTGCAGTGGTCCAAATACACACATGCGAGAGGTTTGTCTGATTTTAGTAATGGTGTCTGCGCTGGGCGTGTTACGGTGGAACCTTTCATCTGCTGGCAGATGTCGCACTTTAAAACTGAGGGGTCGATTCCGATCTCGGCCGGAAGCGCACCTAACAGTATTCGTCCGGAATAAATACAAGCCGAACGCGTGTTTCCCGACCGATTCGAACACTCGTCCGAACGAACAAGTACGATGTGCATAACAGCCCAGATTCCGAGCGAGCCGTACTTACCCATTTCAGCTCCTGTTCCCCGCCCGAGCCGGATCTGTAAATGCTGATTCGAGTCGCACGGAAGCAAATACACAGCACCTTCCGGCCGGACGAGTACGATGCGCCTTCCGTACGCGCCGAACCCGTCGCTACGTCCGGCACGTTTGAGCATCCGGGAGAGCTGTACATAAGCTCCGATTCGCGCCACAAGACGATCCACGGCGAAGAGACGGACAAGCCAGTGACGAGTACGAGTCGAAGCCACGAGAAACCCGAACGAGACGAGCCAACCATGAATCCCATCCCGCAGGTCCTACCAATACTCTACATCTATTACCGGGACCGGTACGGACGCGTACGGCGCAGACGGTAAGTCAAACACCCAAACACAAACAAACGACACGTACCCGAAATATGTCACACACACATAGGGATGCATAAATGACGTACACTAGCAACAGCAGAACCATAGGGGCGGAATGGCTATCACCAATACCATCCCCACTCATAGGGGGATGGATGCCTACCACTACCACCACCCCTACTCAGGGGGGCCTGGATGCCTGTCACTACTACCCTCCCCACCCATAGGGGGATGGATATCTGCCACTACTACCATCCCCACTCATAGGGGGATGGATGCC
Source organism: Calotriton arnoldi (assembly GCA_963921515.1). Lineage (NCBI taxonomy): Eukaryota > Metazoa > Chordata > Amphibia > Caudata > Salamandridae > Calotriton > Calotriton arnoldi. The sequence continues at coordinate 127,946 of CAWUFW010017109.1, forward strand.
TACCACTACCACCACCCCTACTCAGGGGGGCCTGGATGCCTGTCACTACTACCCTCCCCACCCATAGGGCGATGGATGCCTACCACTAATACCATCCCCACTCATAGGGGGATGGATGCCTGCCACTACTACCATCCCCACTCATAGGGAGAGGATGCCTACCACTACCACCACCCCTACTCATGGGGGATGGATGCCTACCACTACCACCACCCCTACTCAGGGGGGCCTGGATGCCTGTCACTACTACCCTCCCCACCCATAGGGGGATGGATGCCTGCCACTACTACCATCCCCACTCATAGGGGGATGCATGCCTGCCACTACTACCATCCCCACTCATAGGGGGATGGATGCCTACCACTAATACCATCCCCACTCATAGGGGGATGGATGCCTGCCACTACCACCACCCCTACTCAGGGGGCCTGGATGCCTGTCACTACTACCCTCCCCACCCATAGGGGGATGGATGCCTGCCACTACTAACATCCCCACTCATAGGGGATGGATGCCTACCACTACCACCTCCCCTACTCAGGGGGCCTGGATGCCTGTCACTACTACCCTCCCCACCCATAGGGGGATGGATGCCTACCACTACTACCATCCCCACTCATAGGGGGATGGATGCCTGCCACTACTACCATCCCCACTCATACGGGGATGGATGCCTACCACTACCACCACCCCTACTCAGGGGGCCTGGATGCCTGTCACTACTACCCTCCCCACCCATGGGGGATGGATGCCTGCCACTACTACCATCCCCACTCATAGGGGGATGGATGCCTGCCACTACTACCATCCCCACTCATAGGGGGCTGGATGCCTACCACTAATACCATCCCCACTCATAGGGGGATGGATGCCTACCACTACCACCTCCCCTACTCAGGGGGCCTGGATGCCTGTCACTACTACCCTCCCCACCCATAGGGGATGGATGCCTGCCACTACTACCATCCCCACTCATAGGGGGATGGATGCCTACCAGTACCACCACCCCTACTCAGGGGCCTGGATGCCTGTCACTACTACCCTCCCCACCCATAGGGGGATGGATGCCTACCACTACTACCATCCCCACTCATAGGGGATGGATGCCTGCCACTACTACCATCCCCACTCATAGGGGATGGATGCCTACCACTACCACCGCCCCTACTCATGGGGGCCTGGAAGCCTACCACTACCACCACCCCTACTCATGTGGGCCTGGATGCCTGTCACTACTACCATCCCCACTCATAGGGGGATGAATGCCTACCACTACCACCACCCCTACTCATGGGGGCCTGGATGCCTGTCACTACTACCATCCCCACTCATAGGGGGATGGATGCCTGCCACAACTACCATCCCCACTCATAGGGGGATGGATGCCTACCACTACCACCACCCCTACTCAGGGGGGCTGGATGCCTGTCACTACTACCTTCCCCACCCATAGGGGGATGGATGCCTGCCACTACTACCATCCCCACTCATAGGGGGATGGATGCCTACCACTAATACCATCCCCACTCATAGGGGGATGGATGCCTACCACTACCACCACCCCTACTCAGGGGGGCCTGGATGCCTGTCACTACTACCCTCCCCACCCATAGGGGGATGGATGCCTGCCACTACTACCATCCCTACTCATAGGGGGATGGATGCCTACCACTACCACCACCCCTACTCAGGGGGGCCTGGATGACTGTCACTACTACCCTCCCCACCCATAGTGGGATGGATACCTACCACTACTACCATCCTCACTCATAGGGGGATGGATGCCTGCCACTACTGCCATCCCCACTCATAGGGGGATGGATGCCTACCACTACCACCACCCCTACTCATGGGGGCCTGGATGCCTAGCACTACCACCACCCCTACTCATGTGGGCCTGGATGCCTGTCACTTCTACCATCCCCACTCATAGGGGGATGGATGCCTACCACTACCACCACCCCTACTCATGGGGGCCTGGATGCCTGTCACTACTACCATCCCCACTCATAGGGGGATGGATGCCTGCCACAACTACCATCCCCACTCATAGGGGGATAGATGCCTACCACTACTACCATCCCCACTCATGGGGGCCTGGATGCCTGTTACTACTACCCTCCCCACCCATAGGGGGATGGATGCCTACCACTAATACCATCCCCACTCATAGGGGGATGGATGCCTACCACTACCACCACCCCTACTCATGGGGGCCTGGATGCCTACCACTACCACCACCCCTACTCATGGGGGCCTGGATGCCTACCACTACCACCATCCCTACTCAGGGGGGCCTGGATACCTACCACCACCACCACCCCTACTCATGTGGGCCTGGATGCCTGTCACTACTACCATCCCCACTCAAAGGGGGATGGATGCCTACCACTACCACCACCCCTACTCATGGGGGCCTGGATGCCTGTCACTACTACCATCCCAACTCATAGCGGGATGGATGCCTACCACTAATACCATCCCCACTCATAGGGGGATGGATGCCTGCCACTACTACCATCCCCACTCATAGGGGGATGGATGCCTGCCACTACTACCATCCCCACTCATAGGGGGATGGATGCCTACCACTAATACCATCCCCACTCATAGGGGGATTGATGCCTGCCACTAATACCATCCCCACTCATAGGGGGATGGATGCCTACCACCACCACCACCCCTACTCATGGGGGCCTGGATGCCTACCACCCACACAATCCCTACTCATGTGGGCCTGGATGCCTGTCACTACTACCATCCCCACTCATAGGGGGATGGATGCCTACCACTACCACCACCCCTACTCATGGGGGCCTGGATGCCTGTCACTACTACCATCCCAACTCATAGGGGGATGGATGCCTGCCACTACTACCATCCCCAGTCATAGGGGGATGGATGCCTACCACTAATACCATCCCCACTCATAGGGGGATTGATGCCTGCCACTAATACCATCCCCATTCATAGGGGGATGGATGCCTACCAGTACCACCACCCCTACTCAGGGGGGCCTGGATGCCTGTCACTACTACCCTACCCACCCATAGGGGGATGGATGCCTACCACTAATACCATCCCCACTCATAGGGGGATGGATGCCTGCCACTACTACCATCCCCACTCATAGGGAGATGGATGCCTACCACTACCAGCACCCCTACTCATGGGGGATGGATGCCTACCACTACCACCACCCCTACTCAGGGGGGCCTTGATGCCTGTCACTACTACCCTCCCCACCCATAGGGGGATGGATGCCTGCCACTACTACCATCCCCACTCATAGGGGGATGGATGCCTGCCACTATTACCATCCCCACTCATAGGGGGATGGATGCCTGCCACTACTACCATCCCCACTCATAGGGGGATGGATGCCTGCCACTACCACCACCCCTACTCAGGGGGGACTGGATGCCTGTCACTACTACCCTCCCCACCCATAGGGGGATGGATATCTGCCACTACTACCATCCCCACTCATAGGGGGATGGATGCCTACCACTACCACCACCCCTACTCAGGGGGGCCTGGATGCCTGTCACTACTACCCTCCCCACCCATAGGGGGATGGATGCCTACCACTACTACCATCCCCACTCATAGGGGGATGGATTCCTGCCACTACTACCATCCCCACTCATACGGGGATGGATGCCTACCACTACCACCACCCCTACTCATGGGGGCCTGGATGCCTACCACTACCACCACCCCTACTCATGGGGGCCTGGATGCCTGTCACTACTACCATCCCCACTCATAGGGGGAAGGATGCCTACCACTACCACCACCCCTACTCAGGGGGGCCTGGATGCCTGTCACTACTACCCTCCCCACCCATAGGGGGATGGATGCCTGCCACTACTACCATCCCCACTCATAGGGAGATGGATGCCTGCCACTACTACCATCCCCACTCATAGGGGGATGAATGCCTACCACTAATACCATCTCCACTCATAGGGGTATGGATGCCTACTACTACCACTACCCCTACTCAGGGGGGCCTGGATGCCTGTCACTACTACCCTCCCCACCCATAGGGGGATGGATGCCTGCCACTACTACCATCCCCACTCATAGGGGGATGGATGCCTACCAGTACCACCACCCCTACTCAGGGGGGCCTGGATGCCTGTTACTACTACCCTCCCCACCCATAGGGGGATGGATGCCTACCACTACTACCATCCCCACTCATAGGGGGATGGATTCCTGCCACTACTACCATCCCCACTCATACGGGGATGGATGCCTACCACTACCACCACCCCTACTCATGGGGGCCTGGATGCCTACCACTACCACCACCCCTACTCATGGGGGCCTGGATGCCTGTCACTACTACCATCCCCACTCATAGGGGGAAGGATGCCTACCACTACCACCACCCCTACTCAGGGGGGCCTGGATGCCTGGCACTACTACCCTCCCCACCCATAGGGGGATGGATGCCTGCCACTACTACCATCCCCACTCATAGGGAGATGGATGCCTGCCACTACTACCATCCCCACTCATAGGGGGATGGATGCCTACCACTAATACCATCTCCACTCATAGGGGATGGATGCCTACTACTACCACTACCCCTACTCAGGGGGCCTGGATGCCTGTCACTACTACCCTCCCCACCCATAGGGGGATGGATGCCTGCCACTACTACCATCCCCACTCATAGGGGGATGGATGCCTACCAGTACCACCACCCCTACTCAGGGGGGCCTGGATGCCTGTCACTACTACCCTCCCCACCCATAGGGGGATGGATGCCTACCACTACTACCATCCCCACTCATAGGGGGATGGATGCCTGCCACTACTACCATCCCCACTCATAGGGGGATGGATGCCTACCACTACCACCACCCCTACTCATGGGGGCCTGGAAGCCTACCACTACCACCACCCCTACTCATGTGGGCCTGGATGCCTGTCACTACTACCATCCCCACTCATAGGGGGATGAATGCCTACCACTACCCCCACCCCTACTCATGGGGGCCTGGATGCGTGTCACTACTACCATCCCCACTCATAGGGGGATGGATGCCTGCCACAACTACCATCCCCACTCATAGGGGGATGGATGCCTACCACTACCACCACCCCTACTCAGGGGGCTGGATGCCTGTCACTACTACCTTCCCCACCCATAGGCGGATGGATGCCTGCCACTACTACCATCCCCACTCATAGGGGGATGGATGCCTGCCACTACTACCATCCCCACTCATAGGGGATGGATGCCTACCACTAATACCATCCCCACTCATAGGGGATGGATGCCTACCACTACCACCACCCCTACTCAGGGGGCCTGGATGCCTGTCACTACTACCCTCCCCACCTTAGGAGGATGGATGCCTGCCACTACTACCATCCCCACTCATAGGGGGATGGATGCCTACCACTACCACCACCCCTACTCAGGGGGGCCTGGATGACTGTCACTACTACCCTCCCCACCCATAGGGGGATGGATGCCTACCACTACTACCATCCCCACTCATAGGGGGCTGGATGACTGCCACTACTACCATCCCCACTCATAGGGGATGGATGCCTACCACTACCACCACCCCTACTCATTGGGGCCTGGATGCCTAGCACTACCACCACCCCTACTCATGTGGGCCTGGATGCCTGTCACTACTACCATCCCCACTCATAGGGGATGGATGCCTACCACTACCACCACCCCTACTCATGGGGGCCTGGAGGCCTGTCACTACTAACATCCCCACTCATAGGGGGATGGATGCCTGCCACAACTACCATCCCCACTCATAGGGGGATGGATGCCTACCACTACTACCATCCCCACTCATGGGGGCCTGGATGCCTGTTACTACTACCCTCCCCACCCATAGGGGGATGGATGCCTACCACTAATACCATCCCCACTCATAGGGGGATGGATGCCTACCACTACCACCACCCCTACCCATGGGGGCCTGGATGCCTACCACTACCACCACCCCTACTCATGGGGGCCTGGATGCCTACCACTACCACCATCCCTACTCAGGGGGGCCTGGATACCTGTCACTACTACCCTCCCCACCTTAGGAGGATGGATGCCTGCCACTACTACCATCCCCACTCATAGGGGGATGGATGCCTACCACTACCACCACCCCTACTCAGGGGGGCCTGGATGACTGTCACTACTACCCTCCCCACCCATAGGGGGATGGATGCCTACCACTACTACCATCCCCACTCATAGGGGGCTGGATGACTGCCACTACTACCATCCCCACTCATAGGGGGATGGATGCCTACCACTACCACCACCCCTACTCATTGGGGCCTGGATGCCTAGCACTACCACCACCCCTACTCATGTGGGCCTGGATGCCTGTCACTACTACCATCCCCACTCATAGGGGGATGGATGCCTACCACTACCACCACCCCTACTCATGGGGGCCTGGAGGCCTGTCACTACTAACATCCCCACTCATAGGGGGATGGATGCCTGCCACAACTACCATCCCCACTCATAGGGGGATGGATGCCTACCACTACTACCATCCCCACTCATGGGGGCCTGGATGCCTGTTACTACTACCCTCCCCACCCATAGGGGGATGGATGCCTACCACTAATACCATCCCCACTCATAGGGGGATGGATGCCTACCACTACCACCACCCCTACCCATGGAGGCCTGGATGCCTACCACCACCCCTACTCATGGGGGCCTGGATGCCTACCACTACCACCATCCCTACTCAGGGGGGCCTGGATACCTACCACCACCACCACCACCACCCCTACTCATGTGGGCCTGGATGCCTGTCACTACTACCATCCCCACTCATAGGGGGATGGATGCCTACCACTACCACCACCCCTACTCATGGGGGCCTGGATGCCTGTCACTACTACCATCCCCACTCATAGCGGGATGGATGCCTACCACTACCACCACCCCTACTCATGGGGGCCTGGATGCCTGTCACTACTACCATCCCCACTCATAGGGGGATGGATGCCTGCCACAACTACCATCCCCACTCATAGGGGATGGATGCCTACCACTACTACCATCCCCACTCATGGGGGCCTGGATGCCTGTTACTACTACCCTCCCCACCCATAGGGGATGGATGCCTACCACTAATACCATCCCCACTCATAGGGGGATGGATGCCTACCACTACCACCACCCCTACTCATGGGGGCCTGGATGCCTACCACTACCACCACCCCTACTCATGGGGGCCTGGATGCCTACCACTACCACCATCCCTACTCAGGGGGCCTGGATACCTACCACCACCACCACCCCTACTCATGTGGGCCTGGATGCCTGTCACTACTACCATCCCCACTCATAGGGGATGGATGCCTACCACTACCACCACCCCTACTCATGGGGGCCTGGATGCCTGTCACTACTACCATCCCAACTCATAGGGGGATGGATGCCTACCACTAATACCATCCCCACTCATAGGGGGATGGATGCCTGCCACTACTACCATCCCCACTCATAGGGGGATGGATGCCTGCCACTACTACCATCCCCACTCATAGGGGGATGGATGCCTACCACTAATACCATCCCCACTCATAGGGGATTGATGCCTGCCACTAATACCATCCCCACTCATAGGGGGATGAATGCCTACCACCACCACCACCCCTACTCATGGGGGCCTGGATGCCTACCACCCACACAACCCCTACTCATAGGACGGGTAATGCATGACACAACCAGCATACTCCAACATAAGGAATGTCTGAAAAATACATCCCCCCCAACACCATGACAAGCGTGTGTAGTCTGTGTCAAATGCCTACAACACTGAACATGACATTGAACATACAATGTGACCCCCTATCACATGTGTCACACATCACCACAGTGACCAAAAGGTAAGTATGGGGTCCATAGCTGAAGCACTTTTTGAACATTGTGGCAATGGGGTCTAAAGCCCCATCACCACAGTGACCAAAAGGTAAGTGTGGGGTCCATAGCTGAAGCACATTTTGAACATTGTGGCAATGGGGTCTAAAGCCCCATCACCACAGTGACCAAAAGGTAAGTGTGGGGTCCATAGCTGAAGCACATTTTGAACATTGTGGCAATGGGGTCTAAAGCCCCATCACCACAGTGACCAAAAGGTAAGTGTGGGGTCCATAGCTGAAGCACATTTTGAACATTGTGGCAATGGGGTCTAAAGCCCCATCACCACAGTGACCAAAAGGTAAGTGTGGGGTCCATAGCTGAAGCACATTTTGAACATTGTGGCAATGGGGTCTAAAGCCCCATCACCACAGTGACCAAAAGGTAAGTGTGGGGTCCATAGTTGAAGCACATTTTGAACATTGTGGCAATGGGGTCTAAAGCCCCATCATCACAGTGACCAAAAGGTAAGTGTGGGGTCCATAGCTGAAGCACATTTTGAACATTGTGGCAATGGGGTCTAAAGCCCCATCATCACAGTGACCAAAAGGTAAGTGTGGGGTCCATAGCTGAAGCACATTGTGAACATTGTGGCAATGGGGTCTAAAGCCCCATCACCACAGTGACCAAAATGTAAGTGTTGTCATGGGAAAAGCTGCAAATGCCAAACTGCATGGATGATTCCTGGTCACACAACCACAAACACATCAGTGGCATAGTAGTGCTTGTGTCCCATAGCAACATAGATTGGGTGAGGCAAACAGTGCAGTGCCAATGAAACATCGCTTTGGCCATGTGCAGACAAATATCACCCATGGGGCTCACATTGTCAACATTCACGAATAACACAATGACAGAAGTGACCATCATAATGCAGACCCACACATCTGCACCAATGGACACACACATGTAGATATCCTGTGGAGACTGTAGATGTCAGGTGAACAAATACCATTCCATGGCAGCAATAGGACATACAAACCATGATCATTGTGCTGACTGATGACCTAGGAGTCCCAGGGACAGCAGGGGAAACCCACCAAACAACATACAGCCAATGGCACACTAAAGAAATGCCAATGCAGTGGTGCAAAGGCACAAACAGGCAGACTCACACTGTATATCAAACACAACAGGTGATGGGGGGGTGTGCCAGTGTCCCCAGGCAACCACACAACACATGAGGAGGCCTGAATACCTATTACACAGATGTCAATACAGTGCCACACAAAAGTAACTCATGGATCGGATTCCCCTATGTGGGCAATCAAGCATTGTTAGATGAGAGGGAGCCCAAATTACAAATGTCACACAAGCTTGTAGGAACAGCAACTAACACAGCAAGAGACAGATCCACAACAGCACTACCCCCAGGGACCCCACATTGTGGTGACACTGGCCTGCATGATAATCCCACTGTGATGACAAAGGTAGATGTCGTACACACTGTGAACCACAGTCATGTGTCCTGAGCAACTAACTACCATCACACCTACACAAGCACAAATCAATCAGCACGGCCTGTCAGCCAAGGCCAACATGGAGGTAGGGGTCTAGCCGTGCAACAACTCTCATTTGCACACACTCAACACCACACACCTTGACCTCCACCAATGTGCAGCAGTGAAGCTCACATGGACTGGTGACATTGCACATGCACCCATGACAATCCCAGGGGTGGTGGGGGAACTAAGGTGGAGATACCCATCACACATGGCCAGTCAACAAGACTTGTGAATGTCTGACACACTGCACAGTACGCTGTACATGGGCATGACGTCAAATCCACACCAACCAATGGGATCCCGGCCACAGTCACACACCAATGAAGAAGCCAAGGTCACCCACAAAGAACACACATAGACAACTTCCAACATTGCAGCTCTGACCCTGAGGAGTGGCAGCAGTCACACACACAACGTGTCACAATCACTGAAAGCTAACACAAACTGTAAATTACATGACTTGTGTAACCAACAAGTGCCAAGAGGAATCCTGACTGTGTCTCATCTGCGTTTGCCCACAAACTCAGCCCTGACAGCAAACACACCTATGGATGATACCCTGATCACCAGTAATGTGCCATGCACCCACATCACAGAGAACCCAGGGCGAAGATTTGGGGGGAACATTGCTCAACTCAGCAAGCATCACAAACAGGAACATCACTAGGGACCCCAGCCTGCATAGCAAAATGGAAGTGAACACACACAGACATGCTCACACAACACACACCTTGGGCTCAGGCAATGTCATGTAATTACACACTGCCATGAGGGGACTCCACTCCTGTGTACGGAAAGCTGTGCCATACGTTGTCTCTGCAGGGCTCGATCATGTCAGCAGAACACTTAGTCACTCAGTCAACAATTAGCACAAAATGAAGGCTCTTGTCACATCAGCCTGGTCATGGCAGTGTCACCTAAATCATCTGCACCGATCAAATACACATGTATAGCAAGTTGCACTGATACCACAGATGAGTCCTTCCCCATTGATGCCCAAACTTGCATGTTCAGTGGAGATGGTCACACGGTCAGGGAAATAGACAAATTTAACAATGTCAAGCACATCTGATGTGCAGGGGTGTAAGCCACAGATGTGATATTGCAAAAGCATGTAGGGAATCCCATTGGCAAATATGAAAAACATGACACTCTCATATTGCTGCAAAGGATGACATGGCTACACCCCAGGATAGGACACATTCACCCTGGACCACATGGGGTCCTGCACAGTAACACTTCATTTACCTGATAGCAAAAATCACCATCACTGCAGCAAGGGCATGTTTAGCATCCTCAACATCATGTACATCTGAAGCAAAACCACTGGAGAACTGAAAGGAGCTTTATTCAGCATATGTTATATCAAAAAGAAAGTCCAGACAAAACCCAAAGGCCAATGGCCAGTCCATGACTGAAGTCCAAACAGGGTGACAGTGGCAGATGTCACCCTTTGCTTTCCTGCACTGCTAATAACCAGGGACACTCCCTCGGAGGGGCATACAGGGGGTCAGGCCAGGCACCGCAGGGACAGGATCAGGGCTCACCAGAAGGAGGCAGGGAAGGGGTGGCTGGTGGTGGAGAGTCACTGACAACTGCAGTGGAGGTGTCTGACATGGTGTGTGCTGGCACAACTGGGGGCATGAGTCAGATGGTGTGGGTGCCGGAACAACTCCAGTGGGCTGGCCAGATGGAGTGGACAGGTTCCCCACTGCAGTGCCCAAGTCAGACGGGGTGGTAGTGGACTCCACTGCAGTGCCCATCTCCGGGGGAGTAGAATGGGGTTCAGGTAAGGTGGGCAGGACAGAGGGGAGGACACGGTCTCCACACCAGTGGCACAAACATGTGCAGCGGGGGGTGGGGCTGGAAGAGCAAGTGGTAGGTGGAGAAGGCCGCATCATTTTGGGGATGGTGTATCTGTGGGTGGGGAACCTGGGACAGGGTGTGGTGGGGGAACCTGTGTTGTGGGTGACTGAGGGATGGAGGAAGGAGACTGTGTGGTTGACCTGCAGGGCGGTGGCGGGGTCTTGCTCTTCCGGGACCGGGGGACTTGCGGGTGGGGGCCTCAGGCTGTCTGCGCCTGGGGGCGGGTGTCTGGGGGCGAGGGCACTCCCCTCTGTGTGGGTGGACTTCCTCTTCCCCCTGTATGCTGGATCAGCGGGATCGGAGGGGAAGAGGCCGAGGTCACAGAGGAAGAGCTGCTTTGTAGGTGGGGTTGCAGGTGAGGCAAGGGAAGGGGTCTTGGAGGGAGAGGATTTTGAGGACTGCAGAGTGACTGTGGATGCCTGTGTGTGTGTCTGTTCCCCATCCCCTGTGGGTGTGGTATCAGTCCCCTGAGGATGCTTGTGTGCACGTTTTGCCCTTGTTTTGTGTGTTTCTGTGCTGCTCGTGTCTGTGTGTTTGGGTGATTGTGCAGGTGTGCATGTGCTTGGGACAGGTAGGGTGCCAGGAAGTGTGGATGGGACAGAGGTAGGAGGGGTGATGGACTGTTGGAGGAGGGACACTGCTGCCATCAGGGAGGAGTCCATGGACCTATTGCTCCTCTGTAGGGCAGACATGCCCGTCGAGATGCCCTCCATGAACGACACCAGCTGTGTCAACAGAGTGGTGTGTGCATGGAGGACACTCAGCATTGCTGTCTGCCCTACATGGAGCTGCCGAAGTAGGTACACAGACTCCTCACTCAGGGCAGCAGGGGACACAGGGGCAGGGGGTGCGGTGCCTGGCACGAAGGAGACACGCTCCCAAATATGGGTGCCTCCACGGACCTCTGGAATGGGAGCCAATGGGAGGGCGGTGGTGGTGGTGGCGGGGCCAGACAGACTAGCTGGGGTGTGGTGGCTGCTGACACCCGCCTCCACAAGGGAGTCATCCTGAGGTGGATGGTGCTGAGGACTCCTCGGTGTGGCTCCCCTCGCCCTCCGTGCCACTGGGTCCCTCCGACCACTCATCGCCTGCTGACCCAGTCTGGCTCTGCAGCTCCTCCTGGTCCGTGGAGCTGTCCCCTCCTGTGGCCGTGGATGTATCTGCAAACAATTAGGGAAACAGACAAACATCAGTCACCTGCACTGACCGCACACACCACAGTAAGTACAGAACATTACAGAGCAAGCCCTGGCATCCTCAGTTGAACATTGCCAAAAGTCCTCACACAGATTAGGAGAAGCCAATTGTCAGTATGATGGTCAACCATGGCACTCACACCCCTCCTGCCCTTGAACCCATCTGTCTGGTGCCTGTTGGATGGTAATACCCCAGTGTGGACACATGCACCACGTACACAGTTGTTGGACATTGCAGAGAACACGGTGAAGTATGTCAACATGCACACATCACATCTCTTGCCACTGAGTTAGTACAGGTGTCCGGATAAAGGGATGGCCAGAGTCTAATTAGAAATGCATGTGATGCATACCAGCACCAGACACCATGATGCACCCATGTCCGGATAGTCAATGCCACAATGGGGTGCATGTTGCACATGTCACTCCCCTGCAGGATCACTCTTAGGAAGTTAAATGTCATGGCACAGGCATGCCTGCAAAGTCATACATCACTGTCTCCAGTCACATGGGCATGGCAGCCAGCCAACAACAGTCTGCACTGTGTCACAATCCTAGGTAATGGGGAATGCAAGTTATGTAGCTGACAAGTGCACATGTCCATCCCCCACAAACCACATCATCTGAACTCTTATTTGTCCACGTCATGCCAATTGGACATATGGGAGACATGAAACACAACTCTATGAACCTGAGCACCTCACAGTCTGCTGTGAATGAAAAACAGCTGCCTGAAGTTCACAGTCGCATACACCTGTGTGCACAGTCAAGTGATCAAACACCTATGAGTCACAGAAGTATCGTCTCTCATGGTCACATCTCAGATGGCATGCTGAGCCCTAAACGATAAACATACCAGTAGTCCTGACAACGAAGCCACAGCACAATGACACAGGCAGACACCTGAGGGAACATTTCACTGATCACAACATGTCAGCTGATACACGGGAGTGGGAGCACAGAGTGTATTGTATGTCCTGGAGTAGGCATGACTGTCCTGCTCCACCTGAAAGAGGGATGAGCCCTGAACAGTAGGCAGGTGGCTAGGCATTTGTGACACACTTGATATACATACTCCTGAGGCCCAAACATTGTTCCCACCCGCAGCATGGGTGTGTGCCAAATACCCCAGGGACATGTGGTGATTCAGATCAGCAAGTGGACCACATATCAAAGTTACACCCAGATTACAAATCAGAACTTAGGCATTGTGTAAGCAATTGACCCACCCATGAATCCCACAACAAAGTCACGGGAACAAATGCTGTCCCCCACCTTGAGCGAAGCAAAATGCAAGGACACAGTACCCAAGTGACACAATTTCCTGACTGTAAGGGCCACACATATGCGTATCAGATGAGGAGTGGGCATGTCACAATTGAGGGACATGGGTCCTGGACCACAAGACTGATGTACTGTGGAAGTTTAACCAGGCCAGAGGAGGGCACATAGCATGTCAGACAAAGTTCACAGTGCAGTCATGGACTCACCCCCTCCTTGCTGCTGTCTGTCCTTCAGCTGCCCATCCAGGTCAGTGAAGACCACCACCAGGATCCTGAGCATGTGGGGGGTCAGGGTCCGGTGTCCGCCCCTCCTGCGAGGAGGCGACAGCTTCAGCTGGACCCTTGCAATCCTCCGGGTCCAGCCACGAAGGTCCTGCCACCTCTTCTGGCAGTTGCGGATCCGGCGCTTGTAGACCCCCACGGATCTTACTGCCCGGGCAATGGTCGGCCAGATTTCCTGCTTCTGGTGGGCATCAACCTGTGAGGATGAGAAAGTGAAAATGCCATTACTACACATGCAACATATCCGTGCATCACACAGTTGGATATACATGTCTCAATCACAGGGGCATATGATGTACACAGGCAGTGCAACGATGGCTATGAACAGTTTGCCAGCAGTTACTACATGGTATCTTTGTCTGGGAAGTAAAACCTTGTTGGAATGCACTGTTACTGCACTGTACCTGTTCAGTGCATGTAACTACACACTTTGGGGGTGAGAACTACTCAGTGAGCATGCTAGCCAGTGGTGTGCACACTGTAAGTCTTGCTAGTCAGACAACATGCACAATTAGTAAGGCAGTGGACAGCACACTCACCTGCTCCCCTGGTTTCCCTTCCAGCTTGCTGTACTGTGGAAGATGGCTGTCCAGCAGGGCCTGGTTCTCCTCAAGGCTGAAGGCTGGGGCTCTCTCCACAGTACGTGCCATTGCAGTAGCCAGAGGATGCAGAGACAGCAGCAGTGTTGGTGGCAGATGTCGTCCTGGAGCATGTAGTGCAGGCAAGTGAGCTCTCAGGGGAACAGCCAGCATTATATGTGTGCTGCAGAGGCAGATACTGTCCCATGTGTCCAAAGTGATAGGTCCAAGTCGTTTGCATCTTCTGAATCTGGCCAATCCATGGAATTGCACCACTTATACACGCCCACAGCATCCTTCAAAAGTTAAACTTCATGACACCCATGAATTTGCAACATTGTTGTGGCTGGCCAACTGAATTCACTGCATCAGAATCGTTACAGATTCGAAAACGCGTCCGTTGCCATGCCAGGCCCTAGCCAATGCATGCGCACCGTCCGGACCATTGCTGTACAACGCGTATTTCAAAAAACAACGCGTAAACGCTCACATCAAATGCAATGTCCAATGCGTGCACACCGATCGGTCCATTGCTGTACAACGCGTATTCCGGGAAACAACGCGTACCCGCTCATAACAGATGCAATGGCCAGTGCGTGCACACCGATCGGTCCATTGCTGTACAACGCGTATTCCGGGAAACAACGCGTACCCGCTCACAACAGATGCAATGGCCAGTGCGTGCACACCGATCGGTCCATTGCTGTACAACTCGTACCCGCTCACAACAGATGCAATGGCCAGTGCGTGCACACCGATCGGTCCATTGCTGTACAACGCGTACCCGCTCACAACAGATTCAATGGCCAGTGCGTGCACACCGATCGGTCCATTGCTGTACAACGCGTATTCCGGGAAACAACGCGTACCCGCTCACAACAGATGCAATGGCCAGTGCGTGCACACCGATCGGTCCATTGCTGTACAACTCGTACCCGCTCACAACAGATGCAATGGCCAGTGCGTGCACACCGATCGGTCCATTGCTATACAACGCGTACCCGCTCACAACAGATTCAATGGCCAGTGTGTGCACACCGATCGGTCCATTGCTGTACAACGCGTAACCGCTCACAACAGATGCAATGGCCAGTGCGTGCACACCGATCGGTCCACTGCTGTACAACGCGTACCCGCTCACAACAGATGCAATGGCCAGTGCGTGCACACCGATCGGTCCATTGCTGTACAACGCGTACCCGCTCACAACAGATTCAATGGCCAGTGCGTGCACACCGATCGGTTCATTGCTGTACAATGCGTACCCGCTCACAACAGATTCAATGGCCAGTGCGTGCACACCGATCGGTCCATTGCTGTACAACGCGTACCCGCTCACAACAGATGCAATGGCCAGTGCGTGCACACCGATCGGTCCATTGCTGTACAACGCGTATTCCGGGAAACAACGCGTACCCGCTCACAACAGATTCAATGGCCAGTGCGTGCACACCGATCGGTCCATTGCTGTACAATGCGTATTCCGGGAAACAACGCGTACCCGCTCACAACAGATTCAATGGCCAGTGCGTGCACACCGATCAGTCCATTGCTGTACAACGCGTCCCTGCACAGGTCACTCACATATGTCACCATGCTTGTCACTGGTGAACGTATGCCAGCCACATATACTTGCCAGGGACTCAGGGGCACACCTACAACACCACAGCCTGTCCACACTGTATCCTAAGGCATGTAAGGCTGCATTACCTTTTCTGTGTATGGGGGTCAACATGTGGTTTTTGGGGTGGCACTTGTGGGCAGCCACTCCCAGGCTGTGCATGTGTTCATGGGGACAGGATCCTTTGTGTGTTGTGCACATGACCACTGTGATGTGCAGCTGTTCATTTCAGAGCATGTGGCATGGTCACATTTCCAGGTTGTGTATGTGTATGACATGTCACATACCCCCAGAGTCCCATGTGGGAAGTTATGTACATCACAGGGTGACCCATTGCCACAATAGTGATGGCCCTCCACAGTCTGTGTGCATGTTGTGTTTCCGATGTCTCTGATTCCATGTGCACAATGGGAGACAGTCTCCACATCCACGTTGTTTGTGCATGGACTTTGATGTTGTGCGTGTGTGTGTCACAGACGTCCATGTCTGTCCTGCAAAGGCAACAGGGCTACCTGTGGGAGTCATGTTTTTTTTTTCTGACGTGTACATGATACGCCATGTCATGCCAGTGTCCATGTGGCAATACAGGGTCCCTGGGAATCTACCTGTCAATGAGCTGTGATACCTGTGGCGCATCTGTCCAGACATGTCACTGTGGTGTGTGTTTGGAACGTGACAGCAGTAAATGGGTACTGTGACACAGCCTAATGGTTTCCCATAGCACAACCTGGAACCTGTTGTCAACACATGTTGAACTGAGATGTTAGATGATGGCCATGTAGGTGCCATATATGTCCATACAGAACGGCACACACATCAAGTACTTGTGTCTCGTAATGATGTATCATGTGATATTGAGTATGGTGAATGGCACATATGTGGGGTGACTGACAATCTTTCTTTCTTCACCTATGCACTGCAGGGCACCAGCTGTCCATAGACCATTCCCTGACCTAACAACGATGGTGGAACGTGACAGCATCCGACGGTACCGCTTCACCAGGCAGCTGATTGAGGATTTGGCAGTGCGCTTGGCCCCACATTTGCAACCTGGCCGGCCGTACCCTACAGCGCTGACCCCCAAGGTGAAGGTGATGGCAGCCCTACACTTCTTTGCCACCGGTACCTTTCAACACACTGTGGCGACTGCTGGTGGTATGTCACAGACTATGTTCAGCCATGTGCTACGCGATGTTTTGGAGGCAATGTTGAGATGCCTGAACCAGTACATCTATTTCCCTAAACGTCAACAACTCACTGACGTCAAGAGTGACTTCTATGCCCTCGGGAGGATGCCACATGTTATTGGCTCCATTGATGGGACACATGTGGCTTTGGTACCACCACAGGCACATGAGCAGGCATACAGGAACAGGAAACATTATCGTTCGATCAATGCTCTGGTGGTATGTCTTGCAGATATGAGCATCTCACATGTGTGTGCCCGTTTCCCTGGTTCGGCACACAATGCCTACGTGATGAGGAGTAGTCGCATCCCGAGGATGATGTCACAGATGCAGAACCAGCGTGCCTGGCTTGTCAGTGTGTACTGACTTTGTACCATTGTGTGTGTTCTGCTATGTTGTATTCCGCCCTCTTTTCCAACTCAGCTAATGTGCAATTGTCTGTCTGTAGGTGACTCCGGATACCCCAACATGCTGTGGTTGCTGACACCCCTCAGGAACCCTGTGACACCAGCCCAGATGCGCTACAATGAGGCACATGGTCGGACCAGGAGAGTGATCGAGCGGACATTTGGTCTCCTGAAGAGCCGCTTCGCTGCCTGGACAAGACAGGAGGGGCCCTCCCATATGCCCCAGCAAAGGTGTGCAAGATTGTCATCGTCTGCTGCATGCTACACAACCTGGCAGTGCGGGAGGAGTTGCCTCTCATCCTGGATGACGATGACCAACATCCGCCACCTGTGGAGGATCCTGGCCTGGGCCACGATGCCAGTGATGATGATGATGATGATGAGGGTGATGTCCGCACACAGCTCATCACCAACTTCTTCAGCTGAATGTGAGTATCCAGAGATGTCATGTCAATGATGTGAGTTTGCATGATATGTGTTGGTGGTGCTCTGGTGCTGTTTGAGTGTGGCCATGTGCTACTTGACTGGAAGCGTGCAGCAATGTGTCCTTACAGGTAGTCTGTACTCCCCAACAGTGTTGACATGCTAACTTGGTTTTCTGTGAGTATCTTGTGACATGTATTGGCCATGAGTATTGCAGTTCTGTCCTGTTCTTCAGTGCTTTTGACTGTGTGTCATGTCTGTCCTTCACAGGGTACTTTCAGAGTTGTTTGGTGAACTGTAATCCCCGACACCATGATTCAACTTCCAGGGTGGAAGCAGTCGTTTCCCTACAGGTGATGTGCCACACACCCCTGGACTTTATTTCTTCTACACTTGTTGACTGTGTGGCCACTGCCACGTAGGATTACCTTGCATCTGTAGTGGACACAACATGTTGCAAATGTGTAATAAACCTGTGCTTCACTTTGGGATGTGCGTTGCCTGTGGTCACACATCTGACTGACATGTGCTTACTGCACCTGTGGGCTAGTTAACACAGACTGTGAATAGGTGTGGTGTCTGTGCATTCCACTGTATTTCCTGGCAACATCAGTGTAGGCGGTGAGTCTGATGGCCCTGGTGTGTATGTGTTGTGTAGCCCTAGTGGTGTGTCTCCCTCATATGTGTCACGTCGCCATGACTCACATGACGGTGTTGAACTTGCTGTAGCAGTTAGCATGCACAGTGTCATTTAGCAGATCACCATCTCCATGACAGAAACCACGTTGGAATCACAACAGAGGCAAGTATGGTGTATTAGTGAGTTTATTTCCATACATGTGTGAGGATAGTGCACAGGATGGTGGGTGCTGTACATTGGGATTGGAATCCAAAGTTCCCAGATGAGTTGGAAGTCTTGGTAGCAGAAATGTCCTGAGTAAAGTCCACAGTCATCTGATACATTGGGCCAACTTAAGCTCCCCATGTCATGTGGGAGAGTTGTGTTGCATTCGACAGGGTGAACAGTTTGCACACAAAGGAGAATTTCCAGAACAGGTGTTGGGTTCCTGGGGGATGTACATGGCCATCGGCCTCTCAGTTTTCCTTCCTTGGACGACCCCTCTTCTTCTGGTGGGGACCCTCACGTGCAGGCTGCTGCGGTGCAGAAGACTCTCCGCCAGAGTCATCCTCCCTCCCTGTGGCAGTTGCAGTTGTTGCAGCACCAGATGTTGTGGGCACATAGGGAGGTGCGGCCATGTTGGTGCTAATCTGGTGGAGGCATGTCAATATGTCCCTATACACCGCTGTCAGTTCTTCCAATGTGTCCCACTTGGACTCCATGCCCGACATGTGTGTCTCCACACGGGACATGTGTGTCTCAACACGGGACATGTGTGAGTCCAAGCGGGCATGATGGGCAGCCTGCTGCTGTTGAATGTCCTTGAGGATCCCCACTACCTGGCTGACCTCTCCAGTGCTGGTACGCCTCAGCAATGCGTGCCAGTTGTGGGTCATCATGCAGTCCAGGCTCCTCTGCAAACAGCAACCTATGTCTACCACCCCTCCCACCACCCCTGGCGACACGTGCGGGACCTGTGGTGGCACGCACAGGTGACCGTAGGCCCACTTGGGGGTTGTTACTGGGGTCGTTGTCCGTTGCTCCACGTTGGGCTGGGGTCCCTGTGCTGTTGTCATCGGTGGTCCTTGGTCTGTCCGTGTTGGCAGGGGTGGTCTGTGTGTTGGCAGTTGTTGGAGGGTGGGTGGGGGTGCAGATGTTGGTCCTGCTGGTGCTGCATGATGACTCACACCGGAGGGGCCAGCTAGGTCTTCGCCATCCGAGGAGTGCAGAGGCTGTTCCACACCAGTGAGCTCAGTGTCCCCCGGAGCCTGGGACAGGGACTCCTCATCATCTGCTGCTGTGTCCCCATCATCACCTGTTTTTGGAAGAGACACACAATGTATGTTATGTTTCTACGGGCATCAATGGTTCACACACCTGACAGTTGTGACTGTACCTCTGGATGCGGGCCTGTACATTGCATTGTCCTAAGTTGTCACAGTCAGAGGTTGATATTGGTGTAGCACATTGTCCTGCCAACCTGAAGCTTTTCAATGTGAATGTTGAGGTGTGTGCATGGCCAGCATTGGTGGAATTTGGTGGACATCCGGCCCTCCTTCTCCCCTAGCCCAGTTATCCCACCATGAAGCATGCCACCCTTGCAGTGTGTGCAGGTTGACTCTCAGGATGTCAGTCAGTGGTGTCCTGCTGTTGGTTGTTGCACAGTTCCCAGCAGGGCCTTGTGCTCCCCACAGCTGAGGCCAGTGTCAGACATCTTTGAAGTGGCTTTTCACTGCCTGTGAGGTGTGCATGCTTCAGTGTGAGCTTGCTGGGCCATGTGGGTGGGGGATGTTGAGCTGTGACTACCACTCCCATCATGCTATTGCCTACACCCCCCTTCCCAGCATGCCCATTCTTCCTTCCTTTTGACTCTGCTTCCCTGTGGGGTAGTGTGCCTGTGCTGACAGGATGACTGACAGTGTTGTCCTGGCGTTTGTTTGGCTACAAGTCCCAAGAGTGTCCCTGTGCTTCACGCAGCATAACCCATGGTGGTGGTTCTTTGTGGGATATTTAATTGGAGTGTGAGGCATTGCATTCTCCCAGGTGAGTTGTGTGGAGTTTGTGTTAAGGGGGTGTGTAAGAAAAGCTGCTTGTAACTATGGTCAGAGCTGTCAGTCCTCCTTCCCACCCAGCCAGATATCCCACCATGGAACGTGCTTCCATTGCAGGGAGTGCAAGTTGGCTTTCAGGATGTCAGTCAGTGGTGTCCTGCTGTTGGTTGGTGCCCAGTTCCCAGCAGGGGCTTGTGCTCCCCACAGCAGTACCCAGTGTCAGCCATCTTGTCAGTTGTTTTCCACTCCCTGTGTTGTGAGCATGGTTCAGAGTGGTGTTGATGGGCCAATTGTGAGGGTGACCAATATCTGTGACTACAACTCCCATCATGCTATAGCCTACACCCCCTTCCCAGCATGCCCATACTTCCTTCCTTTTGAGTGGACTTCACTGTGTGTGAGTGTGACAGCAATGGCAAGATGGCTGACAGTAGTGTCCTGCTGTTGGTTCGTGCCCAGTTCCCAGCAGGGGCTTGTGCTCCCCACAGCAGTACCCAGTGTCAGCCATCTTGTCAGTTGTTTTCCACTCCCTATGATGTGAGCATGGTTCAGAGTGGTGTTGATGGGCCA
This sequence comes from Calotriton arnoldi, assembly GCA_963921515.1. Taxonomy (NCBI): domain Eukaryota; kingdom Metazoa; phylum Chordata; class Amphibia; order Caudata; family Salamandridae; genus Calotriton; species Calotriton arnoldi. Next base: position 149,464 of record CAWUFW010017109.1, read on the forward strand.
ATTGTGAGGGTGACCAATATCTGTGACTACAACTCCCACCATGCTATTGGCTACACTGACTTCACCAGCATACACAGAATTCCTTCCTTTCAGTGAGCTTCCCTGTGAGGTGGTGTTCTAGTGGTGGCAAAATGTCTAACTGTGTTTGTTGGTTATATTTGTGCCACTGCCTTGCTCTATTTGTAGTTAGGTTTGTACATATCATGACACAGTTACATATCACTATGAGATGGCATGTATTGTGTTTATCTGACTGACAGACAAATCTTGGGGTGATTATCTTTTGATTGCTGTGGATTTGCTAAGGGTGCATGGTTTGACTATTCCCTTGACAGTGATGTGTGTGTATTGTCACACAATATTGTGTATATTAGTTGTGTACTCACCAGGCTCTGGGATGTTTGATAGTCCATATACGCTCACTGGTGGTAGGATGGCCCGCACCTTCTCCTCCCAGGGCCTGAGGTATAGTGGTTTGGCAGGAGGGCCACTGTCGGTGCACTGACTCATGATGTAATCCTTCTTTATTAGGTCCCTGACCCTCCTGCGCACATCATACCACCTGTTCTGGATGTCTTCCTTTGTGCACAAACATGGTGATTGTGCGTTGACCCTGTCGACGATCCTCTCCCACATCTTGGTTTTCTGCGACATGGGGGTCTGTTGGACCAATGTACCAAACAACTGTGGCTCTACCCTGAGGATCTCATCTACCAGGACTTCCAATTCACTGTCTAGGAACTTTGGATTCTTCTTTGGGGGCATGGTGATGGGTGGTGGTGGGGATTGATGTGTGTGTGTGTGCAAGTGAGGGTGTGTGAGTGTAGGTTTTGCTGGGTGTATGTGAGGGTGCTATTTGTTGAGGTGCTAATGGTGTGTGGCTTGTGTGATGGATGAGCTGTGAGTGTGTCTGTGGTTGCTGTGTGATGGTGTTCTGTGCTGGCAGGTCAGTTGAATTTGCAAAGGATCATGGTAGGGATTTGTGGCCTTTATATAGGTGGAGTTGGGGGTGTGTCCTTGTTCCATGTTTTTTTCCCTGTATTTATTGACTTTGTAATTGCTTGTTTGGCCCTTTTTTTTGTATTTTTTCCTTAGTATTTTTTGTGCATGTAGGAGACGTTCTTCTGACCGAGTAGGACGCTGCAGTTGTCTCGTGCGAGCTTCTCCGAGTCGTTCACGCTGTGTTTCTGCTAGGTTTATTGTGCGGCGTACGCGTCGGTCGCAGAGTATTGGCTTCCTTCAGCTGGCTTTTGTATGCGTGTCGGTCGTTCAACTTGAGCTCCGTATCGGTCTGGTTTTCCACGCATTGCATCGTACTGCGCGGGTCGGAGTTCGCAGGTACGTTTCGTTCGGGTTCATTCCTGGTGCATGTCGGTCGGTTCTATTCGCGTGGTTTCCCGGCCGGATAGCTTGTTTCCGTCCGGTTCGGTCGTTCGGCTTGTATTCCGTACGAGTCGGCCGTGATTCACATGCATTTCATCGTACTACCCAGGTCGGGCAGCGCCGGTACTTGTCGGTCGGACTATATTCCCGTACCGAGTCGGTCGGTGAGATTTCCGGCCCAAATCGGAATCGGCCCCAAAGTCTTTGGTCTGCTTTGTTAACCCTGGCCACCAGTAGCGCTGTTTCAATAAAGAAATAGTCGCTGTAACACCTGTATGTGCAGAACCCAAACCCTCATGTGCTGCTAGAATTAACCCTTGCCTACGATCCATATTTGGTATTACTCTATCCCCCACTCCAGGAATCTGAGCATATGGAATGTTTTGTGCATCTAACTTGTAGGAGTACTTGAGTGGAAATTTCTTTGGTACTGCTGTGCTGCCTTTGCGTGAAGCATTGACAGCTACCAAAATCTCACCATCTATTCTCATTTTTGAACAAGTGATTGCAGCTACGGACGCTGTGCGTACAGCCCCCTTTGCGGCTTCATCAGCCAATGAATTCCCTTCAACGTGAACGCCATCACGCTGATGATCAGTGTATGTATCACGTGAGCCCTTGGTAGTTCGTTTCTCAACTCCACTACCTGTTCCCATAGCATTTTATGCTTAATTGTGCCACCTTTTGCGTCTTTAAACCCGTTTTGTTCCCAATGATGTAAATATTCATTGTACGACTGTACACAGTAAAAGGAATCACACACAATTAGTGTGGGAATTCGTGTTCCGTATTTACAAGTGCCAGTATCAGTGCTTTTAATTCTGCTAACTGAGCCGTGCAGTCTCCTAGAGACTGCGTTTTTGTGCAACTTGGATGGAACTTTCCATCGTGCATGTGACCTTTAACGATTGCACACGCTGCGCTGTAAGCTTGCTTACTCCCTATGGCCGGTTAAGCAGATCCATCAGTGTAAATAATGTATTCATACTGATCTAGAGGCAAAATCTCATTTGGTAGAGGATATTCTTGTTCGTATTGCAGAAATGCTTGTGTTTTTAAACTTGGATCAAATCTGTATTCAGCATCCATTGCAGTAAGAGAATAAGCCCATTGTATCCATCTGGTATGTAAGGCTTTCGCATTTGGAATGCTAGCTTTTGTAACAGCTTCTAAAGCTGGCACTGGGGTCAAGACAATTATGCGTTTACCCTGAGCCAGAGCTCTTTCTCATGCTACAGCGGTCTGCACTGCTGTCAGGACCTTTTCTGTTGAAGTGAAACGCATTTCTGCATTTGTGTACAGGTGTGATTTGTATGCGATTGGTACCGTTTCGCCTTCATTGAAAGTCAAATAAGTGTACCCGCATTGACCCGCTATTACTCGGATCACTAAGTTGCGTACATTTACGTGTGTCTGTAAATGTTTTGAAGCTATCATGTCTTCCTGTAGTGAACGTAGGATATTTGTATGTTCCTGTGTCCATTGTCTGACTGAAAAATCAGGTTTTATTAAGTCGTAGAAAGGATTTACTCTTTCTGCGTAATCCAAAATGTATGTTCGACCAAAATTTAGGAATCCCAGAATTGATTGTAAATTCTTTAGCGATTTTGGAGGTTGGAGCAGCGCACACTTTTCTAAAAAGTTAGCTGCTAAGCTTTATTCTTCACTTGACAGCTCATACCCTAAAAATAGGACATTGAGGTGGGCAATTTTTGATTTTTTAAAATTAAATTTATAGCCCTCAGAGGCGAATCCCATAATAATGGTGCTCACCCTGGTCAAGTGCTTGGTAAGTCATCGTCCGTCAGATAAATATCATCCACATAGGACAATGCTTCTTCATCCAAATTTTGGAGTAACTCTGTTACCCTTGCTGAAAACAACCCCGGGCTATACTATACCCTTGGGGGAGTCAGCAAAATTGCCGTTGGGACCCTAGCGCTGAGAATGCGGTCAGATACCTGCTTTCAGGCGCTATATTTTGGCAGAAAAATCCATTTGAGATATCAAGTGTTGTTTTGTATTTTTGTCGCACAATGTTATTCATTAATGCGGCACTGTGTGCATTTTGAACTGCAAATGTCTTTGTGCAAGTGTTTAAATGTCTGTAATCTAAAACTAGATGATATGTGTTGTCAGGTTTGGCTACGGGGAACAAAGGATTGTTCATAGGTGAAGGGCAATTTTCTATCACCCCCTGGTATTCAAGTTGATCTAGGATCTCCTGACTTGTTTTTTAGCTTCCTGCTTTATAGGGTATTGCCTTTGAGCATTTGGGGAAACTTTTAACGGGATCACGTGGTGGGTTGAATCCTCATCCCAACCAGCATGATTTTTGTACAATGCTGGAGCTAGGGCAACCGCCCACTCCTGCGCATATGCATGTTTTAAATGTATGGGAATGAGGTCGGAAAATGCTGGAAAAATTACCTTTTCTCCCTTTGGGCACTCCATGACGAATGATGGCGGCCAGTCTTGCTCTGCTAATAGGATGTCATATCCAGATGACAAATTTTCCCAAAATAGACCTTTAACTTTCCTGGGCTTGTCCCCCTCCATCCGGAGTGTTATTTCATGTAACTTATGTGGGACACTTACCCGAGTATCAGGTGTTTCCACCGTGATATACTCACTCAACTCCGCTGTCACCAGAAATTCCTTCAGGTTCTGGCGAGCTATTGTTACTTCTGCTGCGCTGTCTAGCAGCATCAGAGCCCATTCCCCGTTCAGAAGCTGTGTCCTCAGAATTCTGGGCATGTCTGATCTTGAGACCTGCTACCTTTTTCTTTTTGAACTGAGGTTTTTGTTTTTGTTTATCTTCTTTTTTAGGTGCGTAGTCCACAGCGCGTTGCGTGTCTCTGGACTTTGTACGCTCCTCTTGTCTGTGTTCTGACCGTCCTTCCCTCTCTTAGTTTCTTGATGAACCCTGAAAGGAACGAGAGGAACGTGTATCAGTATCCTGATACCTGTCAGGTTTTTTAATATTATCCCTATTCCTGAGGTTATACCTCCTTTCAGAGGACTCCTGCTGAGGAGACCTGCCTCAGGATTGAGATCTGTAGTCTTTAGACATTTGTTGTTTTTTATTTTCCCACTTCTTTTAGAAGAAGTAGGTGTCTGCTTTGTAGTGTCGTTTTCAGGACTGCCCACCAGTTGTGGTTTTAACGCCTTCCCACCTAGACTGTCTCTGCCTAATTCTGCATATGCAGTTTCAATGATTTTGGGTAGTTCGTGTTGTTGATCTACTGGACCGAACTCCCTTAGGCGTTGGCGGATCGCCACTGAAGCTGCTTCCCCCTTAATTTTAGCTAGTATTATGGCTGATACCTGATCAAAGTTGTTTAGTAACTTCATACCTAAGTTCTGGGCAGGCTCTGCTCCGTACTCATTTTGTATCTGTCTCAATATGTCAGGTACTACTGCTAAGGACGGGATACCATGTGTTCTGGTATATATCGCAGCAAAGACTGAACCCCAAGAGGTGCAGTCCTCTTTTTGTGGTGTGATCCCCATGGGAAAGCAGATTGTTAGAATTCTGTGTTTATCATAGGTGGTAGTATTCGGGAATACTGCCTCAAGCTGAGTTATTTTCTGAGCTATCCAGAATGGGATTTGTTCGTGTTTTGCGGGCATTTTGCCCATTACCGCGTGTAATGTTTGAGGAGTAATTTTATTTCCTGTACCCTGAGCTGGAGTACTGTTTGCTGCACCTGGTGCAGGTTGGATTGTTAAAGTCCTCATGACGAATTGTGTCAGGTTTCTGTAGATTTTAATTAAATCTCTGTGTTGTACGAGTAATTCTGGCTGTGGCATTGTTCCAATGTCAGGGTGCGGTGTGTAAGCCGCTAGTATTGGCCATGTGACCCCGTCTCCTCCGAGCGGGCCTAATCTTACTCTTCCTCGTACGTGGGGTAGGGCGCCATTAAACCAGTAATGATGTTCCTGGTAAGTGAGTGGAATCTCTATATCCTCAAACGGGGCATATTCCTGTGGTGCATCTCCTGCTATATAGTAGTGAAATGTCTTTGTTATGGCATTTTCTGCTGGGAGTGTAACCTATGAATAGAATACCTCTGTTTTGTTTGATTCGTGTGCCTCAATCACGAAAACTACCATGCCACCCTTGGCTTGTAAGCCATTTTCTAATAGTCTTATGGTTACTGTCCTTCTGAATTTTGGTGCAATCTGTATTGCATCCTCAGGATCTTCTCCTCCTTCTAAAAGGTTCAGGTCAACTCTGTCTTCCCCAGCCTCGGAATCAGGCATGTTTAGAGGAAGAAGTGTTCAAAGGGAACTAAGATGAGGTGTTATGCACAATTTAGGAACTATTTTTCCTTCAAGCTTGATTAACCAACAACCGATAAACAGGATATCTCGCCTACTCAGCTGTGGCGGAGTTTGTGCCCACCCACTCCAGACGTCTCTGGGGTTTTGTGAGTAGGTTCTCTGAGAATAGCACGACTGAACTGCTCAGATTCTACTGTTAAATAAGTACCCAACCAACGTTGGCGGCGCCATGTCGTGTAGTTCCTATTTTACCCCTGCAGGACCTGCGCGTTTGGATAACATAAACCGTGGGCTTGGTGTTAGACTGATTCTGTGCACCCCCACGGCATATGTTAGCCGGATTTGCATTAGCTAGCTCACAGTGCCACTAGAATCTCCTCTTATCGGGGAGAGATTAGTTTCTGGCAACCTTAGATCATGACAACCCAAATTCCTCAGAATTGTGGAAACAATGTACTAACTTTCGCTCAGTCATTCGTGCTTACTTATTCGGTTTGTCTCAGAGAGTTACACAGAATAAACAGTCTGGGCGTTTCAATAAGTATTTATTGAACAGTTGTTATTCTAGTGTAAAATATATGTGCTGTAGCAATCAGCAGACTATAGCAGAGATATATTATTAGCAGTACGATCTAAGTGAAAGGATAGAACAGTTCTACCATATTGCAATAATCATGAATACATACAAGAATATAGAAGGCACTATGAAAGTGTGCGTACTCCTACGATGCCTATCTAGATGTACCTGAGTGTACCTAGCATATGTGTAGGTCTAAAAGCCTAAGAGCCAAGAATGCCTCTATGATTTAGTAGAACCCCCATACCTGAATAGAGAGAGTGTGGGGCCCCGTCCTGGTCTCGAGTTGGACACCCCGCAAGGGCTGTGTTAGACCGCTGTCAGCTGGAGCGACTGCATGCAGGAGCCTCAGCGTCTCTGGTCAGTGTGTCAGCATGGAAGTCTCGGTTCCTTCTATCTTACCGTGGCAAGAAGTGGTGTATTTATACCCTAAAGTGTTTCGTCCCTCAGTATGGTTTGTATTGGTCTTTGTTGGACATGAGGAAGACGTCAGGGGTGAACTTTGTACATACATATTATGCGGGAGATGTAGCTGGTGAATGCTCATGCAAAATTTATGAGTACATTGTAGGCCTGTGTTCTGGAAAGACCTTGCAGTGTTCTAACCACAGACTAGATAACGTTTACCCCTCAGAGCTCGTTGTGTACGGTAAGGAACTAATGTAGGTGAAAGATCATGCCTATATTAGGAGTAACCCTGGGCGTAGTTCGCGAAGTAGCGCAACGCGAAGCTACGCGAAGCTACGCGAAGTGCACTTCGCACTACGCGAGCTACGCGTAGCACTACGCCAACTGCGTAGTGCGCTGTTCGCGATGATTGCACAGTGCCGGATGCTTGTCCGCACTGTGCAATCATTGAAAACGGCATCTTGCACAGTGCGAGCTGTCTTTTACTGCCGCTCGAGTAGATTTTTACTCGAGCTGCAGCTTTCTCAAGGCGGACTGGTAGTTTCTCATCGCGAGCGGTCGCGAGCATACGCGATCACTCGCAATGAGAAACCTGACCTCCCCGCGTTGAGAATCTCGCCGGAGGTTTATTTTCCACGCTCGCGATCGGCAACTTGATGTTGCTGATCGCGAACGAGGAAAAAGTCTCGCCGGGATGTCATTTTGCTTGCTCGCGGTCGCCAACTTGACGTTGAGGACCGCAAGCAAGCAAAAAATGACCGCTGCACTACGCTACGCTACGCGTGTTTGCACTGTGCTACGTGCAATTCGCGTAGTGCGAAGTAGCGCAAACTTCGCAAACTACGCGAGCGTAGCATAGTGCTTTGCCCAGGGTTAATTAGGAGCCATGACTATAGTAGGGCATGTTCGAGTATGACCATAATAGGGCATATACGAGTATGACCATAATAGGGCATATACGAGTATTTCTACATTATGGCATATATGAACGGGTCTACATTAGGGCCTATATACGAAACATAACAATATAGAGGTTCAAGTAGTAGGATTCTGTATATTTTAAAGAATTCTGCCGGGAATCCAATGGGACTGGGGTTGTTACAGGGTAGGAGCTGGGATAGGGATACCTCCAATTCTTCTAGCGTAAGGGCGTTCTCAAGCAGGTCTCTGTAGATATTGGTCAGAGGATGTTTATGAAGTCTTGGAGGGCGTTGGATGTATCGCAAGTGGTGGAGCTTATAGCTCTGTGCAGTAGAGGCAAACTGTTGAGCAATGGCAGCTTCCCCAGTGTGCCTGACACCTGTGTTGTCTGGCGGGTTGTGTTAGCGTAGAGTTTGTGTAATTTCCTGCTTGTCTTGTCCTCCAGTGGTAGGTGCAGCTTTGTGTGGTGAGCCATGTTGTCTTTGCATCATCAAGGAGCAACTTCTTGAGGACTGTATGATTGTGTAGGAGGGGGTCAAAGATTTGTGATAATCCACCTCAAGTTCAAGGGTGCAGGCCTTGAGTTAGGTGATTTCATGTTTTTGTCTCTTGTGTGTCCCCAAATGTGACTTATAATGTCTCCTCTGGCTTTGAGTGCCTCCCAGAGAGTCTCTGGGTCTTCAACAGAGTCTTTGTTGACCTTGAGGTAGTTATCTATGGCCTTCTGAATGTGTATCGCAATTGTGGCTTCTTGGAGCCACTAAGCAGCTAGGCGCCATCCCAATCGGAGTCATCCGGGGCCAAATTGTACTTGTAGATCTACCAGGGAGTGGTCTGACAAGCCTCTGGCGTGGAAGTGGGTGCTGATAAGTCTATGGGATTCTGATTTAGGAAAGAGCAAGTAGTCGAGCCAAGAGAATGTTCTATGTACCCCGGAGTATTATGTGTATCCATTTCTTGGGGTGGAGTGCCCTCAATCCATCCTCCAGCTCCATCACTTTTGTGAATCTTGCCAATGGTGAAGGTCTTTAGTACTCCTTTTGGTTTGAGTGGACCTATATAGTCCCCAGACCATTATTTCATTGAAGCAACCAGGCCGCAAGCACGAACTGTGTCGATAACGCACCTAGTATATGAAGGAAGTCACGTGTAAGTGGGGGGGTATGTACACTAGCCGCTGCAATTGGATGGCCATAGAATAGGCCAGAAAGTGCCACATATCGACCCTGAATTTTATGCCATAGTTTCATGACTGTTGCTGGTAATCAGTTATGAATTGTAATTGCCACCCCGGGTGCTCCTAACAAAGCCTGAGTGAAACACCCATGAGTAGACCATGCGGGCTAGGACCGGGCACCTGATGCCTGCCAACTGTGTTTCTTGAAGAAGTAGTATGTCTGCTTTATAATGTTTGACTGTCTTCAGCATTGCTCGCCTTTGACGGAGTCCAGGAGCCCATTATTGTTCCATGTCAGGAGGTGAACTATGCCTCCAGTGTTATTATTGTTTGGATCAGTCATGTAGCACCTGCATGGCTGTATGGGGCATCAGAGAGGGAAATGCATAGTGTCTATGTGTAGCTGTTGCAGTGTGAAATGGCATTTAGCGGGTGCATACATATATCATGAAAAGAAAACAGTATCTATAGACAGAGATCAAGAAATCTCCCCCTCCCTCACCCCATACCTTGAGAACATGTAGTATATGTTGTGGAATATACAAGGAACTGTCGTCAACTGGGTGACCCAACCCCAGCTTCGTTCCTATATACCATAACTAATACCAGTACCCAAAACATAACCCCAAAAAACAAGAAGAGACTAAGTAATCTGCATTGTAGAAATCGATGTATCTAGAGGTGGGGCCATGAGATCTGGAGGGATATTGTGTCCCCTCCACTCCTGGCAGGGAGGGGGAATGTCTTTGTGGGGTTCAAGATCCAGGGATGGTGAACGTTGAGGCTTGCTACTGGCAGGAGACTCCACCACAGAGCGATATCGCCACCGTGTGCGGAGGGATAGTCGTGGTAGTTGTGTCCATCCTTGGTGCTTCACAACATCCTCTCCACGCATGGGCGAGAGTTTTGTTGTTCAACAAAGAACATGTATCTGCCAAGCCATGCCTAGGCAGCCTCTGGGGTATCAAAAAAGAACATCTTGTTTTGGTAGATAACCTTCAATCATGATGGGAAGAGTACCATATATTGAATTTGAAGTCCTTGTTTGAAGTCCTCATTTGACTTCTGAAAATGTAAATCTCTGCTGTTGAACTTTCAGCATATAGTCTGCGAAGACCATCACTTTGGTTTCACTACAGAGCAGGACTTCTTGTGTCCTGGAGCAATAAAGATCACATCGCGGACAGCAAAATTGAAGATGTGAGTGATGATGGGTCATGGAGGTGCCTCCGGGGCAGTTTCAGAGCAATGGGATCTGTGGCTCACTCCACATCAAAGCAAGCAGATAATTCCTCTTTTGGGAGCTTGGACTGCTGCTGGGACATCACACAATGGGCGCAAGATGTTTCTTCTGTCCCCTTCAGGACCCCCAAGATTCTAATGTTATTTCTGCAAGACCATCCCTTCTATTCCTCGAACCCGCATTTTGAGGTGGTGGACTAATTTTTGGAGGCTAGAAATCATAGTCTGTAAGGTTCAAGGTGTGTCTTCAGCCTTGGAGATGTGGCTCCCGGACTCCATAACCAGGGTTACTGTATTTTGCAGATCTTGGCATAAAAGGGAGATGTTCACCTTCATTTCATCTATTCTCCCCTCCAGTGTGGATATGGATTCCTGTAGTGTCTGCAAGATAGAATTCGACATGGCCATGGGTGATAGGGTCTCAGACGGGGTGTTCCACTGTCAGGGGTCGTGGTAGGCCTTGGTCATTTATTGATTTGCCCATGAGAGGCCAGTGCACCAACATGCCTATACTTCCCCGTAGCATAATTAAAAGGGTCACTCACTTGCAGGAGCCGGCCCCCCAAAAGTGGAGAGGGGGTGCTGCAGTAGAGGCCCAGTCCCGCATCTGATAGCCGGTGACACCGGAAGGATTGTGGGGGTAGTCTGCTATTTTCCTGTTCATGCTTGCCTGTAGTTCTCCCTACTCCTAGGCTACACAGTTCCCAGCCACTGGTATCAATGCATTTTGTTTGGCTCTATGGCCAGTTGCCTCTCAGCCTGGCCAGAGTCGCTAGATTCAATGTCAGGGCATTCATGTGTAGGGATGTTCCGAATAAAGTCAAAGGTCACTGGGGTTAAGGTGAGGCACAGATGTGGCCAGATTTCATTTTAAACTCTGGGCAGGCCTATTGCATCTCCTCATACCCACTGTGACTCAGTGCCACAAAATCTGATCCCTCGCCATGCCACAAGCCGTGGGAGTTGACTCCACATGAACCCATCTTGGGCTGGTGAAGAGGCAGCAAGTGGGGGGAGAGGCACTCACTGCTTTGCAGGCCACTTCCCGAGGGTGGCCACCCGCCGTATCTTCAGGTGTTCTGGAATTGGGTTCCGTCATGCTGCCTCGAGGCACAGGTGGGAACTTTGCAGGTGCATGGCCTATGTGGGTTCCCCAGCCAGGAGGGAAAAGTGCAGATCCGTTGTTGCGGAGAGACCGCAGCCCGCTTGTCTATTTCCCACTGCAGGAAACACTTTTGGCCTACAGTTGTGTAGCAACCGGAGATAGATGCAGGGTGAATTTCTTCCCCAGGGCAGTCTCCATCAGATCCACTCATGGGCAAGCAGATGTGTGTCTGGGGAGCCTCCTGAATGAACGGAGGTGCCGGATATATACAGAGTCAGCAGAGCTCAGAAAGGAGTGACCACCATGCTTGGCGTCTTAGCCACACACACCCTCATTTCATATATTAAAAGATACTCTATTTTTATAAATTCCCTTGAGATTTTTTTTTCTGTTGTGTTCTGAATTTATTACTGTTTTAGTACTGCAAATAAACATTACACATCGTCTCTTATTTAAGCCTGACTGATCTGTACCATAGCTATCAGGGAGATGAACTGAGGTTAATTTAATGACTTTAGTGACTCTCCCGTACAAGGACTGTGGTTGGTACTTAAGAAAAACAAGCGATGCATAGTCCCCCACTTAAGCAGAAACTATTCAGAAAACAGCTCTCTACCCTTGAAGTAGCATGGACCAATTCCTCCTGAAATGTTTTTTTCTCCATCACAACTCACTTTCATCTTCTCCCCACCTGCATTCCCCATTTCCGCCCTGTGTACAGACATCCAAATGCACCTCATCTCACCTTTCCAGTTTTCAGAAGTCTTCAACGAGGATATTCAGGTAGTATGAATGACCCACACTCCCAGACAGGTCTCACCCTCTAAAGCTGTGCCAAGAAACAAATTCAGCAACAGAAGAAATATTACCCTTGAGCACAAGACACAACTCGTCAGCTCTAGGTCCAGGGTACAATCTTCCGTACAACCTTCCAACTCATGGAACCAGATCAATTACCTGTCAAGGCATATGTGATGACCACGGGCTGCACAGCCCAACAGCAAAACTCATAACATCCTCTCCTCAACACGATGTTACAGTCCATTCAATTGCCTTCCTAAATCAACCCAGTACATTGAGCAGTACTTCAAACAATGCTCCTGATCCCACAACAAACACTACCTCCCAACAGCATGCCATCCCTCTGCCAAAGGCAAGATAATTGAGTCATAAGAATCCTACCCACTGAAACCACAACTTGCAACTGCAGTGCCATTCGGAACCCATAGTCTGGAAGGTATGGGAAACCTAAGGGACCAGCTGTGCTTTCTAAAAACCTGAGCTAGCAGTGCCATTCATTCCCCTATGGCAGGGAACCAAGGAGCCAATTCATCATGGTCGCAGCAGTGAGGTGGTTAGAACCACAGCAGTCTGCCCAATCCAACACTTTGCCCAAGTTGCACAGGTTCAGGCCCCTTGCTCTCAGCTCGTATTGCATTTTTGTTCTCAGGCCTTCTTTCATTGGCCAAGCAATCTACAAGGAGACTACAAGTACCTAGGCCTAGATTTACTATACACTTGTGCGGTCACGCAAGTCAATGCAAGTGCATGATGTGACATTAACAAAGTCACGCAAATCAAGATTCCAAACAATCAATCAACTCAGATTTGTAAAGCATTGCTAATCATCCACGAGGGTATCCAGGCACTACGATCTTGCAGGGATCATTCAAAAAAGCCAGGTCTTGAGTCCCTTTATGAGCTCTGGGAGGGGAGGATGATGTTCAGAGGTGTAGGGGAAGGTTATTCCAGGACTTGGAAGTGAGGTAGGAGAAGGAATGTCCTGCATTGTTGCTTCCGCGGATGGGGGGGGAGTGTGAGCGAGGGTGAGGGAGGAAGAGAGCAGGTGTCTGGAGGGTTGGTGGAAGTTCAAACGGTGGTTAATGTATGCTGGTCTGTGGTCATGGAGGGCACTGTAGGTGTGTATCAGCATCTTGAATTGGCCCCTTTTCTTGATGGGGAGCCATTGGAGGTTCCTGAGGTGAGAGGTGATGTGGGTCCATTTAAGGAGGTCACGGATGAGTCTGGCAGCTGAGTTTAGTATTGTCTGGAGTCTCTTTAGGAGTTGGATGGTGAGCCCCGCCTACAGTGCCTTGCCGGAGTCCAGTCGGCTGCTGGCTAGGGTTTGAGTGATGGCTTTCCTGGTGTTGACAGGGAGCCATCTGAAGATCTTTCGGAGCATGCTAAGAGAGTGGAAGAAGGCAGAGGTGACTGCATTGATCTGACGTTTCATGGTGAGTTTGCTGTTCAGGATGATGCCAAAGTTGTGGGTGTTCGGAGGGCCACCAGGAGTTGTTACATGGGGAGGTGTTGTTCCCAAATATCAGCACCTCCGTCTTGTCGGTGTTGAGCTATAGGCAGTTGATCTTTATTCAATCAGCGATGCTTGTCATACAGTCGTGAAGGTTGGTCCTAGAGATTGACGGGTCTTCTGAGACCGAGAGGATATGCTGGGTGTCGCCTCTGTAGGATATGATATTGAGACTATGGGTTCTGACGCTGTTGGCTAGGAGTGTCATGTATCTGTTGTACAGGGTGGGGCTGAGGATGAACCTTGAGGGAGGCCACAGACAGTGCTCTTGGATTCAGAAGTGAAGGGTGGTATGCAAATTCTCTGGGTTCATCCTTTGAGGAAGAATGCAATCTGTTTGAGGGTGTCTCCCTGGATCCCTATGTGGCAGAGTCTCTTGATGAGGGTGTGGTGGAATATGGTATCTAACACTGCTGTAACATCAAGGGGGATTAGAGCCGCAGTCCCTCCTCAGTCAAGGAGGGTCCTAACGTTGTCAGTGGCAGTGGTAAGGGCAGTCTCGGTGCTCTGGTTAGCATGGAAGTCAGTTTGGGAGGTGTCCAGCAGGTTGTTGCTCTCCAAGTGTTCGGTGAGTTGATGGCCTTCTTGAGGACTTTGGCAGGGAAGGCTGTCGAGGTCGGTAGGTTGGGGTTCAAATTTTCTATAGATGGTGGCTATCTTGTTGTGGAAGTAGTCTTCCAGGGTGTTCCTGAGAAGGGGAGATCATGGTCCCAGTGGCTGATGGGCAGAATAACTCTCTAACAATGTGGAAGATTTCCTTGCTGTGGTTGGTGCTGGCATCACTTTTGATTTGAGTTGCTTTGCATCACTTTTAAGCTGCAGAGTACCACAAACCAGGACCTTGCACTGCCTTGCATTACCCATGTCAGATTGGAGATACATGGGTGGAGAATGGTCATTCCCATGTATCCACCCATGTTTTTTGATGCAATCCCAGATTTACTACAAGCAGCAAACATAGGTTTTTACCAAAATTATGAACTTTTCCGAGAGAGGCATAATGAGGAGAGAGCAGAAGTGTGCCATATGTTAGTAGACGTTGCCTTGCTGTGTTGCGTTGCATGAAAGGCAAGTAAATCTTGGCCCTAGCTAGGAGTCGTCCCATCTCTCCCACATACTCCCCAAGCAGCACAGGCCAAGATCCCCTGTTTACAGTTTTTTCTGCCCTTATAATTCTGGCACTACATACTTGGGAACCACTGCACAATATACCATGGACAAATGGTCCCGATCGAGCATTCTCTCATCACTTCTACTGCTCCCCACGAGCTACATAGTTATGAGCTATTACTTTCAGCTAATATCTTTTTCTATTCATGCAGCTTTGAGATTTAAAAGTACCTGATGGACATTGACTGTGGTCTTCCTATCCCTAGCTCCCTCCATAGGAAAAACAGCCCAAGGAGCCTACCCTGTAGCTCACCCTGCAATTGCTAGTCCCTGATCAAGTAGCACCCTGTAAGTAATTTACCAGCATCTGGACCCAATGTACAGCATAACGGGACCAGACAAGCTCCATCACACTTAGGGCAAGGGGTAAAGAAGTGGACATAGGTATATCGGATGGTCGAACAAGGACTATATCTAATACTCACCAATGCAGGTCTGTGATATTTAGCTGCAACTTTTCATAGGATACTTTTTGGCCATCTTGGTCAGTCTATATAATTACATACATAAAAAAACTTTAAAATGTTTTCCAAATCCTATATTTGGCCAGAGGAGCATTGCCCTTTCACTTTTCTCATTATAAGAGTGGGCCAATATATTGCAACATACTGAATACTGATGTCTAACGCCTTGACTGTAAGTGACCTGTTGTGAGATATGATATCTATCACATCTGATGATATCCAACACTGCTGGATTTGAAATTCATCAGGTGCGGTAAATAGAACCTGGTCCAAGTATTACCTAGAAATTGGGCATAACATGGGGATTTTTTCCTCTTAGCACATCAAGATCTACATATTCTTATTTTTACTGAACTTTTTGTCCATATACATTCTGGCAGCTTTGACTTGCCACAATATATCCAGTGGTTGCTGACTCTATGGCAACCTCTAACTACCAAACAAGATAACTTCATACAACTATTAATTGCTATCTCTTTATTGTTAAAATATGGGACGCTGTAATTGAGGCTTAAAAGTTTAAGATGATTGAACTAGAGTACATGAGAGACTGGAATCCTTTTATATAAGATTGTGTCTGATTTCCTTATTACGGGAGACTTGTGACATCTCAAGTTACCTATATTAATGAAATGCCGTAGCTGCTCAATTGTAATAAGTTATTGCAGCTAAGTTCTGACATCACACTAGAGCATAATTGCAGCTGAATTTTTTGTTTTTGTCCTCATTGTGCAATAAAAAAGTATTTGGAATAGGAGGTAATCCGGGGGTCCCGAGTTCTATCTATTCCGTCTCGGATCCGCCCATTATTTTCGCAGAGGGGTATTGTGATCCAACTTCTCTGACGGGACCCCTTTTTGTTCCTGTTCCAATTGGCTCAGGGAGAACACCATCTGTTGCCAACAATGCAAGAACCTTGCTTGTTGCCTTATTGCTGTATTGCTTAATCATTGGACAACCAAGAGTTCTGTTGTTAACACAACCCTGTGTGAGATGTTTCTGTTCCCAAATATCCCAGAAACTTGTTCTTTTACTTTGCCTCCCACTCCGATCTAGCTTATTTATCTTTTGAATAGAAGTTAGCCATTCCCACCGACTAGGTGGATCTTGGTGAATCCATTTAATGCATATCTCACGTCTGGCTAATAGAATTAGTACAAAGAGAAGAAATGTACGCTTCTTACTTAAAGTGAGGGAACCATCGTTATGCAATTTAACCCCAAATAAAACCAGGTCTGTGCTTACCTCTATTTCTTGACCCATTACCTCGCTGAGAGTCTTACCCACCTCTTTCAAGAAGCAGTGGAGCTGAGGGCACTGCCGAAACATGTGTATGTCGTCCGCCATCTCTTATCCGCACGTAGGACAACTTCTCATTTTCTGTTTATTTAATTTGGAGAGTCTTTTCGGCATCCAGTACGCTCTGTGTATGGTGCACAGATGTTTTTTCCTGAGATAGGCGGATTTGATAGTATACCAACACATAGACATAGATACTTGCCATGTTTCTTGTGCATCCAGCGATGGCAGCTCCTTCCCCCAGATCTCCGTAGGTAAGGTAAATAGGTCTTCCCCGCAGCTAATAATGACCATTACCAAGTTGAGACTTCTTTTGTAAACACCCCTTTTCCTTGTATTTTCCATTCCAATTCTTTGTGGCCTGCTACATTTCCCCCAAGGGATTTTGTCCAGCCTGCCAATTGATAGTATTTAAATTTCGCTAATGAACCTTTAGTAATGTTTAAAAGTTGGTTCCATTCAATTAGCACATTTCCTTCGAGTAATAGCCCCCATTTATTTATAGAGCTGCAGTTTTAACAAGTAAAGCAGGAACTTACTTCTCCTTCTAATAGTTGTTTCTAAAAAGAAAAAGTGATCAGTAGACAGAATAGACAGAAGATATTTTTGTCAACATGTTTGCTTTTTTCCCACGCGATAGGTCACTACAGTCAAGATAGAATAAGGATCGGAATTAACCCATGGAGAACAAATGATAAAATATCTTTAGCAACGATGCAGCCCGATGACAATTGCAGATGTATGCTTGGGAATAAATGTGATATCTCGCATATATTGATTGATTGTAGAACTGTCTTAGCCCAGCGGAAACTTTGGCTGCGGCCTATGTTTTTAAAGTATGGTATCCAATCACGGGCCCAAGCTATAGAGCTGCTTACTGGTATGCCTAATCTGGATATTGCTATTGCTATTGGTAGATATATGAAGGCGGTGAAAAGTTGTTTTATGGAAAATGATACTGTGAATTAAGTTATGAACTGAACGTGCCCCTTAGTAAAGCTAAAGTATGGATATTAATTACGGGGGTTTTATTTATAGGCAGGAAGCATTTTATAATTGATTTTGTTTTTAGGAATGTACTGATATATTTATATTATGGATAACTATTGATGGAATTTAAATGTATGCGATACTGAGGTGTTTTTATGAAAAATAAGGCATCGACTGATTAGAAACATTGATGGAATTTTAATGATTTTTAAACTATTTTATGGAAATGTTTTAATATGATTTTACGGTGTTTAAAGACCTACGGTCTAAATAAACGTTGCCTTTTGACTTGACTTGACTTGACAGTCAAGATAGAATCTCTATATTTTTCCACACATTCTGAGGCACAACATTCTTTAATTTCACTAACATTAAACTGATTCTAATATCTTTTGACAAAACTTGCTGACTGCTTTTTGGTGTGCTTAATTTCTCACAATAGATTCCATTTTTATTCTTCTTGTTTGCAATGAAAATGAAAGAGCAAGACACCAAGGATTTACGAGGTTTGAGGAAATGGTGATGGTGTGACTATCTAATATAAAGAATAACATATCCTTTGGCATACGTTAAAGCATATTGCAAGTAACCTCAGAGTTCTATGACCTTACAATAAAACTAAGCCTTCGGCCTTGTTTCTGTATATGGTCATTAAACTCCTTGGTGACATGCAATATCCTTATAATGTATGGGAAGGGTACTTTACCCCATATACCATCTTTCTTACTTTCCTGCGGATCCTGAAGGAAAACAGTTTTTGAGATTCTAAATAGTGCATACCGGATTCTAACTGCTTTGCCCAGGAATAAAGGGTACCACATGGGTGTACTGTCAGTAGCGGCCCGTGGTGGGAGTGCTGCCGGGCGGTGATGCGGGGCGGGGGAGGGGCAGAGTGGGGGGTAGTAAACTACGGATTTCAGCCGCACTGAGGTAAGTAAACAAAAAAATAAATAAAACGAATTTCGTTGCGCGCGCTGCATTGCCAAATGCGATGCAGCGCGCAACGAAATTTGTTTTGTTTACTTACCTCAGTGCAGCCGAAATCCGTAGTTTACTACCCCCACCCTGCCCCTCCCCGCCCCGTCACCGCCCGGCAGCACTCCCACCACGGGCCGCTACTGTGTTCTGTGCTGTAATGCTTCCCTAAATACACACCACTTGACAGTATTTTACACGTTTCAACACACTATTCTGCATCATTGTGGGTGAACACACGTTTTCATTTCAGTATGAAATGGTGCTGCACAGTTGTTCCAAAATGAAACATTTTTCATGCACTAAACTAGCATGACAAAATATTTCGTGACTATGTTGACAGCCTTTCTGTGCACCCTATTTATCGTGCCGGCAACTATGCTTTTCAGAGAAATCTAACACAAATATATCTACCTGTCTTTGTTGCTGTGAAATATGCCCAGTAAGTTTGAACTTGACATGACTCTTTTACAAAACATGACTCTGCAGGTTCTTGGTAAACCTACTTGCAAGCTAAGAACATTTCTCCTCCAAATTGCTCCTGTCATTTCTTGTCGTCCTTGAAGCAGCACCTCACAAAGCAATTTATAAATGCCACTCAGTAAGCCTAGAAGGCAAAGAGCATATAGATGTCAGCCTCGCATTGCATCATCAGCAAAACTGTAACACGCATAAAAATCAATGACTATCAAACTATATAATAAACCTTGGAGTTTATATTAACTGTCCAGGAATTAGAAATATTAACAGCAGCTGGCGTCTCAGAGTTTACTGTGCTAAGCTGGAAATTATACATACATGAAAACTTATGAAATTTAAAAAGAATGAATGATGTAATAAAATGATGTTTGCTCCACGTTAAAAAACATGTATAACAATACGAGAATAGACTTCCATAAAAAATTTCATATTTTAGTCGTGTCCCTTCTTAATAGCAAGTTTGACTAACTAGTTTATATTTATTGTACGCCTCTTACACACCTATTGCAGTGTGGTTGGTGGTGTGATGAGGTGATTCATTTTACATTTTCTCAGCCTCACTCCATTTCCTGATCCGGATACCACCCTTGGCTATCCTACCAAAGCCTGCTTAAAGTTTCTCTTTCTGTTTTTCTTGCAGCGAGTGTCAACTGAATTTTAAAGGGCCTTATTACGTTGTTGGGCGGAAGGCCATTTAACAACTCATCGGTGGCGGTCCGCCCGACATCTGAGGCATCAGTCCGACTGCTGTATTATGATACAGGCGGTCCGAACCGATGCCTGCGGGGGAATCCCTACACCTCGGACAGGATCAAGGAGCCCACGGGGCGGAGGGTTGATCGTAATCTACAAAATGGAGGCGGTGCCTGCTCAGGCACCACCGTGGGGATTATGATGCATGTTTCCACAGCCTTTTCATGTAATTTCTTCCGACACAAAAAGGAAGTGGGAAGGGTCTTTTGGGGCCCCTTGCAGGGCACCTGTCCCACGTGGCCCTCAGCTATGGGCCCTGGGGGCACCTGTGGTGCTCCTTAAACATCCATGCATTGTGTGGCACGCACTGCATGGTGCCTGCCACTCGGTGCATGGATGTTTAAAAATGTATTTTTCCTATTGCAGCTTGTGCGGTTGGCCCGCAGCACAAGCCGCAATAGGAAACATATACTTTCCGACCGCTGTCAAGGCAGTCGCATCGTAATTTGGGAAGCGGGACCACTGACTCCTTGTTGGGTGGTTCGGTTTCTGACACGATGTCCGACCGGCATTGTAATGAGCCCCACATTTGTAGATATCATCAGTGTTCATATCTAGGTTTGGAAAAACTTCATGTTAACTGATTTAAACTGTATTTTCTGATATTTCTTATCTCTCAAAGACTGGAGCCTTTGCATCTATTGAGTATGTTTTTTGCTCTAAGATCATGCTCTTTATTAGCTATCCACATAGGTTGTGTGAATAACTCAGTGGCAGAGAGCAGTCAGTGGGAGTCTTTATTAGAGAAAGATGGTATTTATCTGAAAATAGAAATTTTTGCTATGTTTCTAGATTCTATAGTCTTCCACTGTACAAGTCCAATACAGCAGCCAGTGCGTAGATTTGAAGATGCTAAAACCCTTATATTAGAAGCATAAAGGGTGTTTGAAATCTATTGGAAAACATAATTCATCGTCAAATATATAGGTAGGTTTGCCAGGGTTGTAAGCATCTTTGGGCATCAAGTCGAGTAATTAACTGACCATACTAACTTCAAAAAGTCAAATGCCAGCCACATAGGCATCGTAGAAAGGATAAAGAATAACAAAAGCAGTACAAAAAGGAAAATGCTGTTAATAACATGCACACAGCTCATCACTAGCATAATAAAAGTTTGAAACCAAACACACAAGGTAAAGCACAGTCGCATAAAGTGGGGCACTAAATGTTACACAATTATACATTTACATATATAGAATCCACACATGCCTTCCAAATATTATTTTTGGTAAGAGGAACTTTTAATTTTGGGATTTATTGCTGCACTATTTAAAACGGTGAAAATAGATGTATATCCACTGAGGAATAGGCAAAATGTTTCGCTCCTTTGAAAATACGATATATTGAAGCGGAACTTGACAGGTGTAATAAAAGGCACCTACTATAAGTTGATAACTCAAAAATAGAACTTGAAGTGGGTTTTGGTACTTTCTTCACCAAAATCTGCATTCTCTGGTATTTCCTGAACCTTTTCCTTCATTAGGTTTTGGCAGGTTTGAAATGCTGAATTTTATAAGGGGCCAAAAATAAATGTGCAGGTACTTTATCGCAATTTTTACCTGGTGTGATCAACAATGCACCATTTGTAATTGTGATGCCAGTTGAAACGCAGGGATTGTTAATTTGCCTGCAAGTGTAAAAGAGGCATAAATGTTGTTTTATAAGCTCTGACTATTTAACTCTCCCCTTGCTTACTCCACTCTGCATGTCCTGTGCTGAAATTGTAATAAATGTCTAATTTTTGCAACTTTGACTTGCAAGTAGGGTTGTGAGAAGAATTCTTTTCAAGACATTTGCGTAGTTCTAACAGAAAGTATGGAAAGTATGCAAAGGGCATGAAGTTCAAAGCTTCAGGATGTTGCATGACAATTGTGATTTTTGCAACAATTCTATTATTACATTATCATCAAATATAACTTTATTTCGATCACAGAGATCTTTAAAAGTACACAGCACAAGAGGAGTAGAAAACAGAATGTAAAAGCATTTCCATATTTTTCTAAAAGACATAAGTGCCATAAAATAGTTTTTAAAAAAATAGAAAAGGTAAAAACAGTGATAGAATACAGTGCTTCATACAATACATATAGAGTGCTTAATCCATAGCGCAAACCAATATTTGACCAAGCCAAAAGCTATTACCCTGCGTGTATCTGTGTACAAAATTCTCAACACCTCTAAGTAATGGCCGGGACCAACCAATCTGCATAGCGGAATTATCCACTTTTTCCTCAAAGATGTGTAGTTTGGACACAAAAATAGTAAATGCACAATGTATTCTGGGCTGGCCTTGCACCAGGGACAGAGATCATCATTAAAAACATCACAGCGCCACTTAGTACAAAACAATTTAGGAGGTAAAGTCTTGTATCGAAACTGTAAAAAAGTTTACGTGCCAGAGGTGGAACAATTTAATCGAAAGTGTCCTCATAGCAAGAAACAAATTTAAAAATTAAGGAACTCCTGGGCCAAGGTACCCTCCGCTTTTACCAACTCCTTCTTAGCTATTGTTTCCCAGAACAACACTTTATACCTGGCCTTCGGAATAAGAGCCAGACTTTCCAGATTAGACCAGAACGCCTCCATCCCAAGCCTCCGTCGTACATCCCTCAATGAGCTAAACCATGGAATCGCGGTTACCTGGGAGAATTTCAGAAGACCAGACAGATCCTCACGGTAGGAGGTAAGCTCTTCTACAGGCCACAACCGATACCAGAACATAAGTAATTTATAGTCTAACTTATGGGCCAGCTGTCTGTGGGCAAGATCCAAGTAGAGGCGAGTCAGAGGGGTACTGGGCGGTAGGTCTAGCAGAGATCTAAGAATACGATTTTGTATACTTGATAGGCAATTTGTATTACCAGTGCCCCAAAGTTCTGCTCCATAAAGGGACCCCCAGGACCTTAATGTTATAAATTTCCAGGGCTGAGGCCACTTGCCTAGACAGCGTATTTCTATGGATTTTACTGATGTGGGCGGTCTGCTGAATTACATACAGTTTCACTTTCTCGATGTGGGGAGCCCAGTGTATGTTGGGGGTCAGGCAGATACCCAAATAATCAAAAACATCTACTTGCTCCAGATAGCTACTTCCTACAAGTACACGTCTTTTGGATAGTTTAGCATTACCTCTTTTAAAAATCATATATTTTGTTTTGGCCTCCTTTAATACCAGGCCCCGCTCATCGCAGAACCGAGTAAAGTCATTCAGGTATTGTTGGAGGCCTTGCGGGGATTTGGAGATAAGAAGGGTGTCATCTGCGAAAAGAAAAGCAGGTGCTCTTCTTACGCCGATTTTGGGGGCATCACACCCATCTCGATCTAGGAAATCGACCACCCTATTGATGAAAAGAGTAAAAAGTTTGGGAGCTAACACGCATCCCTGTCTCACTCCACGTTGGATAGGGAATTTCTCTGTTAATTGATTATTCTCCCCCCACCTGACTTGAGCTGTGTTTGATGAGTGCAATCGGATTAAAATATCTAAAAGATTTCCCGGTATGCCCATATCTTTCAAAACTCTCCATAAACTGGCTCGGGGGGCTAGATCAAACGCAGACCGTAGACCAACAAAAGCCACATAGAGCTTCCCGCCCTTGATGGCAACTTCCTTCCAATAAATACAGAGAAGGTGAAAGGCCTGATCCAGGGTGCTAGTTTTCACGGGAAAACCCGCTTGATAATTGCTCAAGATTCGGGACTCTAGGATCCAGTCCTCGATCCTAGCCAAAATCTGTTTACAGCAGATTTTCTGCAAGGAGTCAATGAGGCTTATAGGCCTATAACTAGCCGGCTTAGCTCTACCACCCTTCTTATAAATTGGGATTATTTCTGCAAAATTCCATGATGGTGGGATAGTCACACCAGATGATATGGTATTGGTAGGCAGATTTATATAGGAGCCCCAGAGGATTATGTCCTCTCTATACAAGTCATTAGGTAGTCTATTGGGGACAGGGGCACGTGTTGGGACACACGAACAGATCGCTGCTTGGGTTTCTTCAATGGAAAAAACCAGAGCTTCACCCACTCCAGTTGGGCCCCACCCTCCTTTCGCTAGCTTCCTCAATCACTGTGGTGCCTGATTCATAAAGGGACCCATAGTGAGATACCCACTCTTCAGGCTGGACTGTGAACTCCAGAGCCGGCTTCCTCCCCTTGAGACAGTGTGCAGCTTTACTCCAGAAAGTCTTAGGGTCTTTAGCTGTCAACGCCCTCTGTAGGGAGGACCACAAGGAACCTTCCCAGTTCTTCTTAGCTATCTCCGTTGCCCGCCTGTACTTGGCTCTACATGCTGCTACAGCTGGATATACTTTCGATTTAACTGTACGTACAAGCTCCCCCTTTGCTTTCGTACAGTCCTGATTGTACCAAGCAACCTGGGGATCGCATCTCATGTGTGTAGAATTTACCTCCTTTTTTTGCACCTTGCGTGGTTTACTCAGCATGTCCCTGATCTCATTATAGAGTAACTCATGGCGGGTGCCCAAAATCATCGCTACATCATTTGTGGGGTATTTAGACAATTCTTCCAGCTCCAGGCGGACTTTGCCTTTGACTGCGTCAAGAATCCCCGAGTGTTCCTCCACCCAGTCCAATCTGATTAATCTCTGGTTATTAGTAATGGATAGAGCACCCAGATCAGGTCTACCTGTTATATCAGGTTCGTGACTGCCCTGATTTATAAGGGAAAGGACAAGGGCATTGTGGTGATCACTATTGGCTATTTTGGCCACTGTCATGTCATGGACTAGGGGCCAAAGTTTGAGGGCAACCAGACAATAATCAATTCTGCTAGCATGGCCAGGTCTATTGAAATTTAAATCCCCTTTTGGGTCAGAGTTTGTTCTCACCTTAGTAGCTCTCAGGTCATGCTGCAGAGTAAGGGCCAGCACCTGGCCTCCTCTCTTAGTCGACCTGACCATGGGAAGATCTAACTGAGGGATTTGCCACCCACTATCCCACTCCTCAGTCAGATCTGACGGGGTAAGGGCGAGAGGTTCGAAGGTGCAGTTAAAATCGCCCGCTACTAGCACGGGAACATTATCTGTGAGTTTGGACAGGGCATAGTCCAGGGTGCGATTCTTGTTAGTTTCCTCAGACCCTGCACCACTCTGTTGTATACATTAAAAATCCTTATTTTCCAGCCACTGTAAAGTATCAGCTCTAACGCTATTATATCTTGGGATTCGACGTGGACCAACTTGACTCTGGACCCTTGCACAGTTTTGACCCAGACTGCTAGACCTCCTAAGGGTCTACCCATCTCTTTCCTAAAGGCATTAATGCCAAAAGCAGAGAACCCACTTCTATGGGGGTACACAGGATCCAGGTTTCTTGAAATAAAATCACATCATGGGAGTCCACAAAGGTACACCATTCTCCATCTGCAAGTAGCTTAGAAATGCCTGCCACATTTCAGACAAGGAACCTTAGACAGCGATCACCAATTCTGGGGTGGCTCGAATCACTACAGCGATCCATGGATTCCCGCCCTTCCACAGTATCGAGAAGGGAGGGAACCCTACCGCTCCTTGGGCCCATGACAATTGGCTTGCAATAGGCCTCAGAAACTGTGGCCAACCCTGGATGGGAAGGGACCTCTGACTGGTATGAGTTTGAAGATGGCCCATGGGACCCTAGATTTTTGTCTGGAGACATCAAACCCTCTGCACTATTACATTATCCCCATTTTAACCCAAAATGTTTTCCCATTTCTGAAAAGCGGTGCATAAAACGTCTTATGGCGACTCCTGAAGCATGCTCTTCATTTACTCAGGAGTACAGTTTCAAAGTCACAAGGAAAAAGGTAGCAAGTTCATCACACATCCAGCCTCAGAGTAAACTCACAAGAAAACAGCAGACTCCGCTTCAGCACAATACTGGAACAGTCTGAAAAACAGTCTAAAGCCAATAATTGACACAAAGTTTTAGGTGCACGATAAAAGTTTTGCCCATTCTTGCTTCTGAACCCACACTTCTCAACTTACCTGCCTTTAATGAGGCATGCACCTGGACACCCCCAAGCCTCTCTTCTCCACCACCAGCTCTGTGCTGCAATGTTAACGACCAAACAGCAGTGATTCTCAACAATCTGTGTACAATTGTGAACTGTTTTGTATTCAGCACTTCATGCTGTGAATCGCAGAGCGTGACTATTTCCAAACTTATCAAAATCAGTTTACTGACCTTTGGGAGGAAAAGGCCTGAGTACTACATAGCATAGACACACCTCTATTGAAAATACCTATTAACGTATTACCATACGTATCACCCAATTCCTTGCAACTATCCCGTAAACTATATGCATCCTACCTCTTTTTATAATCGCCTGCTCCTCTGCCATTTCTCCTCTAAATTCTTCTCTTCTTTGCTTCTCTGTTTCCCTTCTTGTCCTGCTCACTACCTCTTTTACCTACACCACATCCTGTCTTGCCACCTAAGGGCATCCCCCACCATCACTCTTTACTCTTGGCTGCTTTCCTGCATTTCCAGGTTATGCATTACAATGCTCTGTTAGTACCCTCTATCTCGCTAGGTTACCTTCCATTTTTCATTCTACTAAACTGCTGAAAATGTATTTTTTACCTCTGTATGTATTATGTCCAAATGTTGTTTTTTCCATATACGATATATAGTGCACTGTACCAAATCAGAAGATCTGCTCAGCACTATAGTGCAACAAAAAAATAACAGTGGGTCCCCTTTGGCTTTATTTTAAAACAGTGATACCTAATTTGCCAGTTTCTCAATCTTATTCATACAGGTGTAGCTGGCCTCCAATGTCAACATTTCCAGACGATCCTTTCAGAGGCATGCCAGAGGTCTGCTCACCTGTCACATCCTTTACTAGGTCCACCAACACTGCTAAGGTTGGTATAAGTATACTTCAAGAAAAACTAGTCTTTCTTCTGACTGGACTGAATGGAAAGGGTGAGATGGGGAGTCAGCTAAACATCTATCAAGGTCTTTAGTTCCTCTCCTATTCCTTCCATGTCACGGAATTTTTACAATGTTATTTCCCCCTACTATAATGTGTTCTAGCTCAGATCAGTTGGGGATGTGAATAACGGCATGCCTGTGCCCAGATCCATTATTTTCTTTGAGGTCGGAACGCTTGTGGAGCAAATGGTGAGTTGTTCTGACTTTTTGCAATGCAATAGGACTCTCATGCATTTTCCAGTCAAGTTTTGCAGTACTTATAATGAACACATCTTAGAGTTTAGAAATAACAATTGAGCAAAATTGCCTTTATTTTAAGTTAAAAGTCTACCCACACAATGTGGTGATCTTCACTCAATGATAACGAAGAAGGTATTGACATTTTGTAGTGCTTGCAAAGCCACAAATAGAGAAGTCCTCTCGTGTTCATATTAGTGCATACCTTTTTTAAATTTTGATTTAGTTTCATAATGTTTACATTTTGTTTCATAAAGGTATCAGCTAATGTAAAACTCAAGGACTACGTCTATGACAACTTACAAATTTCTGTAGCACTAGTACTGTAAATGAAGACAAAAAGTCAGAATGTCTGACTTTATGAGATGACACTGACAGAAGGTACAAATGAAGAGGATAGTGGGTGTGAAGAAATGCTGCAGTTAAAGAAGTTGTGCCTTACAACCTACTTTGAAGTAATAAAAAACAGAACAGTTGGTAGGTGTGAACAAACGTAGTAAAAGGTTATATGTGTGTCCATTTTATCTCAGTCCCCCAGTGAAAGAGTTGAACGATATGTCCAAACAAGTGAAAGGAGATACATACTGCAACAGAAATATCAACAGATGCACTCCTATTTCATGCAATTGCCTTGAATAAACATATAGAAGGTACTGTAGAGAAAGAAATAGATTTTTTCATATTAGGTACAAATAAGTTACTTAACAATGTGCACGCTTGATCATGAATCCCCCTTAGAATCTGGAAGTTTCCACCTCCCTT
The DNA here is from genome assembly GCA_963921515.1 of Calotriton arnoldi. Lineage (NCBI taxonomy): Eukaryota > Metazoa > Chordata > Amphibia > Caudata > Salamandridae > Calotriton > Calotriton arnoldi. Next base: position 176,947 of record CAWUFW010017109.1, read on the forward strand.
AAATATTACAGATATCTTTCTTTGATCTCTCTTCTCTTTGCAGACCCCTTCCAGAATTCAGAGATCCTGTAGCCGAACCCTCCCAGAGCCAAGGTTTCCTTTTAACCATGCCAGGGATGAGCTTTTCACAGGTGATTCATTTTAGGTCGAGCCTACAGCGACAGCACGCATGCGCTGCTCGCTTTGCGAGGCATGCAGTATTCAGTATGGAGTGGAAACTCCGTGGAAGCTCCGCCCACTCTCCGTCCTTCTTTTTCATTGGCTTAGTTCCTAAATGCTGCCTTCCGATTGGTTTTAGGCTTGTTAGTCCCTCCTCATGACGGCCATGTCGTCATTTGTATCCTTCCATTGCTACTGGCCCCTTTACATTGAGTGTTGCACAGTATGTTTTATTTAGACTGTGAGCACTATTTTCTTCCTGTGCCTCCCCCACACCCCCTCCCGCAGTCCATGCCTCCTCGTGCCCACCCCGCACTCCGTTTTCGTGCCTTCTCACCCGCTCGCTCTGATGTTTTTGCCATTGCAAATACTTGTTTTACATACCCTGCTTCGGTAGGAAACATTGTGATCCATTTGCTGTTTTGTCCTTTTTTTTTCTTCGTCTGGTCTACTACTGCGCTGACATAAGTATGCCCAGGGTGCGTGCTCGGGCGGGTCCTAGGGGTTCCTGGGGCTGACGTTGAGGTGAAAGCAGACTTGGGAGGTTTGAGCTACGTGCTGAGTTCAGCCGATAGAGCGGCTCTGGGTACGGGGGAGGCCCTGCCATGGTGGAGAATGCGAGCACCGCCCGTGGAGCTCTGGTGAGAATGGGAGGGGAGCAGGTGGGAGAAACCATACCTAAGGAAGGGTGACTCAGATCCTAGCGGATGGGGTACAGAGCCCTGGGCATGGCAAACAGTTTGAACGCACAGAGCCTGGTGAACCTGGGGGGTAGGAGATCAACGCCGTGCTTCAATGAGGGAACGTTAGTTTAGAAAAGGAGATCTGAGAGTTTACCTGAGCACTCTTCCAGCTCCCAAAGAGAGGGAGCACCAGTGAATCCAAAGTTGCGTCGGTGTGACAGGGAGAGAGCACGGGGTTCATCGGGGCAAGGTGGCCGTTGACCAGTTTAGGCTCCTGGCCTCAAGCTGGAGAGGGTTTCGATGATCTCCGAGACTATAGATGTTAGAGCGTGTTACTGCGAGAGAGGTGGTAAGCACGGCAGGGCAGGTGGTTGTATTGGTGTTAAAGCTTTGCTAGTTGTGAGATGTTTTGTGAAGCCGATCACCACAGCAGGGGCGGGGTAATATCAGCAGGCGATAATGACGGGAGGGCAGATGTTGAGCGTGTCATGACGAGAGTAACTGATGTGTGGACAGAAGTCACCATATGGGATGTGTAGGCTGCCCGGAAGTGCACACTGCGCGCGGGGTGACGATCATGTGAGAAGTAATTCATTGGTTCATGTGTACGTTGTTTAAATCAACTAAAGGAAGATGAGGCGTATGTTGGGAGATAGATCAGCAGGCGCATGTTGGGTGGGAGTCTTATTGGAGGAAAGAGCTGGATCTCACGAGACCGAAATCGCGGTTTGATTATCTTTGCACATGCAGGTCTTGCTTGGAAAGTGTCCGTCAAGGCTATGTATATCGCCACTGCAATTGCGTCGAACCTCTGTTTGCAGATGGCAGGACAGATTTTCACCTCAGAGGAGGCGATTAACCACCCTCCTCCCAGTCCATTGGTTATTTACAGACATTTCTACCTGGTAAGCATGTGTGGCCCCTGTGATAGGTGGCAGATGTCTTGCAGAGCCATCAACATAATTGCTGCCAGAGTACAACATCTCAAAGGGAACAGTGTGTAAACAGCCCCCTTACCATTCAGAAGCAGTCTTTGTGGGATAGGGTAGGTTAGGTCTGTGGGACAGTGGAGGGAGGAAGTAACAGGGAGCATGCACTGCCAGTGTTCGTAAAATGGCATGTCGGCAGATGTACAGATAATTGTGCTGGTATATTTACAACCATACAAAACACAATACTCACACAACTTGAAGAGTACACTGCTGCAGTGTTATTTCGAGATAGTGAACCCACAACAAATCAGTCAGGGTGGATAGTGTTCCAAGGTAGGTCCTGGTCATTTCTGGAATTCTATCTGAGCACCTTACAAAGCATCACTGTAGGTAAAGCGCCGAGAAACAGATTTACACAAAGGAGTGATTTATCATCAATTCAAAACGATATTCATTACTGGTAAGCGCGCTTTGACAGGTGGAGCTGATTTCCAAAAACTATTCTAAGGCTTTTCATCCTTGTTAATATGCATAACATCACCACTTCCTGATAGCATGCCCGCATCTGCAGCTGTCAGAAAAAGCGCTGCAGCCTCATCTCTGAGGGCAGGGACACTGGTTAATGCTTTTGTCACAGAGATCATTTTGTTACTGTGCAGTTCATAATTTACAATAGTAATCTAGCACAGTGAGCCAAGAACTGCCATCAAAGAGCTGCATGCAAACACACTCGTGCATGCTGTCATATATTCAAAAACTTAGGGCAGGATTACCAAACATGCTGACGGGTCTTACTCTTATAGTATTAGACTTCCTGCCAAATTTCAGGAGTAAGCCTGGATTTCGCGCAGCATGGCTAAACACTTATAAGGCCCCAAAGGCGAGACCTATTGGCTATGCCAATGCTTGTTTGTTTCAGAGACCCTTGAGACTGCTATATTGCACTGATGTTAATTTGAGCCATTGCTCACATTTCACGGGAGGATTTCTGTGTTTTTTCCTGGTAAACTCCTCTGGGCAGGCAACTGTGAAGAAATTGTATTCTACAGCTTGTTATATATCTAGGACCTTTTTGTTTGAGTACCTGATGGTTGAGTCAGAGTGAGTTGAGGGCCGGCATTGGTTTTCATGTTCATTTCTATCTTTATTGCAACCAGGTTCACAAGAACTGGGACACATGTTTACTCCTGGATGCAGTTTTATTTGAGCATTGTAGGAACTGATGTAGTGTAGCTCCTATTTCCCTAATAGGCTCTGCGCATTGGAATAATATATCCTATAGGTTTGACATAGGACTAAGGTCGGTATGTCCCTATCGAGTATATTAAACTTAATTACTTGTGCCAGCTAGCTCAGAGGCCACTAGAAACTCCTTGACAACAAGAAGGGAGTAGTTTCTGGCAGCCGCAAAACATGACCAATATGTTTTCCTTTTAGAATCAGAACGTGTCCCAGAGTCGTGGAAACACTAGATAACTATTTCACTCAGCTCAGTCGTGCATGCTTAGTTTTCCTCAGAGTTACACAGAAATAATAGACGGGCGTTTTCAATAAAGGTTTATTGAACAGTCTTGTTTCTGGTGTAAGTATAATGTGCTGTTACGATCACAAGACAGTATGCGAGATAAATAATGTACAGGGTTAGCAGTAGAAATAAATAATACTGCGATAGCATTATCTTTTAGTACAAATGCTGTTACATAAATAACACAGACTAAAAATGCGAGTACTCATACGATGCGGTGCTAAGCTAGTTCTACCCCAGTGTACCTAACCTAACCTAGGTGTAGGAAGAGGGAAGAAGTAGGTGAAGTATTCCTTACTATGGTATACTAAGAGTATGTTAAGTCTAGTATGCCTAGTATGCCAAGAGTCCCTCTAGGTTCTTATCAGCTCCATACCTGAAGAATGAGAGAGGTTGGAATCTCTTTGCCAGACTCGAACTCCAACACCCCGCAAGGGAAGTCAGATCACTGGAAGCTGGGCTCTCTGCATGCAGGGAATGGCAGCGTCTTCTCAGTGCGTCAGGCCGGGATACGGGCTCCTCTGAAGTCGAGGTCTCCTCTGTTTTACAGGGGCTAGGGAAGGTATATTTATACCTGAGAGTACCTTAGGAATGTTAGCATTGACGTGAATTGGACAACGAAAGACGTCATGAATGAACCCCTAAGGAATAATGGTTCATGCATAATAGATGAGGCCTTGAAGAAATCAATAGTCCTGGGCTAGGGAAACTCCCGCAGCCTAAGGGTCTGTTCTTCATGAACTCGTTGTGACGTTAGGGTGGACGGATGTCAGAGACCATGCCTGTATTTGGAGTGCACGGTTTAATGCCTAAATAAGGCCTGGGATTCTATGCCTATATAAGGGCAGGGCGAATTGTGCCTATATAAGGACAGGATATTGGGAAGCCCGTTATGGACACCCTAAGAGGAAATACAACACCCACTCCTCTTTCGTGTTTATGATAACACTAAAATGCTAAACATAAAAAATGCTAAACATAAAAATGGAGTACCGCATATTTCTAAAATTTGTTATAAAACCATTTAAAAAAGGCATTTCTTCAAAAAACCTATTAGAATGCAAAAGGTACTGTTCATTTGAAGCATTGCTTTTCATTACAGGCATAAAATTCGAAAATAAATATAATAGAAATGAAATAAGCAAAAAATGATCGATAAGTTTGTTCATAAATCAAAGTCATTTCATGTCAGCAAAATTAATGAACTGTTGTAGACACACAAGATGACTAAATGTCTTTGGAAGGAACGCTAAGTCTGTACTATAAGGCTAGTTTTACTTTAAGCAGATTGAAGTTCCATTTTCCTTCGAAAAAATGGGAAAAAGTTCAATTTTTGGTAGAGTTCCAAGTTTTTGAAAAAATGAAGGCCAAATTGTTGCTGTATTTTTGGAACACTGTATGCTGAATCAGTCAGTTTACGGGTCTGGTGTAAACATTAGATCATCTATTTCTATAGACAAAACATCATCCACTGTAGTTGGTGTGAGTTGGAACACCTCGTGAAGCAGGTTAATTGCCCAGAGATGTGAAGCATTGCTTTCAATTGTTGCAACGTTCGCGTCCGTTGTTACCTGTGTGCCTGTAGATCTTTCTCGTACCTCAGCAGCTGCCGGAAGCGTCTGTGAGATCTCAATGAATGCTGTCATCAGGATAGGAAGCCGCTGGGGACAACACATAGCATGGGCCGTTATCTGGTCCAGCAGAGTATCGACGTCCGTTGGCGCATCCGATGGAAATGTTAGACAGGTGTCCAACACGCATTCTACACCGCATAGCAGGCATCGTAGAACAGGTAAGATGCAATCTTGCCAGATTGGTCTAAAGGATAGGAACCATGTGGTATTAAGGTCCCGTAGACGATTTATGCCCAAAAGCTGTACTATTTGTTCACGGCACTTTCGTTCAAGGAGAGCTTTCTCCATGTCGCTCGGAGTGATGTCGGCTAATTGGCTGGCCATAGCGAAATAGCAGGAATAGAAATAGAATTCCGGCAACGAGTGCTAGAATTAATGGTATGCCACCAAACACCGAATGTGCAAAGTTCGGGATGATTCCAAGTATTGCCTGAAAAGGTGCTAACAGACCCGAGCAGATGACCTTAACTACATGTACAATTCCTGTTGTATCAGACATGTTAAAAATTCATCCTATCATTTCCACGAAATGTATAGGGCAGTTTGTACGTATTAAAGTCTGTATCTCAGCCGAAGTCCTTGCAATTTGCAGATCATAGGTTTCTTTGGCCGAGGTCAGAGGCACTGTTTGTTGTAAAAGCATGGCTTTCATTCTGCTTAAAGTATCAAATCTTATAACAGAGACGTTCAGCGAAGGCCATAAAGGTGACTCCCTGACTGTGTCTATTGGGGCAAACAATACTGGCATACAGCAAGTGACCCTGGAGTTGACCGTTACTAGATATGGGATGCCTGGCAGCATGCCACAGCAACTCTGATCATTCAACATGAGGTAACTCCCATTAGAAAGTTGTCCGAACGTTGGATTAATCACAGCAGCTGGTGTACCCTGCTGATGGCAAGACAAATTTGCCACAGAACCATTACAAGCCCCGTGTAAGGAAATGTCCTGACATACTAGTGAACCACTTAGTGCACGTTTTCAGTTATTTCCGCTTAAAACCACTTCACGATCCCCGCTCCAACATCTAAATGTATACGGTAAAGCCCAAGATGTCTTAATGTATTCCTTACCCAACCTTTCATATTTGCCTGCTTGCATTTGTCTGAGGCAATACTGAAACTGAAAAGTAGTCACAGGTAGTGTAATTTTGCCATGAATAAGCCATTCTGTAGCTGGTTTTTCTGCCACTGTGAATGTTTACTTTTCCAGTTTTTCAATGCTTAGCACTATATACTTTGCTCCTCTCTGTGCCATTTCGATCTGTTTATCAGTTAGATTGTATTCTGCAAACAGAGCCGTTGTGTTGATGAAACGCCAGGGCACATAGCCCGCTCGCAATGATTGCAGCGTCCAGCTTAATAACATAATAGAACGTAATTGAGACTGGCCTTGTTGTAACATCGCCAAATCTTGTTCTAGAATGTCGATAGCAGAGGATACAATGCCGTCCAATGAATATATTCTGGAGGACAAAGTTGTTAACCCATTGTCGACCACAGAGAGTGTTTTCTCTAAATTAATACGATCAAGTTCACGTATTCGTTCTGCGGCCTCCATCTGTGACACCTTCCAAGCTTCATTATAAGCAGCATAAATGCCGGCATATATGAAACGTTTTTGACGCGGTTTTCTTGGTCCAAGCAAGAAATCCCTAAGATCTGCGTCTTTTGCAAGTAAGGATAAGTGTTGTTTCACATCCTGTAGTGTAGATGTATGCAGCCAATCGAGGCATAACTTCCCTACACTGTATGTTGTTACTACCCCCGGATGTTGTCTTTGGACGTATCTTGGGTCTGGCCTATGAATAGTAAAGCCCTGAGTTTTATTCAGGAATCTTTCCTGACAGTTATTCGTGTCTGTGGGCCAGATCAACCATTTTTTCCAATCAGGATTAGATCTGTTGAGTTGTAGTATATTGTCGACTGTCACCACTGCCTGAGTTTCGTTTTTTTTTTGCAGGAGTTGGTACAGAAGGTGTGTTCATCTCTTTGATCTTGGCTAATCCAAGACAAGATGTTTGTTGGATAGTTTCATTCAAAAACATTATTTGTTCAGGGATGATGCAGGCTCTAAATAAAGCTTCTATCCCCTGTACTTGCCATTCTTTAGTACCCCACAACGTTTTTGTGTTAATTGTGTCTTTCCAAAAGTCGAAACCCTGTCTAGACAGTTGGGCATTAAATAATACAGAATAAATCTGTTTTGTATTTGTTAACATAATTTTCAGTCCTGTTTTGTTTACATTTTTATAGTAAAACATTTCTGGATCAGATGTATTGTAACCTGAAAAATATGGAAATTTACTGGCAAATGTTTTTGAACTACCTTTAGGTGGTGTAGGACAATGTTCCCATTGGTTAAACATAAACACATTTCTTGGATATGCAGATTTATGCAAAAAATGATGACCATAGTGATTATAACAATACAGTTCTTCATAGTCTGATGACCCCTCTAAATATTCATTTTTAGAAAATGCAGCAGATCTTTCTAGGTCAAACATAATATCAGTCACAGTCTCAAAGTCCCAATCATCAGAATAGGTACTGGATGTGATTAGATCACTTAGTGAAATTTTAAACAAATGTGGAATGTTCAATTCTTCCGTCGGACCGAATATATCGAAATCTGTTTTGTCCCACACTATACCATCGTGTATAGGAACAGCTGTGATGTTCACTGATGACAAGTCTCTTGCTTCACAATGGGAAGATTTATGAGGTTTCAAAAGTATCTTTATGTCTTTTCCTTCAGTGTTCACATGGATGTATCTGCCACTTATAAGCACGCTTACTGTTGTTACCAAAGTTAACCAGCGCAGGAAAACAAAAAGTCCAGATGTAATCCAGAGTTCAATCCATGGAGAAACCAAATACGTTTTTTTCAGAAAGTGAAGAAAGTCTTGCACTTGCTGCTTGAATTTTAATGACACTGGCGTCGTTTCAGGTTCACTTGGATCTTCTGAGAACGTATCAAAGTTAATGAAGTAGCCAGAAGCAGTTCTGTCAATTGTTTGAATTGCATCAGGATTTGTTGAAATCACTGGAACCAGTTCATCACTTGTTACGTTGGTGTAGACAGGTGTATTTGGACGAACTGTTATTTGTTCTTCAAGAGGGATGAGTTCCATAGCGTTGTTGCATAGTCCTTCATTTGTTTCAGCTGAATTCTCGATTGTTATCAGTCTTTCAGTATGAACCTCTTGGATAGTAGCGAGAGGAGTGCGTTTGCTACTAGGTCGGAGTTCACAAGGCCTACTATTTAGTATTGGCCACATGCAGTGGTTTGATCAGGTCGATGGACACAAATCTTTTCTCCTTTCTTCCAGCAAGGGACGGCAGTAGTACTGTTCTTGTTCCTTGAACTGCTAGGACAGGTACTGGTTGTCTGTACGAAGGTCCAAATTCCTTCTTGTCCGCAATTATTTCTCTGACTAGATCCCCAACTTTTGGAATCCAGACAGGCCTTGCTGGGACAGCCGGTTGATCCCCTGTGGTGGTTGACTGTAGGAATACGTTGCTTTGTTTCGTTCTTAATTTGTTTAAGTCCTGTAAAACAGCCAAACGATCTTTGATATCAAAGGGTTTATTTTCCACCACTGTGCCTACGTTGTCTAAGTCTGGTACCCACATTCTCGTCCCAAATAGGACCTCATATGGAGTGACCCCCCCTAGAGAACTTCTTGGCAGATTGTTAAGTGCGCGCTGTACGCCACTAAGGTGTTTGACCCACCCGTCACCCGAACCTAATACTCTAGCTGTTATAGACTGCTTTATGTCCCGGTTTTTCCTTTCCACAACCGAATTTCCCTCAGGGTGGAATGGAGAGGAGTACCGCAATGCAACGCCCAGACTGGCCATGGCTTCTTTGTAAGCCCGAGAGCTAAACGCAGGACCCTGGTCAGAATGTAGCGTGCCTATTGCGTATATGCCGATAAAGACTCGCAAATCTTTTATAACAGTTCGAGCGTCAGCTGAGCGCTGAGGCCTTAACCATAGGAACCTAGAGCATGAATCCACTGCTACCATGATATATTTATAATTACCGTCCCTGTGTAAAGGACCGCAGTGGTCAAGGTAAACACAAGCTAATGGTTTATCTGAAATTAACAGGGGTGTCTGCGCAGGACGTTTCACTGTGGAGACTTTCATCTGTTGGCATATATCACATTCTAAAACATAGTTCTTTGTTTGTTTTCTAATGCCAGGCCACCAATATCTTTGCTTGAGTAAAGATATTGTTGCAGAAACACCTGCATGGGCAGAAGCTATCCCTTCGTGTGCTGCTAGGATTAGTCCTAATCTACGTTCCTTGTTTGGTATTACCCTATCCCCCACTCCAGGGATTCGAGCAAAGGAACGTTGTTCGCATCAATTACATAAGAGTACTTGAGTGGAAACTTTTTGGTAACGCTGCACTGCTGCCTTTTCTTGAAGCATTGACAGCCAACATTATCTCACCGTCTATTTTTGTTTTTGAACGAGTGATCGCAGCTACGGAAGCCGTTTGCACAGCCCCTTTGCGGCTTCATCAGCCAATGAATTCCCTGCAACGTGAACGCCATCACGTTGATGACTCAGTGTGTGGATCACGTGAGCCTTTGGTAGTTCGTTTTTCAACTGAACTACTTGTTCCCAAAGCAATTTGTGCTTTATTGTGCCACCTTTCGCATCTTTGAAACCATTTTCAAGCCAGTTTTGTATATATTCATTATACGACTGCACACAGTAAAAGGAATCGCACACGATTAGTGTGGGGAATTCTCGATCTGTACTTTCAAGTGCCAGTTTGAATGCTTGTAGTTCAGCTCGCTGAGCTGTACAATCTCCTAGAGACTGCGTTTTAGTGACCATAGGTCTGAAGATGCCATTTCGCATGCAACCTTTAACGATAGCACACGCTGCACTGTAAGCTTGCTTACCCCCTATTGCGGGTTGTGCGGATCCGTCAGTATAAATTATGAATTCGTACTGATCGAGAGGCAAAATTTCAGTGGGCAGGGGACATTCATGTTCGTACTGCAGGAAGGCTGGTGTTTTTAAATCTGGATCAAAAACATATTCAACATCTGTTGCAGCAAGAGAATTAACCCATTGTATCCATCTTGGATGCAATGCCTTAGCATTTGGAATGCTTGCTTTTGTAACCGCTTCTAAAGCAGGTACTGGGGTTACGATAATAATGCGTTTCCCTTGGGCTAAGGCTCTTTCTTTTGCTACAGCGGTTTGAACTGCTGTTAGAATTTTTTCAGTAGAACTGTAGCGCATTTCCGCTTGTGTGTACAAGTGTGATTTATACGCTATTGGTATTTTTTCACCCTCATTGAAAGTTAAGTAGGTGAAACCGCATTGACCCGAAATTATTCGGATCACCAAATTTCGTTCACTTACGCGTGTTTGTAAGTGATTTGTTGCTAACATGTTAGCCTGGAGTGAACGCAAAATTTCTGTGTGTTCCTGTGTCCAGTTTTTGATTGAAAAATCAGGTTTGATTAATGCGTAGAGAGGTTTAACCCTTTCTGCATAGTTTATAATGTATGTTCTTCCAAAATTTAAGAAACCCAGGATTGATTGTAAGTTTTTAGCGTTTCGGAGGTTGGAGCAGCGCACACTTTTCTAAAAAGTTAGCTGCCAAGCTCTTGCCTTCACTTGAAAGCTCATATCCTAGAAATAGGACATTGAGATGGGCAATTCTGGACTTTTTAAAGTTGAATTTGTAACCCTCAGAGGCGAATCCCAGTATGATGGTGCTCACCCTGTTCAAGTGTTTTACTAGGTCATCGTCTGTCAGATATATGCCATCGACATAGGACAATGCCTCATTGTCATAAATTCGTAGTAACTCCATTACCCTCGCTGAGAATAAACCTGGGCTATTCTTGAACCCTTGTGGGAGTCGACAAAAGTGACGCTGGGTCCCCATTATGGAGAATGCAGTTAAGTACCTGCTTTCAGGTGCTATGTTTTGACAAAAGAAACCATTTGAGATGTCTAATGTTGTTTTATATTTTTTACGCACAATGTTATTCATTAATGCTGTGCTATGTGCATTTTGCACTGCAAAAGTTTTAGAACAAGTGTTTAGATGTCTGTAATCCAAAACTAGACGATATGTTTTGTCTGGTTTGGAGACAGGAAACAAAGGATTGTTCATTGAGGAGGTGCATGTTTCAATCACCCCTTGGTATTCAAGTTGATCTAAGATCTCCCTGACCTGTTTTTTAGCTTCTTGCTTAATAGGATACTGCTGTTGTGCAGTTGGTTCATGTTTCAGATGTATTTTATGGTGAGGTGAATCCTCATCCCATCCTACATGATTTTTATATAATGCTGGGGCCTGGGCCACTGCCCATTTCCTGGCATATGTATATCTTAGATGCATTGGTATATGGTTGGAGAAGGCAGGCATAATTATGTCCTCGCCGTGTGGGCACTCCCTGACAAATTGTGGTGGCCAGTCCTTTTCTGCTAGAAGTATGTCATAGCCCTTTTCCCAAAAAAGTGCTTTCACCTGTCTAGGTTTGTCTCCCTCCATCCGGAGTGTTATGTCATATAACCTTTGTGGAGTACTAACCCTGGTGTCTACAGTCTCGACTGTGATGTACTCATTCAAGTCCACTATCTCCAGAAGTTCCCTCAGGTTCTGGCGAACTATTGTGACTTCTGCTGCACTGTCCAGCATGGTCTGAGCCCATTCTCCGTTCTTGAGTTGTGATCTCAGTATTCTCGGCATGTCTTATTTTTAGACCTGCTACTTTCTTTTTAGAGAATTGAGGTTTTACTTTAGTTTTTGGAGCGTGTTTGTCGTCTTTCGATGTCACGCGTTCTTCTCTGTGTTCCGTCCGTCCTCTTCTTTCCGAAGTCAGTGGTGAGATCTGAAAGGGACGAGAGGAACGTGTATCAGTATCATGATACCTATCAGGTTTTCTCAAATTATCCCTATTCCTGAGGTTATACCTCCTTTCAGAGGGCTCCTGTTGAGGCGACCTACCTCGGGATTGAGAACGTTTCTCGTTTGATTTTTGTTTAGTAGACTCCCACTTCTTTTAGAAGATGTAGGAGTTTGTTTTATTGAGTCCTTCTCAGGACTTTCAGATAGTTTTGGTTTCAGTGGTCTTCCACCCAAACTGTCTCTGCCTAATTCTGCATAAGATTGTTCTATAATTCTGGGTAGCTCAGTTTGATGTTCTGTAACATCGAATTCCCTCAATTTTTGGCGGATTGCCACTGCTGCTGCCTCCCCTTTAATATTAGATAACATTATTGTTGAGACCTGCTCGAAATTTTTCAGTAACTTCATACCTAAATTTAGAGCAGGCTCTGCCCCATATTCATTTTGAATTTGTTTTAGGACATCAGGTATTACCGCAATTGACGGAACACCATGTGTTTTAGTATAGATGGCAGCAAAGACTGAGCCCCAAGTGGTGCAGTCTTCCAGTTGTGGTGTGGTCCCCATCGGTAAACTGATTGTTAGGATTCTGTGTTTCTCATGTGGGCTAGTATTTGGAAATACTGCTTCGATTTGAGTAATTTTTGAGCTATCCAAAACGGAATTTGCTCACGTTTTGTGGGCATTTTACCCATGACTGAGTTTAGAGTCTGTGGTGTAATTTTTAGTGTATTTCCCTGTTGGGGAGTTGGATTTGGATATGTCAATGAGGGTCGGACTGTAAAAGTCCGCATGACATATTGGACCAATTGTCTGTAGATTTTTATTAACTCTTTTATTTGAGTATATAATTCCTCTTCTGTCATTATATCCAGTTCAGGATGAGGTGTGTAGCCGGCTAAAATCGGCCATGTTGCTCTTGGTCTACCTAGTGGACCGAGCCTGGTAATGTTTTTGTGATGTTTTAGGGCGCCTTTAAACCAGAGCTGATGCTCTTGGTATGTTAATGGAATTTCAATATCCTCGAAAGGAATGTATTCCTCTGGTAGTTCATCTTCTTTGTAGAAGTGAAATGTTTGTGATGTTGGATTGCATTCCGGAAGTAGTACCCATGAATAGAATACCTCTGTCTGAAATGATTCATGTGCCTCTATCACGAAAACTGCTCTACCTCCTCTTGGCAAAAGGCCATGTTTTATAAGTTTTAGAGTTATGGCTCTTCTTAAGTTTTGAGGGATGTGTACAACACCCTCCTCAGTTTCATTTAAACCTGTAAGGTTAAAAACTACTGCTTGGGCTGGATCAGCCGCAGTTCCACCGTTTTCGGTGTCATTGTTACCATCAGGCATTTTGTTTTTTGAAAAATGTAGAACAAGTTTCAAGGAAACAAAGATAAGGTGCACAATATTTTGGAACACTGTATCCTTCAACGTTTGAGCAAACCAAGTAGCTAATATATAGGGTGCTTCCCTATGTAGCCTTGGCGGATACCTAACCCTGCCCACTCCAGACGTCTTTTGGAGTATATGGGTAGGGGTCTTTGAGAGAAAATAGCACGGCTGAGTTACTCAGTATCTAAAGTTGAATTACTGCCTAACCAAACCGTGGGCGCCATGTAGTGTAGCTCCTATTTCCCTAATAGGCTCTGCGCATTGGAATAATATATCCTATAGGTTTGACATAGGACTAAGGTCGGTATGTCCCTATCGAGTATATTAAACTTAATTACTTGTGCCAGCTAGCTCAGAGGCCACTAGAAACTCCTTGACAACAAGAAGGGAGTAGTTTCTGGCAGCCGCAAAACATGACCAATATGTTTTCCTTTTAGAATCAGAACGTGTCCCAGAGTCGTGGAAACACTAGATAACTATTTCACTCAGCTCAGTCGTGCATGCTTAGTTTTCCTCAGAGTTACACAGAAATAATAGACGGGCGTTTTCAATAAAAGGTTTATTGAACAGTCTTGTTTCTGGTGTAAGTATAATGTGCTGTTACGATCACAAGACAGTATGCGAGATAAATAATGTACAGGGTTAGCAGTAGAAATAAATAATACTGCGATAGCATTATCTTTTAGTACAAATGCTGTTACATAAATAACACAGACTAAAAATGCGAGTACTCATACGATGCGGTGCTAAGCTAGTTCTACCCCAGTGTACCTAACCTAACCTAGGTGTAGGAAGAGGGAAGAAGTAGGTGAAGTATTCCTTACTATGGTATACTAAGAGTATGTTAAGTCTAGTATGCCTAGTATGCCAAGAGTCCCTCTAGGTTCTTATCAGCTCCATACCTGAAGAATGAGAGAGGTTGGAATCTCTTTGCCAGACTCAAACTCCAACACCCCGCAAGGGAAGTCAGATCACTGGAAGCTGGAAGCTGGGCTCTCTGCGTGCAGGGAATGGCAGCGTCTTCTCAGTGCGTCAGGCCGGGATTCGGGCTCCTCTGAAGTCGAGGTCTCCTCTGTTTTACAGGGGCTAGGGAAGGTATATTTATACCTGAGAGTACCTTAGGAATGTTAGCATTGACGTGAATTGGACAACGAAAGACGTCATGAATGAACCCCTAAGGAATAATGGTTCATGCATAATAGATGAGGCCTTGAAGAAATCAATAGTCCTGAGCTAGGGAAACTCCCGCAGCCTAAGGGTCTGTTCTTCATGAACTCGTTGTGACGTTAGGGTGGACGGATGTCAGAGACCATGCCTGTATTTGGAGTGCACGGTTTAATGCCTAAATAAGGCCTGGGATTCTATGCCTATATAAGGGCAGGGCGAATTGTGCCTATATAAGGACAGGATATTGGCAAGCCCGTTATGGACACCCTAAGAGGAAATACAACACTGATTGTACATCAGGGAGTGGTAGTGAGATTGTGTCCTCCCAAAATTGATTTATGGATTTTTGTTTTATGTTAAAACTATCTGTGTTGAGTGTCTTACAAAAAGAAAACTTATTTACATATGAGGGTATGTACAGGGACTACCTAAGCTAGTTGACCATGAAGTCAAACTCTTGTATTGAGCATTGGTTTTAGCTACTAGGTCCTCGTAAAAAGGATCTGTGGTACACATTTTATCACACCTCTTTTGACAAATTTTCTCAAACTACTGTCCATAATAAGCCTCAATTTTGTCTCATTTCTCTCAAAGATATTCTTGATAAAATTCAAGATCTTTCTTCAGTATCTTTCTTCTCGTCCGTTTCTTTCTACTTAGTATTCCAACTACTTATGAGTGTTCTACAGCTCTTTCAAATTGACAATGAATATGCTGGGATGTTCAGGGTTTTGATGATTGTGTCAGTCACTGAAACCAAAACCACATCTCTTTTTTGTTCCCAAAATAGTATTTCCACGCCCAAATGGGAGTGCTGACCTACTCCAATACCTGTTATTTTATAGCCACCATCTCTATGTAGAATAGCATTTATAGTTGAGGTTAATGAATCATTGCAGTATTTGGTCTTCTATTTGTCCTATGGGCACTGGCTTATCAATTCTTCCTTTAATATGTTTGAGCACTGAGCACATACATCGATTTTCATAGAGATTATAAGGAAAGAAAACATTTTAATGGTAGAAAGACTGATATAATTGGAAAATTGTGAATTTCTCATAGCACAGTAAACAGGTTTAAAGCTATCCCTTACCCCTGTTTGCAATGAAGTGCAACCCCCTAAATACAGGCCTTAGCTGGGACTCAAGTTCAGAGTCAATTAGTGGTGTGCTACTAAGGTGTCTGCCTAGCAGCCATCAAAAACACTGAGTCTTAGGCATGTAGGCTGAGAGCTGATAGAGTGAACGCTAAAGTCCTCTTACCCTTGGCTCTAGCATCATTCCACAGTTGGGAGGTAAAAACATAGTGAGCTGACAAGTCACACCAGCCTATGAAAGAACCTGTGGTGTAATGTAGGCACATGCATGCAGATGCATGATGCTAAGCAAGTATGACAATCTCTGTCTGCATCCCAGGATAGAATTAAACAAACATGTTGGCTTCTTGGCTCTAGAGCATACAACCCACATCTAATAAACATCTACACCCTCTATTTTCATACATATGTGAGTAAGAAAACAGGAAAGCTTTCACGATTTTTCTAAAAGACAACTGGTCTAGTCATTTAAGAATTCAATAGTGGTATATGTTTAAGGCACATCACAATTAATATTAGAGGGTAGCATTGGTTTGAGAGAAAATATAATAGCACGGTCTATGCAAACAGGAATGGAGTAATCCAGTCCAGCTGTACACCCTTCAACCCTATCTTCATCAGAATGTCAAGGTGAAAGGTGTCAATCAGCACTGGCAGATCTAATGGACATAGGGCTTCTATGCCATTACTGCTCATTACAAGTCAGTCTGTCCAAGGAGACAGCAAGTAGCCACTTACTCCGCGATCTTAGCCAGTCGCAGGTCTGCCTGGACTATATCTAACAAGTTGTTACCCTCGAAAATTGAAGAAGTGGACAAATGAAATGTTTATTCTTAAGTTTTGAAAGGTGTTGTGGAATTGACATAGGTTATCAATTAGCCTCAATCTCGGGGCATGCCTGGTGGGATGCTAACCTTGTACAGACCGTTGCGGCATTGTGGTCCTTCCAGATGGTGTGTGGACTATGATGAGGAACAAGATGTTAAATGGGCCCTGATTACCTCAGAGCCAGATTTAGCTTCTACAACCCAGCCAGACTTTTACGCTCCACCAATAAATGGCGAGCAGTGGTCCCAACGTACCTGCGCCAAAGGTCTGGGGGCAAATCATTAGCTTTCCTGGGCGCCTCTGCATGGAACCAGCTCCCGGTGGAGCTCCGCTCGGTTGATAACTCATTGCTGTTCAGGAAGAAACTAAAAACTTGGCTCTTTGTGTAATGCTAATTTCCACTTGCCCGTCCTTTCTTATGTCTGCGCCGGGACACTCTTGGGAGTAGCTGCGCGCATTATAAATTACTTATCATATCATATCAATTACTTACTAATAATACTCATTACTCAGAGAGCTGTACTACTTCTCACCGCAGTCCTTATAGTCCTCCTTATAGACCTCTGTCTAATTAGCTCCAATCACAGGTTGAAAACAGAAGAGGTTTGTAAGTGTAGATTGTTCTTCACAGAGCACCTTGAAAAGAAGGATATTGTTTTCATGTTTTATATTAAATATATAATGGTAGTCAGTTCAAATCTTCATGGTGCAGACACACACAGGAAGATAGAACTCTGAGGAATAGTAAGATTTGAGGAGATGGGATTGTTGGTAAGCAGTCAAGGCATGCCTGTTCAAACTCTTCCCAGGTGTGACCGAATTACACTTTTGTCTCAATTACTTTACACATCTGTTTAAGATAGGGATACAATTCCAAACACCTTCTAATATTGGTGTTCCTGGAATTCTTTGTTCCAAGTATTGAAGTGAAAAGACAGCGCGTGACACTACCAACAAATCCTATCATGATGTGTTGAAAAAATGTTTTATTTTAATTTCTCCCGGGGGAGGTAAAACATACTCGAGGATTAAACTTGGAACTGTATTGCAACTTTGGTTAAGCAAACGGTATGCGCATCTGGAAACGCGAGCACACTGAACATTAGGAACCAGCAGGATGTGTTTTAGATCAGCAACTCACAGAACACAACAGTTAATTTAACTCAATTTAAATCACACAAAGTTTACAGAGTTTTAATAGAGTGATACATTTCAGATGGCTGATCATTTTACCATTTCCCAGAGAGGAATTTTCATTCTGTGAATTCGCGCATTGACTAATGTGCAACCAAGCTGCTGCCGCGTGCAAGATCCGCCTACACCGGTCTGGTCTGAATGTGTTTGTGCAAGAAAACAAACTGTTTGAACTTGCTTGCACCTTCTGTCTCCGCACGCCAGCAATAAGATGTGGCATGCATGGCTGGCAAGAGAACTTCTCAACTACAGGTGTTCTTTCAAAATATATCACACTTGCCACAATAAGCTACTCTTTCCCAGTGCTCCTGCGTTGTAAACAGAAGGATTTTTATGTGCTGAGAGTTCCTATGTGAGACAATCTCTGATATGTTTTCAAACTTTACAATTGTGAAACCGGTCGACAATGATGGATTGCAATTGAATCGCGTGTCAACGTCCCACTCGCTTTAATGACTAGAAATTGACATGATATAATTAGAAAAAAAAGATTATGCACACTAGGAACGTATAAAATGTCTGAACAGTTTCTATCGTACTTTAAATGGATTCAGTCATAGCTGTGTGGAAAGTTAGTGTCGACTGGTACATTCTTTGGGAGCATTTAATGAGGAAAGCCTCTGCGATTTCATTGGCGTGTTTTGAATAATACGACCTTCATGATTCTATTTTGACTAATGATGCATGCTTTCAAATGTTATGTTTCATCTTTGCTCTAAATGATTGACAATAACTTCAAATTTTGCTTTTTTACAATCTACACAAAAGACATTCTCTATGTGGACCATCTTTGAGCTCTTGGTGATAAAAGCTCCGATTTTAGGGTGAGGTATTTTAATAACCCCAGCTCACTAAGAAGGCGTTTTATTGTTCCCTTTCTGTGTTACATTCACTGGATATTATTCCTTCCTTTGAAGCGCCCATACCAATAAAATATAATGATAAAATAACTTCAATCAGAAAATATTTCCATGATACTTCGAACTGGACTTTTTCAAAATATGCACAAATAGCAGCAGGGCAGTCATGCTTTGGAGAGGACTTGGGGTCGTTTTTTCACATAAATGAAGGTGCCCCCTTTCTCAAATGATTTATCTAAGGCACAAGTATGCTTCTTTCATCTACATTAGTATGTGAAACAGGTCACCATTCAAGTGGCATTTCTAAAACGAACATTTTCTTTTCATTTCATGTTAGGCTTTTTGAATTGTCAATATCAACTATTACAAAACCATGAAAGCATTATTCACATTAAAAAAAAAAAATCATTTGAACATTTTGGCACAATTTCAACTTTGAAACAAGCAGGACTTCCAGTCACTGTACTTCAGGTCGTGTACACAGTTCTGTGCTGTATAATTAAAACAAAATAGGTTTTCGGCTCAGTGAGAGTCAGAAAAAAGCAAGAAAGGAACAATGTCCGTTCTTGAGTCCCCTCACTCACCAGGGTTTCCCCACGGTGACATGCTTCATCATAGGGGCCATCCCAACAATTTTTGTGGGCTTATGATTATATTATGAGGGTGGACCTAGCGTATCCCTCTTTCTCCCCCCGTTTTCTGATCCTGTATAATTAAAACCATTTCACCAACATCCGCCGTCAGAATTCAGCAGTCTGGGAATTAAACCAACCAGCGAACTTAATGCAAAACAGCGTTCAAGCTTTCATTCTTTTCAAATCCTAATCCATTTATTCAGTTGTGGCCGCCTTAATTTTTCTCAAAATGGCCATGAAGTCTATTTTTAAGGATTTAAAGTGGTCTTTCATCGCCACTCAGTAAAGGTGACAGTTCTTTTCTTAATCTCCTTATCTCTGCAGGGATTAAATATCTTACTTCCAACTGGAAACATGCCTCATTAATGTCCCCACACACATAGTGGGATTGAGTTTTCCTACGCTGTAAAATGTATAATTCTAGGGACTTTAAAATCACCGATTACCACAGCCTGCCTACAATATGGGCTCCTGTTGACTCTTTGTAATAGGGAAAGTCACTCTCCCAGATCCTGACTAAATCCATGTACACAATTTACATCTACGGATCAGATTCACAAAGGATACTTACCCAAGAAGACCCTAAATGAGCAAAGCATTCATTTTCAACTGCAATGTACGTCCTACATAAAGAAATATATGAACCACTGACAATGAGTCGATTTGAGGGCATTTACTTACTCCTTAGTGGAAGTTTCCACCTTCAAAACTGTTGCAATTTTACTCCTCTGAAGACAGGAGTAGGTCCCCTCCAGGGTAGGAATGGTGAGGAAACACACCCGCGTTTGTCTCAGTCATGATCTGATGGGAAGCCTGTAATTTCGTAGTAATTCATCATCTCGGAATTACCTAAATAAATGGTATTGTTAATACTGGGTGTGGATTTAGTACACCACAAATACCACATTATTTGTGATGTCGTCCCTAATGTTTTGATTATGTGTCACAATCCTCATTACTTTGAGTCACATCACTGTTGTCCCCCTACTCAATTTTTGATGTGTGCCTATTCAGAACAGGCTATTCCTCCCAGGACCTGGACCGAAACTGGGCCTTTTCCCAGCTTACATATTTCTAGAACCGCATCTAGGCCTTTGAGTTAGACCAAAAAGAGAAAATCTAACTTTCCACTGCTTCACTGATCAAAGTAAAAGTCTCTCTGTCCCATATCAGATGTCAAAAACCTCCATAATGCAAAGCACAACTTTCAAAGGCATCCAGACCTAAACACTCCACTAAAAAGGCGATTCTCTTGATCTAAAACCTCTGTGCCATAGTATGCACAACCACTCTCTAAGATCAAGCGTGCAATATGCAGACAAAAACAGAAATGGAGACAGACCAATCTTCCAGATGAACTCATACAACTCAAAGTACTGTGCTCCACACGCCGATTCGGCATCACCTCATGTATGGCCACCTTTACATTACCTACATCATGGAGGCAATTATAAAAAGAAAATTATTCTTGAATTCCATCAAACACACATCAACCCTGTACTAGATCCTTCTATCCCACATTCAGTCGACAATTGTAGTGCCACCCCTTACCTCTTCAATGAGATCAACAAAAGCAGATCACACATTCACAGCAACAAAAAAAAGATTTTCAGACTATCGTCTGCCCCATCGATACAACCCCAGATGTATTATCCGGAATCTCATTTTTCACAAGATCTCACCAACTTTCTAAAATCACTCCAGGCCACCTCCTATGAATAGGTCATGTTACCTTTATCTTTTCAAGGAAATGCCTCTACCCTCTTTAACATCATCAATCTCTCCCTTAACAAACATACCTTATAGGAAGGAAACTGACCCTGGACTCACCCTATCTATCTAGTAAATTCTACTGATTCATCGATGAATTCAAAATGATACAAAAATCATCAAAAAGGCACTCTCCAACCAGCAACAATAGGAAATTAGTGAAAACATTCTTCTGCAAGACTATCAATCAGTCTTGTTTCTGAGCATTCTAGAGTTATAGACCCACCGTAGGCCTCTGCACTCCCTAAATACCTACGCTCTCCGTATAACTTTGGTGCCTTTTGATATATCTTCACAAAACTTTCCCCAAAAAGTCTCACTAACCTCAGCTCATTCTTGAAAAGTTTTAGGGTGATCCGTTAGGTGGGTGACGAGAAAAAGGGGTCCCTAAACGTGTTTTCCCCATTCATTTTTCCATAGGGAAATTAAACAGAGATACCTCAAAGACTGTTAAACGAAATTATGACAAATTTGGCGGAAAGCTAGATCTTGGTCCAGCAAGCATTCTTTTTGTGATTTGGTGTAAATCCATTTTGTAATTTTTGAGAAGCTAATGCTGAAAAACTTTGTATATTTCACAACGCAGAGAATCCGATGAGCTGACAGATGTAAAGATAAGATCTGATTAGCTGCCACCACATCAAGAAAGATGAGGTGGCAGCCATCTTAGGACTCGGGGATATAGGGGCAGGGTAGAGATATACTGCCCCCGAAGGCCTGGTGGGGGGAATGTTCCAGGGGGACCCCTCCCCCGGGCCAAAAGCACCAATTTATTTTGAGCGCCCAGGACCCCAAGAGGTTCCTGGAAAAAAAGGCGTTCTCCTGTCTTTCAGTAAAAGACCCCCAGTATTGTCCAGGCCCCAGGGGACCACACAGTTGTGGTTAGAGGGAGGAGGGTTCACCCCACTCCACATGCCTTAGAGAGGCCCAGGGGACTCCACCCCACAGGGCTGTATTTAATATACATTAGGAGGGGGCATGCGCCTCCCTCCCCGAGTCACATGTGTTTTACATATGAAGATATCCTTGCCCCTTCATAAAGCCAATAGGTCCAATTTTTATATTTTGGTGTTCTGACCCTTTGACAAAGTCAATAGGTCTGCCTTACATAAAATGACACCATTTATATTAAAAATAAAATACATTCACTGAAAAAATTAAAGGTTAAAGGGATGTTATAGCTAGGTAAAAATGTCAGTTAAAACATACTGTTTTAAATTAACAAAACCACTACAATTCACAGTTTATAGTTATCTCAAGGCTTTCCTTCCTTGAATAAATGGAAAAGGATAAAAATATTACTGACAGAGATCATCCTGCATAACTTACATTTATGCCATATAACTTAGATCACCTTGATAAAAATTTGGTCCTTCATGCCACATAATCCTTTTAGTCTGGCACTGTTAAACCTCTGCAGGCTGGTTTGTGCCTGTCATTATGATAATGAAATCTGTATTTCATAAGCAACCATGCAATATTTAATGGTTTCCTGTGAAACATAGGTTCATAAAACACTGTGTTTAGAGCAATAAAAACACCAAAACATGGAATGCATACTTGACACCCTCTTGGCTTGAAAATGCAGGTCATGTGGAGTCTTTAAAAGTTTGAGCCAATTAAGGTGAATAGAAAACAAACTCTTTATCGGAGGGTGTTCAAGGTTTAAAAAGTGGGTGACACCATTAAAATCTATGGAAGCACTTTTTCTTAGGTGGGTAAATACCAGGAAAAATAGGGTAACATGCACCAAATGTGAGTGTGTTGGCAGGTATACTACGTGTCCACCATGTGATCAAAGGTTATGTTCATTATTACTTTATTTGTGATACTAAATTGGGCACAAGTGTGTTGAAGTACTGGATGTCCAGAAAGCCTATATGTATGATGTCACCTGTAATATCATCAATGATGTAATTTGAGATGCCATTTAAAATTTCATGAGTGATGTAATATATGAGGTCATAAGCTCTGAATGGCAGGGGGGCACATTATAGTTGGTTCACTAAAGTATAACTGGTGAATTTCAGAGTTTTTTCCCTTCTTAAACATTATTCTTAACTCATTCCAACACCTAGCTATAATATCACTTTAACATTTTTTCATTACATTTCTGAGTTTTTTATAATGTAAGCTAGGATCTTAATACTATACCAAACATCATTTTAACCTTTGGAACTTTGGAATCGCCAGTGAATTTCTGTGGCTGTTTGATCATATTCTATGTTGAGCTAACCCCCTCGGGCAACCTGCGCCCAGCTCCATGGGGAGTGGCCAGACACTGGTGATCATGGCCTTTGGCCATGCTCAGCTTGGGTTTGGTGAGTGGCCTGCAGCCAAGCCTCACACCCACCCATCTGTGGAGCTGCCAATCCTGCTGAGCAGACTCTATGCCTAACAACTGTAAGACAGCCAACCCTTGTTGCACACAGCCTTTGGATGTGTGCAGCTAGGATTGGGGCGAGACCCGCACCCAACCCACCAGTGAGCGGCTACCCATGCAGAGCACAGCCTATGGATTTTGACATGCCACTAACTGGCTATGGAGCAGTCAACCTATGCTGCAGATGACCTTTGTCATGACATTTTTAAAATAATTATTTTGATCACTGGAGTACTACCATAGTTCTGTGGTCCTGTGGGTTTACCGCATAACTCTTAGGCTTCACTAGGTTCCGTGGTAGTACCACAGTACCAGTGACAACATTGGCATATTTCTTTTACTTCAGTTTATGAGGGTCCATATGGATCCCCTCCCCACATGGCTTTGGGGTTCCCAGTGTACCCACCCTGCCCCTTATGTGGCCTTTAATTTTATTCTGGACTCAGAGACCGAAGTCCCCAAGTCCTGCAATGTTTTCTTCAGTGTTACAGCCAGCCAGTGACATTGTTTCGGTACCATGGGGCTAGGACCATTATAGGTACCGCAGTACGAAATGGCCGCTGAGAGTAAAAGCTCCTTTGACCAATCAGATTAGAGTATGTTTTGCATTTTGTTCTGCTGGATTACCAAATTACCATTTCTAGGGAGTACCCCGGGAACAACCATCCAGATACCTCTAACTTTTTCTGAACTTTAACTCGTTCATGTCCAACATGCGCCCCTCTTTAAACACCCATTTATTGAAAAGAGATGAATGGATTTACAGCAAATCAAAAAAAGAATGCTTACTAGTTAAAGTTCTAACCCTGTGGCAGATTTGCTGTTATTATTTTCAGCTGTTTTTTTCTGTATTGGAGAGCTAAGTTTCCTATTGTAATTAAAATGGGAAATCAAACTTTTGGGACCCTCTTTTCTTTCGACTCTGCTTGAAACATGTGAAACTTTCCATGAAGGAGCCAAAGCGGGTGACTTTTCTTTTAGAAAGTTTCATGCAGATTCGTGAAATTGCAACAAAGTTAATAGCCAAACAAAAAATGCCTTTCCTACGGAAGCTCTAACCTAACTATATCTACACAGTGGCGACTGTCTCTCTCTCAATACAAATATATATCTCCTACTGGTCTCCAGTAGATAGTTCTGTAGGTCATCATCATAATATCTTTATTCGGATATAAAATGTCCATAAAAGCACAAACAAATCTCACAGAATTAATCATAAAAAATTCGATAAAACATCATAGGATTGTCACAAATATATAAAATTATATATATAGCAGCATCGTATACTAAAGTTCAAAGTGCGGATAATTATAGGGGAATAGCAGCAGAGGGAAATATACTATTGAATTTCAAGCAGAAAAACTCCACATATTTGAATATTAGTCAGGATCCAATCAGCATATTTTTGCATATAATACAATCAAGTCCGTTTATCAGGGGTTCATAGAAGCACGAGAACGAATAGCCATTTTAAAAAAGTACAAATACGAAGTGTTAAGTTTTCCCCATTAAGCTGAAGGATAGTCCCGTATGCAACCTTAAAATCAGTTATTCCACTAGCTCTAAAAAACGGAATCAAGAGTTGCTTACTGTACTTTCGATAAAAATTACAAAAGAACAGAAAATGCAACATGGTTTGCTTACCTTGATTGCCACAAGGGCAAGACATTTCCTCAATATTAGGCTGAAAGCCTAAGGGGAAACACAACAGGTATTTTAGTGTACCAGATCTAAGGCGAAAGAGCAAACTTCGTTCCCAGCGAGTAATATCTCTTAAAAGGTAACTAACTGGTAAATAAGAAGAAGGACCTCCGTCGTCTACCATTAATATATAACGTGCGACGGATACTTTAGAAAGCTCTTGTGCATATCTTATGTCCCCATAATATTTATATATAGCCTCACGAATAATCTTTTATTAATTCCTTGTAATTGATCTGGTTTGTGAAAAATGTATCCAAGATTTACTCTAGTTAAACTTGCCCTCACTTCTGCAAGCCACGGTATATCTCCACCCTTATCGCATTTTAAACAGTCGACTATAATTTCCCTGGTTAGCGAGGCTGCCGGGTTTTGCCAAACCTTCAACCAAAACAGGGCAGGGCGGGACCTAATATAATCTTCTAAATAAAATAATTTTAACTCATTATGACAAACAAAAGACGAAGAAGAGATAGGTATCTCCAAAACTCTCCTACAAAATCTGTTTTCTTCGACCTGGACGCTTTTAGAATTTATAAAGCCCCAGATTTCAGCCCCATATGTTACAGTGGGTACACACTGTGTTCTATAGATTTTGAGTAGGGACAACACTACCTCAAATCTTTTCGGTTGGGGGAGATTTAAAATCGAATTAACTGCCTTTAAGAATTTACTCCGACCATAAGCCAAATGGGGTACCCAAGATCCATTATCTGAAAATTGTAAACCCAAATATGGAAAAGTGCGTGTGCGTAGTAAAGTTTCAGAACCAGAATTAATAGCATTAATGAGACTTTTTTAGGACCACAACACATTAAAAAGGATTTCTTAAAATTCGTACAAAGGTTCAGGCCATTCATAAAATCAACAAAACCCCTAACTAATATTCGCAGTGCATTGGGTGTACGACCCATTAAAACCGCGTCATCCGCATATAAAAGAGCGGGCAGTTTATTACCATTAATCATTGGAACATCTATAGTCAGTTCAGACAACACATTGTGTAACTCATTAATATATAAAATGAACAAGAGTGGGGCTAAGACACACCCTTGTCTTACACCTCTTCCGACCACTATATCCTCTGAGACTGCCCCATCCGTATTTATTCTCACCCTTGCCTTTAGATCCCTGTGTAAATATGCTAAAAATGCACTATAGCCTCATCCAACCCGTAGTTTAAAAGGCATTTCCAAAGCCGTGATCTATTAACAAAATCAAAGGCCGAGGTAAGGTCCATAAATGCTAGGTAGATGGGGCCGTTTCGAGCTATGGTGTATTTGCCTATGATCAAATTAAGGTTAAGACACTGTTCCACCGTTCCAAGATTGCTTCTGAAACCTAGCTGGCATCTGTTTAAAATGTTTTCCTCCTCGGCCCAAATTCTGATTTTGTTAAATAATATCCTCCCCAATATCTTAAGGGTATTATCAATTAAAGAAATTGGTCTGTAACAACTCGGGTTGGATCTGTCTCCTTTTTTAAAAATTGGAACGATAACAGATGTGGACCATGTATTAGGGATTTCAGTTATTGTTAAATTATTAAAAACATTGAGTAAAAGAGGGGCCCAGAACTCTGGCCTAGATTTTATAAGATCAATAGGGAGCCCATCTGGGCCAGGGGCCTTGTTACCCAAACTTTGATCGATAGCATCCTCAACCTCCGATATTGATATTTGAATTCGGGTGACAATAAAATTATCATCAATATCTTTACACTGAGGCGTAGCAGCATATATATTGGAAAAGTGGGCTACCCAAGCTTCACTCAATATATTACAGCTTAATGGAGTGAGTGTAATGCCCAATGATCTCAGTGACTTGGCCGCTGTCCAAAAACCATTTGAGTTATTAAATCTTGCAGCACAAGCCAAGTTGTTCCATTGTCCTTTTAGGATCTCGTCTTTCCTCTGCTTAGTCACTCTCTTGTATACAAGCCTCAATGATCTAATGAGGCTTGGGTCCCTAGGGAAGCTGAGAGAGCAGCTCTAAGCTCTCTATTTGCCCGAGAGCAAGTGCTATTAAACCACCTAGGGTTAGAGTTGGATGCAAGTACTGGTCCAGAAATCAATTTTTTAACACCTGCACATAATTGAACAAATGAGGAAACTACCTCTGGGTTAGGATCAACAGGTGAAAGGCAAGTCTCACAAAGTGATCGATGAGTTGTTAACATTTTATGAAACACACTATCATTATTAATACCTTTCCATTTAACCCTTAAATTATCTGTTGAGGATACTATGTTACCGGCCCCTATCTCTTTTCTGGGATCAGGCCTGGAAGCAACCCTAAATAAAACTGAAATTGGATTATGATCCCCAAAAGTAGATGGTTTAACCTCGGCTTTAACTAAGTAGTCTTCTAGTGTAGCCGTTATAAAAACGTAATCTATTGTTGAGGCGCAGCCATGACCTCTATAAGTGGGTACGGGGCTATCCACATTGTTTGCGGCTGCGATATCCATAACACTTGACAGGCTACTATTTATTAAATGGTCCAATAACTCAAGCCCCCTTTTGCATGGATTGACCAGAAAGTGACAGGGGAATTTGAAATATTTCCCCTGCAATCTTTGCATTAAAATCACCACCCAGACAAATCCCAGCAAGTTTTTGATTTCCTGTAAGATTAGATATATCCGAAATAAAGTTAAAAAGGTTAACAAAATTTGGATTCGGTGAAGTTAAAAAATCATTATTATAAAAATTAATAAAACAAATCGAAGCCCCCGTGTGTATATCAATGCTTGGATGTTAGCATTTTTAGTGGGGATTATTTTTACACTGCCACCCGACGCAATGCTCACCCAAATAGATAAACCACCCGAGGGTCTACCTTGTTTAGGCGGGGGTGTGGTAATATTAAAACATTCATACCCTTCAAGATATAACTCTATTGTTGCCCAAGTCTCTTGAAACATTAAAATATCGTATTTATTTACCGTCTTGGCCCAATCGTCGCTACTTAGTTTAGAAGCCAGGCCGGCGACATTCCAGCTTAACACATGTAACATTGGGTCATAAGCCTCAGAACCATCATTTTCTGAAATAGCCACAGGCTCAAAGCCATCATTTTCTGGGATAGCCAACATAGATGTCAAAGGGGCAACATCAATGAGTTTTGGTATAATTGACGGTCAATCTAAGCTATCAAGATCAGAGAGGGCGGAGAACCTATTTGATGAAAGAAATGAAGGGGTAATTAAAAGTTGCTGCTCAGAGTTTGGTCTATAAAAAAAGCCAAGAGGCAATGCCCGAATATTTGTTGGTAAGGGGCAGTTAGTCTCCTTGGCCGTCAAAATTGATTTAACAAGTATTGGTCGTCGAAAATTAATGACAATACAGTCTCCTTCAACGGTTTTTTCTGCTGGTCCAACCCAGCCAACCCTACGTACCATTATAATATCATTTGTGTTATACCTCCTGTACCCTTTATGTTTAGCCAACCAGTCAATACTTTTATTCCGTAATTGGTCCCAAGACTCAGGTTTATTCTTCTCTAATGGGGGAACCCCTGCGAGAATCAGGACATACGGGCAGGCTGCTGGAGGTAAACTTAAAACATCTTTGCTTGACTCAGCATACCCACTGACATTAATATTAACAGTATTGACAGGAGCTATTGGGAGCGCTTGATTGAAAATTTGAGTAGGTAAATGGGATGTAGAGTTAGAGGCTACATTTTTGGTATTAACAAGGTCAATGCAAGGTTTAAAAGGGATGCAGTCTGTAACTTTACAACAGGTGTCACAGGAGACTAGAGGCTGCGAAGAAATTGTAATCCCCTGTTGATCTTTAGGATCTTTAAGAATTCCATCACTCAAGGTCTGTTTTTTATGAGTGCTACCCTGTAAAGATGACTGCTTAGATACCGTGCAGGGCGGATTTAGCTTATTAGTTAAAGATTCTAAACGATCTAAACGCTTCCATAAAGCAGCAAAATTCTTATCTACAAGCACTTTAACTCGCTCGTACATTGTATCAATAATAATATCAATAGCAGTGTCCCCAAGTCTAAGATTAGAAAAAGGTGTCGGTACCGATTCAGTTTGAGTATGTACAGAATGATTTAATGTCTCTGAAGGTGTTAAATCGTCCAAGGTGCTTGTGGTCACTAAGTCGGATGGAACTGACGGACCCTGAATCCATGTAGTTAGCGAAGTACGCTGAGTATTCAAACGTGTGGGTTGTTTCCGTTTGGAACAGACCGGCTTAGCTGTTTTTCTTTTCCTTTTTGCCCCGGCGACTTCTGGGATCGGGGATACATTCACAATTGCCGATACCAGAGTGTCCCTAGAACAAGTCATAGGTGCAGGGTCCTCCATTACCCCAGTATGTCCAGAGGCCACAGTTCCCTCAGCCCCCAATTCACTTTCTCGGGCTAGTAAGTATGAACTATGGTCAGCTTGTATGGGCAACATTAGTTGAGAGTCACAGTTATCAATATTCTCAATTTGTAGCGATAAATGAGGGTTCATTAAGCCCAGGGACAAGCGCCTCTCAGTTAGCTCAATTTCGGTACTGACAATATCGACTGCTCTCTCCAGCATACTATCTATAGATGTAGTATTACGCAGTGCTGGAATGATATTACGTTTGCCCATGATGAATGTAGACATAAAGCTAATATGAAGCCCCACTCACCATTGCAAAGCACGGCTGATAAGAGATGTCAGAGGGGTAGCCCTGCCCGGCCTCTGACGGGCACAGACGGGCCCGCCCTTGGTCCGGGCTTCGTCCGGGCTGCGTTCCCGCGCGCGTCCCGTGCAGCGGTTGGAGAGGCTGCGCTATGAGCGCGTTGGCCCCGCCTCCCACTCACTCGCGGCAGCTGCGGGAGAACAGCGGTGCACTCTGGGGGTTGCAGTCCACCCCAGAGTGTGAAGGCTCAAGTGGCGTTGCCCCTGGGACCCTCGTCCCACCAGGGATATCCACGGATGCTAAATAGCAGCGGCAGCAGGGCAGCAGCAGGGAGGCACCACGAAGACCACGAGCAGCAAGGAAACACCCGCACCGCGGTGGGAGAGGCTGCGCTATGAGCGCGTTGGCCCCGCCTCCCACTCACTCGTGGCAGCTGCGGAGAACAGCGGTGCACTCTGGGGGTTGCAGTCCACCCCAGAGTGTGAAGGCTCAAGTGGCGTTGCCCCTGGGACCCTCGTCCCACCAGGGATATCCACGGATGCTAAATAGCAGCGGCAGCAGGGCAGCAGCAGGGAGGCACCACGAAGACCACGAGCAGCAAGGAAACAGTAGATAGTTATAGTTAGGACTTAGGGTCAGATGCAAATACATTTGTATTTGTGATTACCAACTAGCAAATTTTTGCGATCCGCTATTAGGTAACTGCAAACAGCAATGTACTACAGTGTGCTTGACACTGTTTGTGAATCCCAGTGGGTTGCCAATAGACCTACCTCATTATTATTCATGACGTAGGTCGTAATTTGCAACCTATTGAGAATTGCTGCAATTTCAGGAATGGTGGCCTGCTGGGGTCAGCAGACCACTATGTCTGTAATTGCTTTTAAAAAAAGCATTGTTATTTTTTTTTTATATGTAGCCCGTTTTCCATGGGACCACTGCCTGCTCATAAAAAAAGTTTTTTCAACCATTCACAAAGGAGAAGGGGTCCCTTGGGGATGAATTCCCGTTTGCGAATGGGTTACCACCTCCTTGAAATAGGCAGTAAAATATGAATGTTTTACGACTGCAATTCGGTTGCAAAACATTTAGACATACCACTGCGAGTCGCTATTAGTAAGGGACACCTTTAATACGCCCTTTCCTGATACCGAATCTCTAACCCATTTTGTGATTTGGTAATAGGTTCCAAATAACAAAATCGGGTTTTGTACATTCATAAAGGCTTTATTGGGCCACAAACAGCCCAATTCTGCGAATTGGGCCATTTGTGGCCTTAAAAAAGCTACGTTCACCTGGCGCTTAGTTTCCATAGATGAAGCAATTTTTGTTTTGTTAATAACTTTGGCGCTGTTTGACAAATCT
The DNA here is from genome assembly GCA_963921515.1 of Calotriton arnoldi. NCBI lineage: Eukaryota > Metazoa > Chordata > Amphibia > Caudata > Salamandridae > Calotriton > Calotriton arnoldi. The sequence goes on from CAWUFW010017109.1 coordinate 207,807, forward strand.
TCACAACATTTTAAAAACTAGTACGCCAATCACTTTAGCTGATATTTGTAAAGTTTCAGAATATTTGTCAAGCGGGGGCTTGGAAAGAGGGTCGGTCCCAAAACAGATTTTCCCCATGTAATTTTCCATAGGGATTTTGAATGCATCTACAGGCCGACCCGCTGAATGCAATTACACCATTTTGGCAGAAAGCTAGATCTTGGCCCAGAAAGAGTGCTTGTGGTGTAAATCCATTCAGTAGTTTTGGAGTTATTAAAAAAACAAATTTGTATATCTAGGGAAGCGAATCCTCCACGGATCCGGTAGATCTCAAAATGAGATGTGATTGGTAGCCAACACTTCAACCAGGAAATGTCAGAAGCCATCTTGGGTCTCGAACCCTTCCGAGTCTCAAGAAAAAAGGCAAAAAAAAGAAAGGAGCAAGGTAAGAATACCCTGACCCCCTAGACCTTGTGTTTGGGTCCCACAGGGTCCCCGGCGGGGGCCCAAAACATTTTTAAAAAAATGTTTGCAGTAAATTTGCAGTGGATCCGTTAATCCATGGCAAGAATTTTGTTTTTAAAAACAAGCGCGGGCTCCCACTTTAGTTTTTTCTAAAATCCCCCAGGTGGGGAGGGGGTGCATGTGGCCTGAGGACCGCCAGACCCTGGGGCAAGGCCATAAGAACTAAGAGTGTGGGGGGGCCGCACTGCTCCCTCCCATGGCTGATTTTGACCCCAGGGACCCCATTCTCCAGTAGCCCAGCCTTATAAGATATTGTGAAGAGGGCACACAGCCCCCCCCCAGGCCTATTTTGGCCCTGTGGACTACCACCCACCAGGGCCTGCCTATATTAATTAAGTGGGAGGGCGGCTGTGGCCCTCCATGCTGTTTTTGGCCTCTGGGACCCCATCCCTGTGGCCCATCCTTATAAAAGACTGGGAGGGGGGCACGTGGCCCACCTTCCTGGGCCATTTTCAGCCCGGGGGGAGCCCAACACCACATGGCCAGGCTGTGCAAAAATATGGGAGGGGGGCCATGCAGCCCCCTTCCAACAGTCATTAAAGGCCCTGGGGACCCCGTCCCACAGTGCTGGTTCAACTATGTCCCGGGGTGCCCAGCCCTGGGACATAGCAGTTTCCTTGTCTGCACTGGTGCAGGCAGGGAAACTTGTGCTTGCTCTCACATGGCAGGAGCAATTTCAAAGCTCCCGCCATGCGAGAGCAAACACTAAGTCCACTCCCAGCGGGCGAGAGCATGAAAAATGCACCCGCCCACTGGGAATGGACTTTTCATCTGTTTCCCTGCATGTACCTACGCAGGCAGGAAAACAAATGAAAAATTTGCTCTGCCCACAGGGAGCAGCATTTTTAGCTGCTTCCTTTGGGCAGAAACAATGCCTGCTCCCGCTGAATGTGGTGAGCCTTGTGGGGCCACAGGTGCATTGGGGCTCCCCCCACAGCCCCCAACAAAGACACAGTGGGTGCCCTGGCGTCCAGGGCATCCACCATTTAATGACCAGGCCCAAGGGGATGGAGTACCTGGGGCCAATATGGGCTAGGAGAGGGGGGCTGCTTGTCCCCATCCCTTCAAGGAATGCCCGGGCTTCTAACTAAATATGGCCAGGTCCCAGGAGATGGGGCTGCATGCCCCCCACCCCATTTACAGTAGACTGGACCCCAAGAGATGGTGTCTCTGGGGCTAAAATACAGCCAGGGGAGGCAAGCCATCTACCCCCTCCATAAATAATGTGGCGGGCCCTGGGGGATGGGGGTCCCCGGGCCCAAAATCAGGTTGGGGAGGGGTATCGCACAGCCACCACTCAGGATGGCTGCTTTTGGAGGGTTGGCTACAGGGCCTGTCTGCAGGCCAGGCCCTTGGCCAATCCCCGCCATGCTTGGACGAAGGTAACTATAACTCACACACCCACCATGCACAGTGATGTCAAAGAAGATGTTGTGAGTGAAGTAATATGCAGGGTAATCAGCAGTGTATGGCGAGGGTGCGAGTTATAGTTATCCTAGGGCATGAGTTATAGTTACTTGAAATAACTATAAGTATCATTGGTGAATTTCAGTGGTTTTTCGAGTTTAAAACTGAACATTTCACCTAACTATAATGTTACTTAAACCTTTGCTTTTTTCAGTGTTTTTGTTAACTTAAAGTAATATTTAATTACCATACATTAATCCAATTCCCAGTTGCTGATGGCCATCCGCAGCGGGGATGACTGCCTGCGGCCAACCCCTTGCAAGCAGTTTACCCCGCGCTCTGCAGGGCGTTCGGTTGTGCATGACAGTGCGTCGAGCACAGAGCCTGGCCTCTGGGTAAGCCCTGCAGCCAATCTCCCACATACAGCCAACCCCAAACTGAGCACTAGACCTGGTCCTGGGGACCCCAGGCCTTTATTTCTAAAGAGGGGGGGCAGCATGACCTCCCTCCCCAAACCTGCTATGGCCCTGTCGACCCCATCCCCCAGGGCCACTATTAAAAATTAAAGGGGAGGGGGCGGCGCAACCCCCCTTCCCAAGCCTTGATATGCCCTGGAGACCCCATCCGCCAGGGCCACTAATCAAAACTAAGGGGAGAGGGGCAAGCCAATGTTGGCTCAGGGAACCCCATCTCCCTGGGCCCGATCAATTTGGGGGGAAAGGGGGGCATGTGGCTCCACTCCCCGGGCTGCATTTGTTCCTGGGGACCCCCTTCCCCAGGGCCCGTCATATTTTATGGGGAGAGGGAGGGCTCGTGAACCCCTCCACAGGGCGATTTTGGCCCTGGGACCCCATCCACCAGCACTGTATTTACAGGGGAGGGGCCTCACGACCCCCCCTCCTCGGGCTGATTTTGGCTATGTGGACCCCATCCCCTGGGGCCCAGCCAACTAAGGATGAGTGCCCTGGTGCCCACCCAGGACATCCATCACACTTTCGTTAGGGACCACAGAGGGGAGCTCCAAGGCCCAGTGGCCCCAGCCAGATCCCCGCATCCAGCGGGAGCCGCCATTGTTCCCGATCGCAGGTAGCAGCCAAAAATGCAGCTCCCTGCTGTGCAGGAGCAATCTGTTCATCAGTTTCCCTGTCTGCATCATTGCAGGCAGGGAAACAGATGAAAAGTCCGCTCCCAGTGGGTGGGAGCATTTTTCAAGCTCCCACCCGCTGGGAGCGAACTTCGTGTTTGCTCTCATTTAGTGGGAGATTTAAATTGATTACTCCAAGCAAGACCAAACAAAACATTCCCTGCCCGCGCCAAATATACATTTGACACAGTGGCAGTACCCAATGCGTAGTTATCCGTGAGTTCGAGTTTCCATAGGAGTAGTGTTTTATGTATTGCTAATAACTTTGGTGCTCTTTGACGAATCTTCATGAAGTTTTGCAAAAAAAAGCTACTCCACCCCAGCTACTTCCTGAAAAATTTCGGGGTGATTTGACAAGTGGGACTAAGAAAAAAGGGGGAGATCCCAAAATACTTTTTTCCCCATGCATATTCCATAGGTAAAATGAGGCAACAATACAGACCATGGCTGAAAGGAATTAAACCAAGTTTGGCTGAAAGCTAGATTGTTAATCAGAAAGCTTGGTGCTTGTGATTTGGTGTAACTCTGTATTGTAGGTATTGAGAAATTAAGGTTCAAAGTCTATAAATATATTGATGGTTGGTCTCATAGAATTCCCTCAGGAGCCTCACGGGATAGCAAATTAAAAAAATAAGGAGTCCCGATTTGCAAGAGGTCTTTTTTCCTGTTGGCCATCTTGCTCCTGCTCGATCAATAAGCTCCAGCAGTAGCTTGAGCTGTCATTGGCCAGCCACAACCTGAACAAAACTTTGCTGCCACCATTAAAGGATTTGGGGGCTCAGACTCTGGGGCCGATTCCGATTCGGTCGGGAATCTCTCCGGGTCCGGCTCGGTCGGAGAGATTTCCGACCCTAGCAGTCCGACCGAACGAGTACTATGCGCACGCATGCTATCGGACTCGATTCGGTCGGACTCCCATTGAAGTCAATGGGAGCCGGTCGTACAACACGTACGTGGGCTCCCATTGACTCAATGGGTGCGAGGCGAACAAGGGCGCCCCCTACAGCGGGTACGCGCCGAAGCAGGTTGCGCCGTACATGCACAGGTAGGAGGGACCCATGGGTCCCCCCTGTGTGCGACTCGCGTGGCTACGCGTACAGGGGGGTCCGACACGGACCCCCAAAGTGCGACTCCGACTGCTCTTTTGAGCCGGACGGCGCGAGTCGGTCGGACTGCTCGAGGCGCGCATCGTACTTACCCGGCCGGGGAACGTCTCCATTGCGCGGTGTGAGTCGTGTCCGTGCAGGTCGGTCGGAGCGGTCGGCTTTTGCGAACAAGTCGGTCGGTGCGGTTGGGTCTCGCAAACAAGTCGGTCGGAGATTTCGCATCGTACTCGCTCGCCCGGACGCACGTACGAATCGGTTGGGAAACAGGGCTCCGAATCGGATCCGGTAAAGCCGAATACGATTCGGAGCCCTACCGGCCGAGATCGGAATCGGCCCCTTTGTGTCCTGCACATAAACAAATAAGATATAAGCTGGCAACGTAGGAGTACCCAAACTCCCTAAACCTTGTTGGGGCACTCCTGAGGGACCACTGGGGTCAAATTATAAACAAAATATTGTTTGGAGTGCTGTAAACTAGCAGGAGTCTTGTGGGAGCAAGTGTGCCCTGTGTACTCCCTTGGGAGTCCCTCAGGGGCCACCGGAACCACCCCAGTGGAAATGGGTAAAAAAATCTAAAAAAGGAATAATGTGGGGTGGGGAGTTTGGGGATGGTTGCCCGCTAATGGGAACTTGACCACCAACAGAGTGTTGAGCCTAGAGCATATGTCCAACCCCCGCTGTGCACGCCAAAGGGCTTCCGGGGATGAATAAAGTAATATCCAATTACAATGCATTTGCAGCCAACCTTTTGCTGCACTTAGCCTTCTGCTGTGCACAACAAGGGGTTGGCCACCCGGAGTTAGGTGCATGGCCTGGTCAAAGGCCTGGCTCTGCTGCCAGTCCTCCTTCGGCTGTGCACAGAAGAGGGGTTGGCTGCTTATGGGGGTTGGCCGCAGGCCCTGCAGCAAATTCCACCTGTGCAGGGCCGAAATAACATAAGTACAACCTGCGCTGCTTTGATGCACTGCTTATGACTGCACATAATACATTACAGACAACATCTAGAATATATGGCGGTGCAAGTTAGCAATTGTACCCACTTGTACCCAGTTAAAATACAGTGTTAATGATGGCATCCCCCCCAAAAATGTGAGAGTAGATAATAGAGAGAGAGCTTTATGAATACTTGAGATTCAATATATATGGAAAGTAGTCACTAAGGAACCAAATGGCCTGCACAATGATGAGGATTTGTATGCACATATATGAATGTGCATATATGAAGAATTGGGCAGAGTTAAACCCCTAGTTCACACTATCCTCCCCCATACCCACACTGCCCCTCTGTCAATCGCCATTGCCAATAACCCCATTGCCAGAGTCCACTTCCATCGGCAATGCATGATTTAGACCCCACGCTGGCACCACCACAAGCGCTACTGTGAACTCCAGTGCCCTATGATCCCGAGCCAAACGGACAACGCAAACACTTCTATATGAGCTTACTATGACACATGCTGCCTCCTTACTGGCTGCACCTTGCCTCATCCGCATAACTACAATATGCTCTTGTACTGTTGATGTATGTATGGCAAATATTAACGCAGTAATGTCAACCTACACCATGTTCCTGTATTTTTTTCCAAAACCCAACAAATACCAAAAATAAAAATGTATGTACATATATGAAATTAAACTGAGATGCTACTTTTTAATATGTTGTTTAACCAGCAGACTGCACGTTTTAACTGAATAGGACACTTTACCCCGCACACTTTTACTCCACGTGCCATTGCCCCACAGTTTTTACACCACAAAATATTTTACAACGCAGGGCTTTACAACGCAATCCATTACAACGCATTTCCCATTACAACTCCATATACTATTCTAACTCCACGAGGCGTTACTTTAACTTTTTAACTTTAAGTGGAACCTTCTTTTTTAGCCTTACATGGACAAGGGTTCCACAGAATTGTTGGACAGTACAGTTTGCAATGTAAATATGCTTGGAGGGACTTTAATTTTCGATCAGATAAGCACTTTATGGTTTTATATGTAACATTATTATAATTATACTTAAAGAGCCCTTATGAAAAAATGGACTAATGAACCCACATGGGTTTAATTCGAAATGACAAATTATTGATTTTTTCTTCGTTAGTATTTAAAAGTGATGATATATAAGTAATATGAATTGTGTTTAAGATGGTTGCTTGAATTCTCAATGCGTTTGAATTAATCTTGTAGAGCTAATTAATGTGGGTATTGAATGTCATATTGGCAATAGGAAATTAACACTCTGTAATTTTCATTGTAAATAGTGACTTGTTGCAATATTTTCACTGTGAAAGTTATCACATGGTGTGGTATATAAGGGAAACTCAACATGGTCTTTGTTATCATCAACAAGCATGAGTAAAAGCATGCATATATATATATATACATATCCATGTCACAATTGAGCAGTGTTTTTCATTGTTATAGTGTAACATTAATGAATGGATTTACCACAAATATGACTAGTTGGAGGCCTTTTCTAAACATTTAAAATGCTATTATTGTTTGCAACATTGAAACTAATGTGTCTGTTTTCACTATGCACTTTTTTCACTTTATTTTTATATGTGCCTATAACATTTCTTTTATGTTCATTAAACAAGTATGTGCACGTACCTTTAAATAGTAAAAAATGGAGGCGATGGTCATGTGACCAAGACCACGGACGTGGTCGAAACGCGTCGTCCTTGTCTGTCATAGAAAATAAACTGCTTTGATCGACCGAGTGGGCTCGCCTGGATTCTTTTTCCGCAAGATCCTTTGCTGTGCGATGTTATGGCGGCGGCGACCGTCAGCGAAGCCCCGACTCGATAGGAAGGGTACCTTGTCTTCCGTCCGACCTCGGATTGGTTTTCCTGCAAATAAGTACCCGCCGGCTGTTGTGCTGAGGTGAGCGGCTTATATCTGGTAACGCTATCGGCACCACTTACGAAGAGGACCAGCGCTGAAGGTAGAGCGGGTAAGCGGCAGCGCGTTGTTACGTGCATCCCCTTGTCCCGAGTCACTGGATTGCCCTGGGAATTTGAGAAGGAAAGAAAGGAATCGTGAGGCACGTCTGTGCTTCCAGCCCGTACTTCCTTCCAACACTTTACGCCGCCCCCCTGCCCAGCCAGAGTTCACGTGAGCAATTCCGCTCGAGACGTGCGGCGAATCATAGAAGCAGAAGTGCTAAGAGTGCACTGTTGACAATTACGAGCAGAGAGTATGACAGACGAGTTCATGAAAGGGCGTGAGGAGTCCGCCAGAGCTATTTTTAACAAAACATCACCGAGCATACAGCCACCTGGGAATGCAGTTCCAGATAAAAGTCAATCGACACTGAGGCAGAAAGTTAACAACTTGGAACGTTTGAGGAAAAAGAAATGAGCAGATGGTGGGAGGCGACCTCACTCCAAACCTACCTGGAAGTTGACCGCATACCGAGAGGTCTCCGCATTTTCATTATCCCCACGCTATCTGTACCAAAACCGCAAGTGCTAAAAGACTGGATTGATAATACCACAGCATGTTCCAAAGAATGCTAGAAATACTTATCGCCAATGCCTGGGATGAGCATAAGAACATATTGAAACAGATCCATGACCTAATGGAGGACCTAGGGAGAGAAACAGATCAAAACGAAATTGAAAAAATGATGAAAATAGTGGATGAAAAAATGAAGGCTTTTGAAAAAGACATCGTAGTGAGAAAACAGTGAAAATTCACACGTGATGAGAGAGATTACGCAACTGGGCGTATCTTAACTTTCGCCAAAAAATACGATAAAATGAGAGCCGAGACCACGAAAAATCAGACATTGAATCTACTTGAGACGACCAAAGGAGACTCTGTGACAGACTCTGTGACGGATTTGAGTTCAGATGCAGAATCGATAGACAGCAGTGCCACAATGAACACCGAGCAACAGTCTTTTTCTCAGGAACTGAGCATCATGCAGAAGGTGAGAGAACACTCCAACAGAGGGAAACCAAGACTAAAAGCGCAAGAAAACGCAGGAAAAATCGCAAGCGGAACGTCAGGCGCAGAAAAACAAAGAATAACTGGCATGGGAACAAGAGGCCAGAAGACCAAGAACCAATGATGGAAGACACCACAACCAAATTAACGGTAATGAATTTGACTGAAAAGATGCTAACGAATGATGAAATAAGTGTACTTGAGTTGGGGTTGTCTTTCTGTCCTGATGTGGGTTTTGATTATGCTCAAGCTCGAATTGATCTGTACAAATTTGAAAGAAAGTTAAAATTGTGCAAAATACATGCAGCAAGGAAAAAGCAGAATGAGGCAACAACAGGGACCAGAGGGGAGGTGGACGTAGGTCTAGCAATAGAGGATATCCCTACACTACACACCATCACCACACTAGATGAAGACAGGAGTATCCCACTTGATCCTTTTAATCCTGCACATACTGGTGCAATATCAGACCTTTTGGGAATAGATGTCACCGAAACTACTTCTACAGAATTTAGAGCCAAATCCAAACATGTCCCTATTACAGTTAAAGATAATATCGACATATTCAGTGATTTAGTGGCCCAAGATTTTCTGGAGCTCCTTAAAAGAACACCAAAAGGGTAACATGACTAAAACCCAGTGGGAGGCAGTTTCCAAATTACAAAAGATCGGGATCTTGTCATTAAGCCTTCAGATAAGGGTGGCAACGTGGTCCTTATGACTAGGGCCATGTATACCAGTGAAGCGTATCGCCAACTGGATGATATAACCTGTTACAAAAAGGTGGACAGAAAATATCTTGATGACCTGAAAAATATGTATATATGTAAGCTACAAACATGGCAAGATAAGGGCCTACTCACATGGGACGAAGCACGCTTCCTCAGAAATGACACACCTACTACCCCTACTCTATACCTTCTCCCTAAGGTCCACAAAAATGATACCAATCCACCAGGCAGACCCATTGTATCATCTAAAAATAGCCTCTTGGAAAGTAGCAGCAGATACGTTGACCATTTTCTCTTCCCCTATGTGAGAAATCTGTCATCCTATCTTAGGGATACAACGCACTTTTTGCAAAAGATCAGGGATGTTGACATGGGGAATGACCAGTGGTTAGTTAGTCTCGACGTGGAGTCATTATACACAAGTATCAGGCATGATGACGGTATCAAGGCTTGCCAGTTCTTTCTAAGACAGCGCAAGCAGAATTTCTTGAACATACCCTCATGCTCTTGGATATGTTGGAAATATGCCTGAAGGAGAATGTTTTCATATTTGAAAGAGAACATTATAAACAACTACAAGGGACTTCTATGGGTACCTGCTTCGCTCCCAGCTACGCTAATCTCATGGTGGGCTGGTGGGAGAAGCAGGTGCTCTGGAACGACAACACTGAACATTGGATATTCAATGTATCCTCATGGCTCAGGTATATTGATGATATTTTCTTTGTGTGGAGGGGGTCTGAAATGGAACTTAATCAGTTCATAGACTGCTTAAACATGAATGTTGTGAACCTCCGGTTCACCAGACACTACAGTCAGGAATCAATTGATTTCCTAGATCTGAAACTAAGCGTAGACAGGGGAAAAATTGTCACAAATCTTTTTAGAAAGAAGACAGCAGGGAATTCCATCCTTCATGCTGCCAGCTCTCACCCTCCGAGTTTTAGGTGGGGAATACCGTACAGTGAATTCCTCAGGGCTAAACGTAACTGCAGTACCCCTACCACATACGAAGACACCAAACAAGAAATGAAGGCCAGATTCAAAGAGAGAGGATACCCTAGAAAAGCCATTATGCAAGCAGAAAAACGAGTCGAAAGTCAATCTAGAGAAGAAATAGTCAATAAAACTTCAGAGCAGAGTCTATCTGGACCCGTCAAAAAGAGTGAAGTTAGATTTATCACCAAATACTGTAATCAATCGAATGAGATAAGGAATATCCTCAGAAATAGATGGGATATCCTGAGGAAAGACCCCATTCTGAGAAATGAAATAAAACTGACTCCCTCCGTGACCTATATGAGAAGCCCATCGCTGAGGGACATGCTGGTCCACAGCCATCTCCAACCAAAAGAAGGTGGTTGGTTGAAACATACTAAAGGCTTCCACAAATGTGGGAAATGTAAAGCCTGTAAAAACAGCAGAAACATATTGGAGGTAATCCTAGAAAGAACCAATACCAAATGGGAAATATCTAAATTTATCACATGTAGTACTGAGTTTGTGGGTGTATGCTGTAGTCTGCCCTTGTAATCTCTGGTACATTGGATCAACAACATTCCCTGTTAAGAAGCGCATCCTTGAACATTGGAGGGCAATAACCAATTCTGACCAGAGCTATAGCACAGCCAGACATTTTTCTAGGGAACATGGGTCGGACTGGACCAAAGCTAGATTTTTCGGATTAGACACTATCGTACCTAATCCGAGAGGAGGCAATCGCATTGCGGCCCTCCGCAAACTTGAGTCACGGTTGATTCTCTTAGCAGGGACCATGTACCCAGGTGGCCTTAATCAGGATGAGGAACTGTATTCCCACTTATAGGATGTACACTGATCAGTATGATCAGAGCTTTGGCTGTAGACTCACGCCCTACCTTCTCCTTCTTTAGTTTATTTTGTTTAGTTGCACACACCACCTTTTTCCTTTTCTAGTTCACATATATTATAATATTATATAAACAGACTTGTAGCTTAATTGATTAATTTGTATGTAAAGTCTCTTCAACCTTGGTTTCTTTTATGCAATAGTTGAAATATGAATACTGTTCAAAATGTGATATAATGATGCTAATTATTGTACCTTTGTTACGTTTTCAGAACATAAGATGTGAATCACCATGAAACAGCACTTGGCAATCATGTAAGAGCACCGGAGTATGGCGGACCCCCATCCAGCTCCTAGTCAAATTTTATACTTAGTAGGGTAATATACCTGTACTGCAGCAAAGTGTTAATAGTCTTGAGATAATTGTACATAATCACTAATTGAATACAGGGCACTAGTCCCTCCATGTCACAATTGAGCAGTGTTTTTCATTGTTATAGTGTAACATTAATGAATGGATTTACCACAAATATGACTAGTTGGAGGCCTTTTCTAAACATTTAAAATGCTATTATTGTTTGCAACATTGAAACTAATGTGTCTGTTTTCACTATGCACTTTTTTCACTTAATTTTTATATGTGCCTATAACATTTCTGTTATGTTCATTAAACAAGTATGTGCACGTACCTTTAAATAGTAAAAAATGGAGGCGATGGTCATGTGACCAAGACCACGGACGTGGTCGAAACGCGTCGTCCTTGTCTGTCATAGAAAATAAACTGCTTTGATCGACCGAGTGGGCTCGCCTGGATTCTTTTTCCGCAAGATCCTTTGCTGTGCGATATATATATATATATATATATATATATATATACACATATATATATATATATTTTTGCTTTCACTGAAAAAACCAAAGGTTACAGGGACATTATAGATGTGTTCACGTTTTACCCACACATAGAAATTTGGCAGTTATAGTTATACATATAGCTAGTTATGCTTTTGTTCAGAAACTAAAATTCGTGGCCGAAAAGCTACCTCGCCTGGCAGTTCAGGCTGGACTGTTCCCTTGGGGAGCAGGGTCAAGAGTGATTTGCATATGGCTGGGTCCAAACTGAAAGGCATGGTGAGCATAAAAATGATGAATTTAGTGCCAGATCTCGGCACTGGGGGTGAATGTTTAACATTGTTTAGCATTCCATCTATCAATTGTTCTTTTTGCATTAAAGTTACCTAATGGCATGAGTTATAGTTTCTTCAAGCCCTGCGGCCAAACCTTCACATGCACCCAACCCCATGCTACACATAGCCTTTGGCAGGGGTAGATGTGTGAGTGGGTGAGCTTTTCTTTATTTCCATTGGGCTTCGGATCTGCTTCCATAAATGTGCACATTTTTATTTCTTTTATAAATCCAAAATTACTGAACAGATTTACACCAAATTACAAAAAACACTCCTTTTGGATCAAGATCGAGCGTTCTGACTAATTTGGTGCAATTCCGTCTAGCGGATCTGGCTGCAGTGGTGTTCAAAAACTGCAAAATGCCCATAGACATTTGCAAGATGAAAAAGCATTTGGCACCCCAATTTTCATCGTCCCCTGCTTGATAATTCACTCTGAAACTTTCCAGACAGCAACTGAACTAACTTCAATACTAGTTTTGAAAATTTCGAAAAGATCCGTCATTAGGTGCAAAAGTTATTAGCAAAAAAAAACACTTTGTCTGTGGGAAAGGTTGGTCCTAACTATAATTACCTACTGCCTATCGCAGTTGGATATATATAAATAAATAAATAAATAAATATGTATAAATGGATTCGGATTGCTGAATTCGTAAAGGTCTTTCCACACATGCAATGCACTCTCCACCAATAGCAAAGAGGCAATGTCTGTTTAAAAACTGTGGCATTAGAAGCACCGTTGTCATTGGCTTTTGAGAAAGGCATTCAAAGCCAAAACGCATCATGCTGCCTAAAATAAATGGGAGGTCTAAGAACCTGCGTGTGCTCAGGTCTTATTCTTGTGGGGCACGACCTTGTTTTGAATATTTGTGCGGCCACAAACACGGAGTGCACCCACCCTCAAGCAGTTCGGCGGCAGTAGTGGTGCTGCATGGTTCTCCAGGTTTTGGAAGTTGCCGAACCGCAGCAGGCCGGGAAATACGAACCTGATAACACTTGTTTGGACTGTGACTTCACAGCAAGGCACAAGTTACAGAAGTTGTGCCCTCAGGCATGTAATGTGGGGGCACATCTGCTGGGTGAGGGTTCCAGAGACTTGACAAATGGCTTTTAGAAATGACACATGGGTGTTTGATTGAAAAACAAAGCGATGCCCACTGTTGGAAAAGGTACTTACTTGCTGAATTTGTAAAGGTCTTTCCACGCCTAAAATGCACTCTTCACCAATAACAAAGCGGCTATGTCTGTTTAAAAACTGTGGCATTAGAAGCATCAGTGTCATTGGCATTTGAGAGAAGTATTCAAAGCCGAAACGTGTCATGCCGCCTGAAATAAATTGGAGCTCTAAGAACCCACGTGTGCTCAGGTCTTATTCTTGTGGGGGAGCGAATATATATATATATATTCACTGAAAAAAACAAAGGTTACAGGGACGTTATAGTTAGGCTCAGATTTCACTCATACGAAACCATTGCAATTCAGCTTTTATAGTTACCTGAGCTAACTATAACTTACGCCCCCGCAATGCACTGCTTATGACCTCACATATTACATCACTCATGACATGGTCAGTGACATGACTGATGACATCACTGATGACATCATACAGTGATTGTGCATGTTTTCTAAAAGTTTCTGAGTTTTGAAGATATATACTAAGATACTACAGAAGTTAAATAAGCATAGTTTGTGTACTGCTGATGAGTGAAATTATTTGTAACACATATTATGTGAGTGGCTATCTGACTGTGTGTATCTATGTGTGAGTAGGTGTCTGAGTGGCTCAATGGTTGTGCGAGGTGTGCACAGGTGAATGAGTAGCTGTGTGAGTGGCTGCATGGGTGAGTGAGTGAATGTGTGGGTGAGTGAGTGGTAACCCCAGGTGGAATTTGCATAGCCACGCCTCACGAGGCTACGCGAAGTGGCAAAAAAACTCTGCTCCGCTACGCGGAGTTACGCAAGCATGCAGAGTTGCTTGTTCCACATGCTCGCGCACGCTTGCGAGATGTTTTTCACTTTCTGCAATGCAGATTGCGTGTTCGGGGGAAATATCGCACGAACTTCACCATGCGGTCGCCAATGGGCGCGGACATCTTGTTTTCCTTGTCTTTGCATGGTTCTGGGGCCTGTTTTTCATCCCTCTCTAATCTCTAATCTAATCTCTTTGGAGAAGTGTGGCTCAATGGTTAGAGCGGCAGACCCTGATGCAGAGATCTGGCCCGGGACCAGGGTTCAATTCCCGCCTCGGCGGGTCTTGGGCTCAATTTCCTCGGACCTGATAATTCTCGCCTCGGTGCCTATTCTAATCATGGGTCCCACTCTGCAACTCTGGGCAATAGCTTGCTTAATCTCCACAACGGCCCCACCAGTGCTGGGATGCCTGGCTTCACCTTGGGGGTGCCCAGGAGTGGACATTTCACAGGGAAAAGACAGGAAGGGTTCCACAGCGGTATGCGTACAGCGCCAGGACACCCTAGGGTAACAGTGCGCTTTACAAGTACAAATTTCATTTCATTTCATTTCATTTTCAATCCTTTGTTTTTGACACTGTTTTTCTGATCTTTTTTATTTATTATCTACCCCTCTCTCTCCCTAAGTGTATATTTTGCATTTTATTTCTACTTTTACTGCGTATTTTGACTTTTTTCTACTGTTTTATATTACTTGCTTTTTTACTTTACTACTTCTTCTCCTGACTTTATTTTTTACTCCTACATTTTCTTTTCTGCCCCCGCCCACCCAGAACCATGGCTAAGGCTACCGGCTCTAATAGTAAGGGGAAGGGGAAGGCACCTGCACCCAAGAGCCGCCACCTTGTGGCAGATGGCGCCCGGAAAGAGGTGCAGCCACCAGCCCTTTTCACCGAGGCGAAGGTGGCCGCCCTTGTTTTTTTTGTACAGCGCCACCTCCCCTTAACCTTGGCAGCAGGCCCGGCTCCGGTTACGCTACCCAGGAGTATCACCGCCGGTGGGCGAGGGTGCACCGAGAAGTGTTTCGCTGCTCTGGGGTCCGACGCACCCATAACCAGCTGACTCACAGGTGGTCAGACATCTTGGACCGGGAGCAGGACCTGCTAGGTGTTGAGGTCGTGGGGCTTGGTGAGTAGCTAATTATAGTAGTATTGTGTGTTCTGTTCTGTGTTATTGTTATTGCGAATATTGCTTTTTTTCCCAAATAGCAAGAATGCTGCTTACATGCAGATAAGTTACGTTTAAAAATCTTCTTTGATTGTTATTCTTCTAGACACTAGACAGGTGCTCAGCGCTACTAATCTTACTTGTTTGCAACTTTGCGCTCGCTTGGGCTGATTATGTAATCAGAGTTTAGAGAACTTAAGTTAGGCAATGCTAGAGAGACTCCAGTCCTTTCCTTTGTCCTCCTGTCACTAAGATAGTGGTGGATTGATAGGTAGTTCAGTTACTTAGTATTAGTTGGTAATTTTTTAGCGGTCTGCGTGACGTGTCCTCTGTCACGTCACATGCTGCTGAGTGCTGACTCCAGTCCTTAGTAGAACCTTTTGTAGTTTTGTTAGTGAGTGAGTAATATAGCAACTAAGTCATCAGCACATCAGCAGCAACCAACCAACCATTTGGTGTATGCAAATTTGATTTATGCATGCATCCATCTATGCATTTTTGAGGACTAAAATAAATGGAAATGCAGACTTAGTGAACAATTGGCCCGTCAAAGGGGGTTGATTCATTGATGATTTCGAATGAGATTGAAACTTAGAAGAAGCAAATATATTTTTGGCAATTAATTTCCAATGTCTTTGGAATAGGCGGGCTAGGTCAGGTGGTACTTAGGTTTAGGAACCTGGAATCAGAATGGAACACTGGATTAATAAATAATAACTAGACGGTCCGCGAATCTCGCAATACTACTAGTCGATCAGATTAGATAGGTCAATTTTATTGCAATTGTTGTTTCCAAAAATGTTAGAGCGTTTTTAAAAATATTTTATTCGTTTCACACCAATCATCAATGTTTGTCTCTTTCTTTATTATATCTTACATGATCAGCACCCAGGGGCAAGAAGATGACAGGGTCTAAGGCAGTAGCTGGAGATACCTCCCAGGGCCAGGACCACTCCTCTACCAAGGGCTCTGCTGCTGACCCCAGTAAGTCCTCCTGTTGTTAATATTAATAATTATATTTCCCTAACTTTTACTGCACCTTATTTTTTCCGAACTATTATTTCCGTTTCCTAATTCTATTTTTTACCAAATCTTCGTCGATCTATCTGTTTCTAAATTCTTGTTATCCCTGCCTCTAACTGCCTCTGACTCTGTACTACTACTATTAGTCTGTCTGTAGCTTTCCCAGTTAGCCACTCGTTATGTTTAAAAAGTTTTAAAACACAGATTCACCAATAGCTCTAGCCACTGAGTCCAGTCCTTTGGGTTGTCCTCTTCTTAATCTTGAGAGGCTTTTCGACAATTGCCACCAACAAAATGCCCAACCAGATATTTTACTATTTTTGATAGGATAGGAGATACTACTACTGTCTACTCTACTCTAGTAGCCGATTTGTACTAGTGATGTATGTGGTGTATGTATGTATTGTATTAACTATTTTCAATCTTGCTAGTGAAAAAGAATAAATAGGGGGAGGTGTATATGGCATCTAAAAAATGTGTAATGTTTTTTCTAGGCGTACCGACCACCAGTGCTGGGGCCAGCGGTGGGGCAGGCGACGCCAGCCAGGAGGGAGCAGTGGATGCGGCAGCTGCCGCAGGGGTGGGTGAGCCAGCAGCAGTGGCGGGCGGTGGTTAGTTATACTTAAATTCCTTACTTATTGACAATAGTTCCACACTCGCTGCAAGGGTGTACACTGTATGTTGAAAGAGACTAAGTTGTTGTGAACAACGGTTGAAGAAGAAGATACCCTTTACTTAGCATTAGCAATAGCATTAGCGGCGGGAGTTGAGTAACTAATGGCCTCTTCTAGCTGACTTCAACTCAGCTGGGAAAGTTTTATGGAGAAGACTAAGAGTCAGACGACCTTGATGGATGGGTTGAACGAAAAGGGAAAGAAGGATGGAAGGAGGAAGGACGGGTGAGATGTAATATATGACTGGCAGAGAAGGATGCGTGGGATGCATAGGTGGCTGATTGAATCGGATGCATGGGTGGTTGAAGGATGGGTGTAAGGTGAAAGAAAAGATGCCTGCCTGGGTGGGTGAAACTGTATGGGTGATAGCAGGAAGAATCCTCCTGGGGGTTTCATGGGTCAAACTCAAAGGCAAGCAAGGAGGGGGGCGTGGTCTGGCCGCAGGCAAATATGGCTGCCTAACTTTCGGGCTCCACTGTGATGGGGGCTTCTGAAGGAGACAGCACCTACTTTATGCATGACCCGCGGCATAGTTTTGGTGTCGCGGCTGTTGTAATGTACCCGGAAAGCGGATGAGCCATTTTTTTTCAGAGTACCGGCAGCGCGTTTCCTGAGCAACGGGAGTTGCGCGTCATGAAAGACTCCGGGCCTGTCAGCCTGCCTGCGGCCTCGGCTCTGGAGTTTCACAGCCTTCAGCCTCAACGTTCCATTGCTCCTAAGTATGCCCCCGGCTTCTCTGTGACACAGCTGGGTCTGCGCGCTACATGAGGTAATTGGTCGACGATAGAGCTGCTACTCGACGGTCTTATGAAGCCTCAATATTGCTGAGACATCAGTATCAGCACCTTTAAAGCGGGTGAGTGCTATGACTGATGTTAAAATTGACAATCTGCTACTTTGATGGCCAATGAGGAGTGTTGCTTCTAAGGAGGCATTTTGGTCTTAGTTTTGGAAGACTTTAAATAGCACACTTCACTCCGTTTTCTAATTGATCTTTAAAAGTCACCGTCCTTTTTCCACTCAGACGGTTTTGAGACGTTTGTGAAATGATTCAATTATAATTTTACTCTTTTTCACAAAGTTCTCAGTTCAGGTTGGAGTGAATGAATAAAGGGTTTTGTGTCATGGTTGAATCTCTGCGGCTGCCACGCAATATTTACATTTTGAGTTTTCACATTCAACCACTTTATTGAAATGCTCAGGAAGTTTTCTCAGCTTATACATGCAAATATTGTCCGATCGGCCGCCTTAATTTAAAAAATATTGGAGTCGTCCCCCAAACCTCCTCAAAGCCATCTGTCACAGAACACTTGTCGTCGCATTTATAAAAATTTCTGAATTTTAACCTGAAACCTGATAAGCAGGCTAAAAGGACGATATTCAAAGTAGAACTGCGACATTGAGAGACTGATAACTTAAACCGATAAATTGCATGTGATTTTGTCGCCACTTTGCGTCTCTGCCTTAACTCACTGACTCAGTACATTGTTCTGGGAAAGTCAAAATGTCTACTGCCAAGCATGGAAGTAAACCTTCTAAATATCTCTTTTCGCGGATGTACTTAAACAGTCAAAAAACACAGCTGCAAAAAGCTCCCCTCCTACAGCAGAAAGTTCACTACAGATTAACCCAATCATGCAAGGAGAAACTATGGACCGTATACTACAAGAAATTTCTGCGGTCAGCCGACGACTTGAAGGAATGGATTCAAATATATCCTCTTTAGCAGCAGAAACTAAATCAATACGAGCGGACATTGCAGGGTTTCATGCAAAAACAGAAGGGCTCGACCATAGGTTAACAGTTGTGGAAACACGTCTAGAATCAGTACAAAGCAGAGACCAAGAACTACTATTTCTGCGCAGTAAGCTGATTGACTTGGAAGATCGAAGTAGGAGGGATAAAGTTCGCTTTTTCGGTTTTCCGGAAAAAATAGAAGGTCCAAAAGCTAGAGCATTCCTCCGAAATATTCTTCCAAATTTAGTGGACATTGCTTTTGATCCTCCACTGGAGATACAGTGTGCACACCGAATTGGTCCACTACGCAAGGAAACTGCAGTATACCCACGTCCTCTCTTTGCTTGCTTTTTAAGGCATGAGCAGACAAGACAACTATTAATATCTGCACGCACTCATGGTCCATTTACATATGATGGGCATGAAATTCGTATTGCAGCCGACTTTTCTTGAGTGACTAATGATCGCCGCAAGTCATCCCTCTCATTAAGGCCTCAATTGCGCCAAATGGACATTAAATATGGACTTTTTGATCCTGCCCGCTTCCGCATCACCAAAGATGGAAACTCCAAAGATTTCTATGCCCCTGAAGACCTCCGTCTATTCATAGACCGCTGGAAACCGCAAGATATGGAAACTCAGCACTCTATTCCAGAATTAACACAATCCAGTTCCTCGATACAAACACTGGGCAACGCACGACGGAATGTCAACAGTCCTCGACAGCGAGGTAGAGATCTCGAAAGACCTATTCGAAGTCAGGAGGACAAGGCTTCAGTCCTTCAAACTGAATCTACCTTCACTAAGGAGCAACATAGGGATAAGTCCCGTTCTCCCTTAAAATCTACTTTGGATGTAGAATGTGGATGAATTAGTACTCCTTTGCAATCTTGGTCAGAGTCATAGCTGTGTTCACACTTATTTCCTTCTAGGCAAATGAACGAACTCGAACTCAAAATATCGAGAAAAACAAAGACGCCTAGTCATCGGATAGCTGATTATTACAACTGTTAATCTTTTTATATCATATCTGTTTTTATCATATTTATTATATTATTCGTACTAACTTTGAATAACAGGTTTATTACTTCATTTATTCTCACATACATGATAGATATCTTTCATATTTATTAATAGATTTTATGATTGTTGCTATCACAGCATACCATGAAATAGTTAATATTAGTGTTGATAATTCAATCTCTTTTATCTTGATTGTATTGTTTATTTATATACATGCAAATCCTTTTAACTCAATGATTCAATAGTATGCTTTGCTATCATAACAAAATGCTACATTCTTTATTAATAATAATTTATACTCTGTTCTATGCATTATAATAGCCTTTTTGGTTCTATATTTGTCAATCATTGTTTCATTCTCCAGATAGAGCCCCTCCTCGTAGCGCTGCTCCAAAGTGTCTGGACCCCCGGTTAAAAGTTTGAGGTCCCTTGTGCCATCCAGTAATTGGCACTTCCCCCTCCCTATTACCCCTCCTTGTCATCATCCTCCTTTATTCCCGACCTTTTTCTTTTTCCCTTAACAACTTGCATTACGTATTACTTCTTGCTGATTTAGACCCAGCTTCATACACATAGGTCCTCTTTGGTTAACAATTATCATCACTCTTTTGACTAGCCCATCATTCATCTGACTCCTGTTACGGACCAGGGTTCCTTTGCTATCCACTCTTCCCCCCCCCCCTTTTTTTTATTTTCTTTTTTCTTGCTCCTCTTTTCTTTCTCTTTTACACTTCTCTTTTTCTTTTCACACACTTAACAATGCCTCATGAACTCTTTTAATTTATCGTGACACACTCTGACATTTATAGTAGTCACCTATTACTAACTATTTCCCTTTTTCTGTTTGACATGGTTATCTCACACGCCCTTCGTGTAGTAACATGGAATGTTCATGGACTAACACACTACATTAAAAGGAAAAAAATACTCTCTTATTTACAATCACAGCAGGTGGATATAGCTCTCCTCCAAGAAACCCACCTTGATACTAAAGAATCTGAAAAACTCCGTAGAGACTGGGTGGGAAGGGTGATCCATAGCAGTATACGAAAGGGAGAAGATCCTGAAGCGAACCCTACCCGTAAATGTGGAGTTGCGATCCTTATCCGTAAATCCTTACCGATGACAGTGTTAAAAACTTGGACAGATCCGGACGGGCGATATGTCTTTACCAAATTACGAATTGGTGAATCCCATATTTGCGTTGGCTCAATATACGCTCCAACTGGAGCGAAAAAATCATTCTTTCTCCAGCTGAACCGCCTTCTAATTGAGATAGGTGCTTCTCAATTCCTTATCGGCGGAGATTGGAATTTAGTACGTGACCCAATTCAGGACAAAACAGGCCCTTTAGATAAGTTTAACGCGGCAGACATACTTTGATGAACAATATATTGGCAGAAAATGGTTTGGTAGATCACTGGCGTCTCTCTCATCCGGCAGATATAGAATACACCTTTACTTCACCTACTCATGGTACACTCTCTCGTCTTGATTATTTTTTAATTTAATTTAAATTTAATTTAATTTCTCAAATGTGGTTCAAATGACACAAGATTCCCAAATTTTAGAGGCAGCACTTTCTGATCATTCCCCAGTCCTACTTTCACTGGAAATTGGATTGGCCAGGCCGGGACGTAAGCCATGGCGTATGAACATCCAGCGTTATAGAACCCCTAAGAACAAAGCTTTATTGCAATCTCATCTTCAAGATTACATTTCCGTCAATCGAGGATCCGTTAATTAGGGCAGAACTCTATGGGCAGCAGCAAAAGCTACTATACGTGGGCAGCTCATGAGAGACGCAGCACAAGCTAATAAACAAACTGCTGCTCGACAGAAAGAACTGGAACAAGATATTGCATCTTATACTCGTCTATACACAGATAATCCAACACTTTTGCATCGTAAATCCTTAGAACAAGCTCGTATGGCTCTAAATAATCTTTTTTCCTCTAAGGCAGAATATGCCTTACACAGAATGAAAGGGAGACATTATGAACAGGGGGAAAAAGCGGTTAGATTACTGGCAGCGCAGTTACGACAAAGAGAAGCTGCCATGGCTATACCGGCTATAAAATCAGCGGGAGGCACTACGTTAACTAGACCTCAAGACAGTGTTAACAAATTTGCTCTGTTCAATAAATCTCTTTACACTGCTGAAACTCAAGTTGTTGATGATAAATTAGATACTTTTCTTACACAAGCAAATTTACCCTGTCTATCAGATGAAGATAGAGATTTACAAGAGGGAGAAATTACCAAGGAAGAGATCTCACATGCAATAGCTAATTTACCCTATCATAAGGCCCCGGGTGAAGATGGTTTTCCTGCAGAATTTTATCGATGGGCAGGGACGTAAGTGATGAGTTCTCTTCAATCTGCGTTTCAGGAAGCAGAACATGAGACTTCACTGGGTCCCATATCTAATAAAGCTATCATTGCTGTATTACCCAAGCCTGGGAGGGACCCTTTACTCTGCGGCAGTTATCGTCCCATATCGTTATTGAATTGTGATATAAAAATTTTAGCTAGCATTTTAGCATCTCGTTTACGTAGAGTTTTACCCTCTCTGATCCATCATACACAAGTCGGATTTGTTCCAAGTCGTTCCTCTAGGTACCATCTCCGCACTTTAGCCCACACACTATGGTATGCCAAAAGTCTTCAAAATGATGCACTAGCCTTATCACTTGATGCGGAAAAGGCGTTTGACCATATTGAATGGGAATATCTTTTTAAAGTATTACAAAAATACGGATTGGTTGACCAATTCATAGCCAAAATACGCCTGCTATATGATAATCCTACTGCACAGGTAAATTGCGGGGGTTTCATCTCAGAACCATTTCCAATCCGCAGAGGCACTCGTCAGGGATGTCCCCTTTCTCCACTCCTCTTCCTTTCAGTGATGGAACCTCTGGCAGCCACAATACGCCAAGCTACCAATGTTACCGGTATACCCCTTCCGACGGGAGAATCAAAAATCTATTTGTATGCAGACGACATCCTACTTACACTGACAGATTTGCCTAATTCTTTGCCGTCCATACTTCAAATTATAGATAATTCCTCCTCCTTTTCCGGGTACAAAATTAATTGGGACAAAAGCGAAGCGCTGCCCATTTCAGATGGGACTACAAAAGCAGCCATACATGGATTTCCCTTCTGCTGGCAACCCTCACGCCTCAAATATTTAGGCATATTGGTGAACAAGGGTCTAGAAGGGATGATTATGGATAATCTAAATCCCCTCATTGTCCAGATGCAGCGTGACTTTGAAAAATGGAAAGTACTGGGACTCTCAATGTGGGGCAGAGTACAAGCCATTAAAATGGTTACTCTCCCATGTTTTTTATACGTTCTTGGTATGCTCCCTGTTCAGATCCCTCTAATCACATTACGTTCAATAGATTCTAAGATAAAATCCTTTGTATGGAACTCAGCTAAACTTCGCCTTTCCGCCCTGAAATTAAGGGCTCACCGTTCCTACGGAGGAAAGAGCTTACCTTCAGTGGAACATTATGCCCTTGCATTGCAGCTATCTCAAATGACTTACATGATTTCCAAAACACCTGACGTACCACAATGGGTGCATCTAGAAAGATGTCTTTCATCAACAGAAGCAGGCCTTTCCGTCTTATATGGGACAGGGATTCATCATAACTCCATAAATCCTATCTTATCAGCCATGCACGGGTCTTGGCAACGAGTGCACCGATTATTGGGTTCACACCCCCGGCTCCATAAAAAGGCCCACTTATGAGACAATGCTAGCATATGTATTAATAGACAAACAATATCTTGGCCCCTCTGGAAAGCAGTGGGTATTCATACCTTAGTTCAACTCCTCTCTGATGGAGAACTTAAGACATTTGTACAACTACAAGAGGAATTTGATTTGTCAAACATACAATCCGCTTAATATAACCAGCTTTGACAATCCTGGCGGAGGAGCTTAGGACCTCAACCCTGGCTTCCACAGGCTTCACCAGTAGTAACATATCTCTATACCTGGGGAAAGAATAAGGGGGTTACGTCTGGTTTATACCAAACACTCACATCCCACCTTTTTTTCACAACCTCTTTCGCAGGAGTTGCGTACTAGATGGCAAGCCAAATTATCTATTTCATATATACGACTCAACCTCCCTCCACGCACTCAACCCCGGAAGACACGCCGACTGCGCAAGATCCTTGCCGGACACCACCCACGGGCAGTTCTCGTGCAGACCCTGCCGCAAATCCTTCACCATCGACGGAGCCCCTGGGACCGCCAAAGGAACGCCCGATACACACACCTCCGAAACCCTGACTTGCATCCTGATCAACGTGCGCTCCCTGCACCGACACACCGTTGAGATCTGGGACCTGCTCGACACCCTCTCGCCCGATGTCGCCTTCTTCACGGAAACCTGGACCAACACCACCTCCGGTCCCAACATCCCCACCGCCATCCCGGACGGCTACAAGATCCAGAGAAAGGACCGTCCACACCGCCCAGGAGGAGGACTCGCCATCGCACACAAGACCCCCCTCTGACTCTCCACATCCAGCACGAATGACCCCCACTCCAACACAGAACACCTCCACTTCCAGATCCAGACAAGCCCCAGGACCACCCTACGCGGCACCCTCATCTACAGACCCCCAGGACCTCGCACCCACCACGCAACCACCATCGCCGAGCTCGCCGCACCCCACGCCATCACCTCCACGGACTACATTCTACTCGGGGACCTGAACTTCCAACTCGACAACAGCAACGACCCTGACTCGACTACTCTCCTCGACAACCTCGCCAACCTTGGATTGAAGCAGCTCGTCAACACACCCACCCACAGAGCGGGTCACACCCTCGACCCCATCTTCGCGGGAGAAACAAACTTCCGCTTCTGCCACACCACCCAGCCCCTCTGGACTGACCACCACTGCATTCATTTCACCTTCAACACCACCCCCGTACCCAAACCCGCCCCACGCCCACCACGACGGAACTGGAGCAAGGTCACAGAGGAGCACCTCAACACCACCCTCCATCAATACCCCCCCATCGCTGCGACCGACACCAACTCTGCAGCCAGAGAGTTTCACCGCTGGATCTCCAGCTGCGCCCACAAGCTCGCACCCCTCCACCCGCCCGCCAAACAACACCCGCAGAAAGCCGCCTGGTTCACCACAGAACTTCAAGATGCCAGACGCTCCTGCCGATGCCTAGAGAAAACTTGGCGAAACCTGAAAACCACGGAAGCACGGAATGACCACAAGAGCGCCCTAAAGGAATACCACCAGCGCATAAGAGACACCAAACGGACCTTCATAAGAGACAAAATCCAGACCAACGTGACCAACACCAAGGAACTGTTCAACGTCATACAGCAGTTCGCAAAACCCACCTGCGAAGCCACGGACGTCACACCTTCCCAGAACTCTGTGGCAAGCTCAGCTCCTACTTCCATCTCAAGATCAAGGCTCTCTACGACAACTTCAGTGAACCAACGACGAGCACCACCCCCCTACCCACCGCCGCCAATAAGCCGACCATCACGTCCTGGGATCCCGCTACCGTGGAACTCATCACAGCAACCATTAGGAAAACCCACTCAGGAGCCCCAACGGACCCCTGCCCACCGCACACATTCCACAGAGCCGCCACCGTCATTGCACCCGAACTAGGATGCACCATCAACGCCAGATCAGGCATCTGCCCAGATGACTGGAAAGGGGAGGAGGTAAAACCCCTCCTCAAGAAACCATCAGCCGACCCAACGGAACTGAAAAACTACCGGCCCATCTCTCTCCTCCCCTTTGTGGCCAAAGTCACCGAGAGACTCGTAAACGCCCAGCTGACCGCCTTCATAGAAGAGAACTCCATCCTAGACGCCTCCCAGTCTGGATTCCGCAGCAACCACAGCACAGAGACCGCCCTCCTCGCCGCCACTGATGACATCCGCACGCTACTCGGCCAGGGACACACCACGGCCCTCATCCTTCTAGACCTCTCTGCAGCCTTCGACACCGTGTCTCATCGAACTCTCACAGCCAGACTGCACGACGTGGGAATACAAGGAGCCGCCCTCGACTGGATCCAATCCTTCCTCTTCGGCAGAACCCAGAGGATCCGACTCCCTCCCTTCCTCTCCAAACCCACTGAAATCAACTGCGGAGTACCCCAGGGATCATCACTCAGCCCCACGCTCTTCAACATCTACATGGCCCCCCTCACCACCATCGTCAGACAGCATGGGCTCAGCATCGTATCCTACGCGACAACATCCAGCTCATCTTCTCGCTCATGAAGAATCCCCAGGACACCAGACTCTGGTTCCAGGAAGGTATGAAGGATGTGGCAGCCTGGATGAAGGACAGCTGCCTGAAGCTAAACTCAGAGAAGCCCGACGTCCTCATCCTCGGGCCCTGCACCTCCGCCTGGGACAACTCCTGGTGGTCCTACGCCCTCGTGAGCCTAACCACCCCTACGGACCACGCTCAGAACCTCAGCATCATCCTTGACTCCTCCCTCTCCATGAACCGCCAGATCTACGCCGTCGCCTCCACTAGTTTCAACTGCCTTCGCATCCTCCGGAAGACCTTCAAGTGGATCCCCCCAGACTGCAGAAGGACCGTCACCCACGCACTCATCACTAGCAGGCTGGACTACGGCAACGCCCTCTACGCCGGAATCAACAAGACTCTTCTGCACAGGCTCCAGACCATCCAGAACGCCGCAGCCAGACTCATCCTCGGGACACCACGCCATGAGCACATGACCCAACACCTACGAGACCTCCACTGGCTCCCCGTCGAGAAGAGGGTCACCTTCAAACTCCTCACCCACGCCTACAAATCCCTCCACAACATCGGACCCAAATACCTCAACGAGCGAATATCCTTCCACGTACCCAAGAGGAACCTCCGCTCCGCCGACCTTGCCCTGGCAGAGGTCCCCCGAATCCGCAGAAACAGAACCGGCAGAAGAGCTTTCGCCTACATCGCAGCCAAAACCTGGAACGAGCTCCCTGTGAACATCAGATGCTCCCCGACCCTGCACACGTTCAGGAAGGACCTCAAGACCTGGCTCTTCGACTGATCCGGAGCCGCCCCCCCCCCCCAGTGCCTTGAGACCCTCACGGGTGAGTAGCGCGCTTTACAAACCCCTGATTGATTGATGATGAGTGGTCAGAGATCCTAGATGATTTAAACAAGGGCGCACGTGAAGCACGATTGAAATTTTGTCTGTTCAAAATCCTTCATGATTGGCATTGGTCACCAACAAAACTACATAGAGCTGGCTTAATTTCTCATTCTAATTGCTGGAGATGTGATAGTAATGCTTGTGACATATCTCATATCATTTGTGAATGTCCGTTGATACAATCTTTCTAGAATTATGTAGGTAAAACCTTACATTCTACGATGCCTTTGAAACTCTTGCATGCCACTATTCTTTTGCATGATACACGTCAATCACAAACACACTCTAAACCTCAATGCCGTCTTTTGCACACAGCTTTAGCTACAGCAAAAATATGTATATTGCGACAGTGGAAATCACCTAACCCACCGTCGCAGGAAACTTGATTGGTAGCCATGATTCAAACAGCTTCTTATGAACGTATCATATACAATATACAGGAACAGACTGATTTGTTTCTTCAAGTATGGTCACCCTTTCTAGGTCCAGGTAATGATAATAATTAAATTTTGCAGTGAATTACCCAAATTAATCAATGATCGTATTGACTACTAGTAGATAATTCCTAACACATATCATATCTAATCATTATCCTCTGTCGCTTTTGGAGATTTTCTATATGAGTGTATATGTATATGTTTACATATATAATTATTTTGTATATGTGTATGGATTCATCTTTACCCTTCTCCATTCCCACATGGTTCGATTGACAATGTTTTGAATTACTTACCCTGTATCTTCTCTATATATATTACTATTATAGCCTTATAGCCCGCCGTAGCAGGCTATACCGGCTATTAAAGGCCCGAGCCGAAGGCGAGGGCATTTAACAAGGGAGCGGGACTTTAATAGCCGGTATAGCCCAGCTACGAAGGGCTATAAGGCTATTAGAACATTCTGCCACTAGAGGGCAGAATGTTCTAACAAATAAAACAAAAACAAAGGCTCAGGGAGCTCGGGGGGATTGAAATCCCCTCAGGCTCCCTGAAGCCTTTGTTCACAGCCACAGCTGTGAACAAAGAAACATTGGAATGTTGGAGCTCCAGGCTTATACCAGCCATTATAAGCCCGGAGCTTCTCCATTGTTTTCAATGGAGCTCCCAACATTCCAATGTTCTAATTATTTTCACATCACCATTCTCTCCATATTAATTTCTCCTTCTACCCTCTCCCCCCCTGGTTCCGTAACACTATACCATTTGGGTTGTAATGTTTAACATTGTTTAACCTCTCCTCCCTCCCCTCCCCTTTTGGGTTAGTACATACATTCTGTAAAATGGTAAGTATTCACCTACATTATCCCTTAGATTATCACTTATTATATTAACATACATCAGGCACATCTATCCATATTAGTTTTCTGGTCTTTCATATCTTAATGTTCCAAAATGATTTATTACAAGCATTTTACAGTAATTTTTATCAATTGCAATTTACTGTTTTTAAATGCTTTTATAGGTCAATTTTCATGTGATTGTTATTGATATCTGTATGTTCATTAGCTCTTGAATTTTCTTATATCACTCTCCTCTCCTCTTTTCTTTCTCCTTTCTTCTCCTTTCCTTTTCCATCTGGGTTCATTACCAAATTAATTATTTATATATTTATATGTTCTTGTTAACCATTAAGAGACTTGAATTGTAGCTATTCCTATCACCCTATTTATCTATTTATTGTAAATTTTAATTCAAGTCATTGTTTTCATGATGAAATTATACGCAAAAGTTCAATAAAAAATTACAACAAAAAAAAAAGGCAAGCAAGGAAGGACGCATGGGTGGTGGTTTAAAAAAATAAATAAATGTATGTTTTTGGTGAAACTAAGGTTTGTTGAGAGATTAAGAAGAATGATAGACATATTTTCTTTGAATGGAGTGATGCCTGGATGGTATTCAATCATCATAGCATAGGTGGAGACTGTCACTGAATGAAGAGTCTTTGAAGAGAATGTAAAAGAAAAATAAACTGGGCCAGAGTAGCAAAGCCAAGGAGAATAGAAGATTAGAATAAAAAAAATATAAGGCTAGAAGAGCAATGCAATGATTGATAAATGAAAAATCGCTGGGAAGAGAAACAACAGGACTTGTTTTTTTGCAAGGTTTTTGATTCAAGGTTGTATTTTCAGAATACTCCCTTGACTCACAGTAGTTTGCAAGCACAGCATATATATTGTGTATGTATGTTATCAAGCGCCTCCCGCCGACTCCGAGGCCCACTCCCTACCTATGTCATTTATTTTCAACTGTGTCAGCCTGCCATGGGTGGCCTATCGGCTGCATAGTTACACAATCAATCAAAAGTACCTCATGCCGTCCCATATATAATCAATGATCATTTGGATCAGATATCATCTGCCTTGTTGTAGTAGTCAGGGTGAAAGTGAAATTGAGCAGTTGCCATTGATGTAACATAGTATGGCCACCCATATTAGAAAAATAAGATAATTGTGTAGTTGTAGACTACAGCTTCCCCACCTGCAGACAGTAGTAAATAAAAATAACGTGAGTCTGCAACACGAGTATGTTTGTCTAGGGCGCAAGCTGACTGAGCTGGCATGCCTAAAACAAGGTTAATTTAGCTAAACAAGAGAGAGAAGAAGACTGGTCTACTCCATAGTGCCTAGTAGTAGTAATGCCTGAAACTCCCACAAATGTTAGAGGCTGAGGAAGTGGGAGGATACCACAAATGTTATGTACTTTGCTTGCTAATGCTAATGTGCCACTATGTGTAGAATTAATTTTGTGTTACTGTTTTGCTAAGAGTATTGGTTACAATTGTCTTTTTTCTTTCTTGATATAGCTACTCCTTCCCAACCAAAAGCACAACCACCAAACAGGAAGGAGTTGGCAGCCATGGCCCGGCGCAGGAAGCTGGAGGCCATCTGCAAAGAATATCGGCAGCTGGTGGTTCTGGTGGAGAAGGAGGCGGCAGCAGCTGCAGCCTCCTCCAATGCCCCAGGCCCCAGCCAGGCCCACCCTGTGGTACGGCGCCGCGGTCTGGCAGCCGCCCGCCGTGCTTCATTCAACACTGCTGCCCCCCGTGGAAGCATTCAAGCACCGCATGCTCCTCCGGATGGCACGCCTAGAGGAGCGGATAAAGGTCCTGGAGGGTAATAAGCGAGCCCGCCGCTAGAACTCCGTCGCATTGCCCCTTTTTTAATCTTTTTTTTGGTGGGTGGGAATTGGCAGTTGGGGAAAAGTTGGGGTTTACATTTATTATTTATAATGGACAATGGAGCGGACATTGGTTGGACTCTTTCTTTATCTTTGGACATTGGTTGGGGTTAGGGAGAGGGGTGGGTCAGGTGTTGTGGGATTTTTACATTAGTTTATTTTGTATGGGGAATATATTATTTATACTTAAAGTTTACACACGATGTAAATGTTTTGTGCGGGGGTTACTCTTTTACTTCACATGGTTTCCTTTGCTGCTGCAGGGCTGCAGACAGTTTTTGATTTAAATAATCTGCCGATAGTGTAACACACAAACAGATAGATGAGGTGCCCTCACTTGTGAGTGACTTGTCCTACTAGTACTGTCAGTCTCTCCTCCTAGTCTATGCAGTCTGCAACTGGACTCGGAAGGGTGTGGGTGTGTGAATTAATGAATTAATTTCCATATTATTAATTATGCCTCCCCCAAACTTCTTCTCTTACCTGTGATTGATGTTTATTTAAACTTAGGCAAAGCGATGGCTGCATGGTGATTATGGTTTGGTTTCCCAAGATGCCATCGTGGTGGTGGTAGTAGTAGTAGACACTGGCAGTAGCATTTGCAAAAAAAGAAAATGAGACAGTCAGTCGCCTGAGGGAGACTCGGGAAGGAGTAGTAGAACGAAGTACAGTACACAAGAAGACTGCCAAACAAGAAACCATGATGAAAAGCAATACTAAAGTAAAATAAAACATAATGGTGGCAAGGATAGCCTAGAACAAGTTACAAACTTTAGTTGACTCGATCTATGAAGTGGACAAGCGTAACCTTTAGTGCTGTAAGGATGATGAATCAATGCCGGCAATTAATTATGATGGATTATGTTCCTCTAGAAAAATTGACTTGCAAATACTGAGCATGGGTGGGCAAACAGAAGAAGATCTTCGCCCTGCCTTGAGCTAGTGTTGCTTTCACTACATCCGCCCCAGCAAGTGTGTGATCAATTATTGGTGTAAATTTAATTTAGTCGCACCTCAATATAAATCACACAGCCCGGGAGAAGAGGGTTAGGGTTTGATGAATGGTTGGGAAGTGGTATTTGAGGGAAAGGTTTGACATAGACAAACACTACACATGGACAACACACAATCTTGGCAGATGACCATCATAAATCTGTTAAGGGAGAAAAAGGAAATGCGTGCATGATGATGACTTGATGGTTAATGATGAGTAGTACTAGACTAGTAGTACAGGCCAGGGCAGCAGTATATTATTAATTATTATTAATATGCAATTGCCTTGCCTGTCTGCCCCCAGAGAGAGCCAAATTACATACATTTTATGTTCTGTTGTACCGGGCTTCCTTTTAAAGCTAGCAAAGAAATTTAAAAAATAGCTGTAGGGGTCAAATATATAATCAAATATAATAAACAACTACACACACAGTCGTAATGATTGAATAGAAAAAACTGAATCAAGATTAAAAAATGAAGATACTAAGTTACTATGTTATGGTCAAATTGGGGAGTTGCATCTCGGCATTCCTCTTTGTCCTTCCTTCCATGGACGCTCTGTCCGTCAATCTTGGGTGCCACTGCCTGCCTGGCGGATGCGGATTGGTAAGGTAAGTGTGAGTTGTTTTTCCCAGTATAGCACAGGGTAAAGGCTGCCTTTAAGTGTAGATGGAAAAACAAAAGGGATATTGAAAAATAAAGGAGAAAAGTAAAGTTAAAATGCATAAATTATGGAGTAGTGCAACAAGAACACTTTCAGAGGCGGCATGGCTAAATCATTTCTACTCTGTTTCCAGCATTAACCTACAACAACAACAGGACAGAGAAGGCCCGCGGCGCCCACCCAACCTCCACTTAGCTTAGATTTTGAGCCAGACAGAGCACACATATACAGTAACATAGCATTTTCCAAATTAAGTAACTAAATCAATGCACTGCTGTCAGTCATACCACTACACTCGCCTCCACCACTACACAGACATGTAGGTCTGCTGTGGTTGTTGTTGAGTTGTTTACCTTTTAGGCCACTTCATGAAATGCTCAAACGCCCCGAGTTATGCCATCAATCATCTCCAATCCTACTGACTGACTGCGACGAGTATACTATGGTCATCATGGTGTCCAACTCTGTAGTGTACTGAGTGAGTCCAGATTCCATATTCAAAAATGCAATGGATCGGCCTGCAGTAGAAGTGCAATTTTGTTATTAAACAACAAGAAGGGAAACATTGACTTGAGTCACTTTTTTCTGTGTAGATTAAAAAATACTAGTACACTTCATGCACAACAACAATAACACAAACACCAATCACTCAGAGTCAGCGTCCAATGCATGCCATCATCATTACCTGTTCTTAAGGGGCAGTCCCTCTCGGCTCGAAAAGGAGGATAGCTATAGTCATGTTCTTTGGAGGGACTAGACAAGACAGGCACACATTTCTTGTACTATTCTCCATCCAATGTCTGGCTTGAGGGAAATGGATTTAGGGCGAGTCAGGAGGAGTGCACTGGGGCAGGACTTGGAGGTGTGGACTTACTTCTTTAATGACTGCACACAGTTGCAACTCCACTCCGGCAATAAAAGAGTAAGACGGTGGTGATGGATTTGTTGTGATTCGAACCAGAAAGACAGAGACACACACAAATAATAAAAGTAAATAAGGAAGAAAGAAAGTAACAAGTTGAAAGCCTAGTTATCAGGGAAGTAGAGCTCATCCTCAAACTCTGGTGGATCACCCAGAAGTAGGTCATCTAACACACTATTTCCACGGCCCAAGTCGCTGTCATCATCTTCCTGCTGTGCTACTTCAGGTATGGTGTAATCCGGTGGTATAAAGTGCTGATTCATTTTGATCATGGTTAACCTCTCCACGTTTTGGGATGAGAGACTGGTCCTTTTCACAGTTACAACGGCATCAGCAGCACTGAAAACACGCTCAGAAGAGACACTTGCGACAGGGAAAGCCAGATAGTTTATCGCCAGCCTGCCGAGCACTGGCCATCGGCCCCTTTTCCCATACCAATAAACCAATGGGTTTTGATCAATGTAGACCTCTGTTGGGTCATCCAGATAGGCCTGGACCATCCGTACATACCATTCCTATGCCGATTTTACTGGGGCTGATGATCCTGTTCTTACTGTTGTTGATGTTGTTCTTGGTGTTGTTGGTGGTTTTGACTACTGTGAGCCAAACGCACTGCCTTCAGGCTCTGAAGTTGAACTTGACGCCGGGTGCCCTGCAGTACTTGTTGTGGAGTGGAGTACCGGGCCTCTAATTCTTAGCCGTTCTTTTTCTAAGCGACTGGCTTCCGCAGCTATCCAAGTTTTGTACTTGGCAACATCCACTTCTGAAAAAGGAATCAATGTGTTAGTGTTCAGTACTGCTTTGTACCGTGGATCCAGAATTGTGGCAGAAATGTAATGGTTGGATGACACAATGCCTCTTTGCACCCTTGTATTTTCAGATAAGCAAAGGGTTAAGCTCTCCACCAACTCATATGCTTCTTTTTTTCCTCCACACCTGCGTACATTGCAGACACCCCCTTCAGCTGTTCCTGTAGCATGTGCAACAATGGGATAGCTTGGCCCACAGTACAGTCCTCCTTGCTGACTTCACGTGTGAAGAGCTCGAGAAGAAGTAGCATCTCTGTCAGGCATTTAATCAGGCCCCATTGGTCCATCTCAACGATCATGCCTTTCACAGCAGCATCCCCTCTTTGCATGACATATTCATGGATTGGTCTGTACTGCTCAAACAGACAGTCAAGCATGTAATAAGCTGAGATCCAACATGTTGGCACCTCCTGGATGAGTGCTTTAACTGGCACTCTATGCTCACGTTGAATGATCCTCAGCTGCTTCTGGGCTTTAAAAGAATGGCTGAAATGTGTGCAGATTCTTCTGCAGGTGGTCAGTAAGTTGCTGACTCAGTCTTTTTTTTTCCAAAAAGTCTTGAACAATAATGTTAATGCAGTGCGCCAAACATAGGACCCTGAAATAGCCACCATCGTACATGGCCCTTACTATATTACTGCCATTGTCCGTGGCAACAAAACCAATGTTAAGCCCTCTTGGGTGCAGCAATTCAAAGAATTTGCTGTTAAACTCTACCAAAATGTTTGCAGCAGTATGAGATTTCTCCATGGCGAACATGGCTAGAGTTGCATGTTTCCGAGTGGCATTAAACATCTGAGCAGTGTCAATACCTGCAGATATCTTTTCTCTAACCCCCACAAAAGAGATCCAGTGTGCAGTGATGCACATGTAATCAGTGGCTTGGCAACTGGTCCACATGTCTGTTGTCAGGTGGATAGTGTGAACAGCACTCTGCTGCAAAGCTTGTCCAAGCAATTCCAGCACGTCGTGATGTAGTGCTGGAACAGCAACTGTGGCAAGATAGGACCGGCTGGGAACCTTCCATTTTGGGCAGATGGCTGTCACAAATTCAAGAAAACACACCCCTTCCACAAAAGAAAAAGGGAGAAGGTCCAGCGCTAACATTTTAGCCAGCTTCTCATTGTACAAACGTGCCGTTGGGTGGTTGCGTTCGTACTGCCCCTCCGACCTAAACATGCTGAGAATGGTAGCCTGGATTTTTTTCTTTTCTGGTGCCACTGATGCAGGTGACATCTTCTTGACACCAGATGTTGTTAGGCTCAACACATGTTTTGTTGCAGTACTCTGTTGCCTGGGACCCCTTGGTGTCTCAGCCTTACTTTTACTCTTGTGCCACTCCGATGTTGCTGATGTGGATCTGGCCGGTACCACTCCACTGCTGGGGACCGGGCTACTTTGTGTACCAGAGAAAATGTCTCCCTCTTGTTCACCTTCCACAGTGATCGGATCTTCTACTCATTCAACCCCACCAATGACAATGGGTGCAGTTTTTTGGCCGCTAAGGTGCGCCTCCCAGTGGATCATGTGGTGTTTTTTCAGATGGGTTGTTTGGCCTCCGGTACCATAGTTTGTACCAAGCTTACCCCGACTAACACCTTGTCCACAAATGGAGCATATCGCAATGTTCACCTCCTTCCTGCTATCGGAAAAGAAGTCCCAAACTGGGGAGGTCAACTTTCTGGAGCTGCTGGTGCCACTTTCAATGCCGGATGAACTGGTAGGTGGGCATGGAGTTTGACTCTCTGCAGTACCTACTTCTACTCCGGTGGTTGTGCTGGATATAGGTCACTGCCGGGCCTTTGCAAATGCAAATATAGAAGTCGGAGGTGGTGTTGATGTTATCTGTGTTGGTGGTATCCGTGCCACATCCCTCACAGCAATTTGAGATGGGGTGATATCGGTCTCCACTGGGGCGGGACTAATGTCCATGATTGACTGGCTCGTCATTATCATCCTCCTCTTCTTCTACATCTACCTCCATAACTCTAAGGCTTTCTGGAACCTTCCTTTTCCCTAGCCTTGTCTCGTGGCTTGTCTCACTCTCAGACTGAGGTGGTGGCTTCCAAGTGGCGTCTAGATCATCAGAAGGGGGACTTGCAGAAGAACTCGATGGACTAATCCTCCTTTTCCTTGCTGGGGATCTGGAAGACAATGGATCTTCTGAAAGAGTGGCTTGCTCTTCTTCTTCCTCTGCAGGAAGCTCGATTTCCTGAACTGCCCCTACTTCGGGAGGAACAACTACTATTGTGGGCGGTGGCTGCGGCTGTTGTTGTCCACTTATCTGAGCTTCCTAAGTTGATTGGGTACTACTTTGCGATAACGATAAGTCAATTTCAACATCACTGCTCGTTGGCGTTGTCACGATTAGACTGGCTGCCTCTGCGACAGACATGGGCTTGGGCCTAGGTTGGTGGGGTGGGTCCACTGATGCGGGGGTGCTGCTCCCAGCTTGCTCCCCGGAAACCGCTGCTGCAGGCGCAATTTTTTGGTAAGTGGCCGTTCCTTCTTCTCACTGGCAACTTTCTTGGTACTGGAGGACCTGGTACCTTTCTTTGGGGCCATCTTCTTCAGATGTCAGCAGCACACAGTGGCACAAGTTGAAGAGATGTCTGTGGTCACACGTCACGTGACGTCGTGCGCAGCAGGACTTCTGTCTGGCAGTACAATGGGTGATGATGCCTCCTCCTCTTTTGTGCACCTAAAAGCAAAGAAGCAAGAAGAACATCAGTGAAACGTGGCATTTGTTGTTGTGGTTCAATTACTACTAGTACAAACAAACAAATATAATATATAACTTAGTGTGTGGTCACACTTGTTAGTGTTATTATTAATATTATTAAATTTTATTAACTCAGTTATTAACCCTTTCTATGCTCATGACGAGCTCAGCTCGTCATGCTGCGCAGTGCTCGTGTGCGCATGACGAGCTGAGCTCGTCATGAACCCGCCCACTCAATGAAACGCCCCGCACAGGGCGAAAATCGGCCGCGCACGGAAGAGGTTAAAAAAACCTAACAACAGTGTAGCCATTTGTGAGACTTTGACAACAAGGGCTTTCATGGTGTACTGTGTAAAAGGAAGGATAGGAAAGAAGAAGAACAAAAACAAAAATACAAATGTAATGGAACCTGTTTGGCATTGTGCATCACATGGGATGCAGCATTCAGGGAGCTGCAGCTGGCAATGGGGATGGAATCAATAAGCCAAGAGGAACAAAGGAAAGACATGCAGGCCTATGGCAAAAGCAGCACACTAACTATCGCCACAAAATGGCCACCAGCCACATGGTCACTCACAACAAGCAGGAGGCCTGGAAAACAATGTACTCAAGCAGACCTATATGGCCAGACAAAGGAGGCATGCTAAACAACACAGCTTTAATGCAACAATGCAAAAACGAAAATCCACAGGGCTAAAAAAGGTTTGCAAGTTACACAACAACCACACCACACACATCCAACAAAGGTATTTATTTAACACACAAAAAAGTGAAATACCCCAAAAAACACATTTTGCAATTCAATCCAATACCATCCATGCCCTAAATGATGTTTAAATTCAACAGACACCACAGAAACAGTTGTTTCATGCCCCCATGAGTAGCTCTGGGCCTATTGGTTGGAAAACCCACTGGCAGACTAGGCCACATAGTGAATCAATTCAATTCAATAATATTGCAAATGTATTAGAAAATGCAGTGAACTATGCAACACGTTTCCTTTATAAAAGATGAAAAATCACTTACAAAGAAACAACTAGGCTCCTACTGAACTACAGGCCACCCACCACAATTTTTTTTTAAAAACAAGTTGAAAAGTACAAAAAAAATGTAGGTGCAATGCCACAATCAAACAAACAACACACATTTTCCAACTTACTTGTGAAATCTCAGATTCAAAAGTCCTCAAATCCAATGATATATGATGCAGCAGCCACAAAGAGTGATCCTTCCAGCTCCAAATCCAAAGGAAAAGTGAACAGTAGGTGGACAAAGCACTGGGAGGAGCCAGCTGGATAGGAACAGGAAGTTGGGGACTCTGGGGCACTTCCTTCCTCTTCAAAAAAAGTAAAAAAAGAAAAAGGACTCCTTGCACAAAAAAGTACAGCCAAATGTCAATCTGAGGAGTTTTTTTAATCCCGATCATCATTTCGAGAAGGTTTTGATGCTGCTCGAGAGATATTCTTCTCCAGATTGCAAATTCTGCTTGTTCGGGATCGTGATCTTCGCAAGCCTTCCGTCAGAAGTCCGATGGCGCGCCCGAATGACGTGTTCGCGATTGCACACTCTCGCGGGACCGTGTGGCAGGCTACCAAATCTCGTGGCGCTCACGAACAGATGGGAAATCTCGTCGGCGATCGCAGGCATCCTGGTAAGTCGCTCCTGCAAGCACAAAAATGCATAATGAGAGCGCAAACACAAAAAAAACTCCGCTCCGGAGCGCAGAGTTTTCGGTAACTCCGCGTTCTACGCGGAACGCGGGGTTGCCAAAAATCTGCAAACTCCGGTAGGGGAGCGGAGTTTACACCCATGGTTAGTGAGTGGGTGTGTCAGTGGTGTATGGGTGAGTGAGTGGATGTGTGAGTGACTGTATGGATGAGTGAGAGAATGTGATAGTGGCTGCATGGTTGAGTGTGTGCTTGTGTCAGTGACTATATAGGTGAATGATTACATTTGTTAGTATCTATATGAGTGAATGGGTGTGTGAGTAACTGTATGGGTGAGTGAGTTGCTGTATGAGTGACTACATGGGCAAGTGAGTAGGTGTGTGAGTAGCTGTATGGGTGACTGACAGTGTGTGAGTGGCTGTATGGGTATATGAGTCTGTGTGTTAGTGTCTGTATGTCGTTCTGACTGAATTTGTGAGTGGCTGTATTGGTGAGTGAGTGGGTGCATGAGTGGCTGTATGGGTGAGTTAGTGGTTGTGTGAGTGGCTGTATGAGTGGGTGGATGTGTGAGTGGCTCTATGAATCAGTGAGTGGGTGTGAGATTACTTGTATGTGTCTATGAATGGGTATGTGAGTGGTTGTGTGAGAGTGGGTGTGGGTGTATGAATGGTTACATAGGGATGTAAGTGGGTTTATGAGTGGTTCTGTGGATGATGTTATCAGCGATGTCATTTGAGAAGTCATGAGTGATGTCACTGACCATGTCATAAGTGATGTAATATGTGAGGTCGTAAGCAGCGCATTGCGGGGGTGTAAGTTATAGTTAGCTCAGGTAACTATAACTGGTGAATGTTTGTGTACAAGCGAAATCTGAGTCTAATTATAACGTCCCTGTAACCTTCGTTTTTTAAGTAAATTTATAAGGCTTTTTAAATTGTATTTCCTAATTGTAATCTGTAACCTTTGAAAGTGAGCGTGTGAGTGAGTGTATGAGTGTCTCAATGGGTTTGTGAGGGAGTGCGTGAGTGTCTCAATGGATGTGTGAGTGGCTGTTTGGGTCTGCGAGTGGCTGCATAATTATCTCACTGGATGTGTGAGTGGGTACATGAGTGTCTGAGTGGGTCTGTGAGTAGGTACGTGAGTGTCTGAGTGGGTCTGTGAGTAGGTGCATGTGTCTCTCAATGTGTCTGTAAGTGGGTGCATAAGTGTCTGAGTGGGTCTGTAAGTGGCTGCATGAGCCTCTTTCTGGTTGTTTCTCACCTTTTTTGCCTCTTTCTGCTCATTTCTCACCTTTATTTTGCCACTTTCTGTTTGTTTCTCACCTTTATTTTGCCTCTTCCTGTTCATTGCTGACCTTTATTCTGCCTCTTTCTGCTAATTTCTGACATTTATTCTGCCTTTTTCTGCTCATTTCTCACCTTTATCTTGCC
Organism: Calotriton arnoldi; assembly: GCA_963921515.1. Classification (NCBI taxonomy): domain Eukaryota; kingdom Metazoa; phylum Chordata; class Amphibia; order Caudata; family Salamandridae; genus Calotriton; species Calotriton arnoldi. The sequence goes on from CAWUFW010017109.1 coordinate 246,843, forward strand.
TCTTTCTACCGTTGCTGACCTTTAGTCTGCCTCTTTCTTCTAGTTTCTGACCTTAATTCTGCCTCTTTCTGCTCATTTCTCACCTTTATCTTGCCTCTTTCTGCTCATTGCTGACCTTTATTCTGCCTCTTTCTGCTTGTTTCTCTCCTTTATTTTGCCTCTTCCTGCTCTTTTCCCCCACAATCGCAGGGGAGCCTCAAGGCCCCTGCGCTCCATGCCGGCTCCCCGCCTCCTGCAGAAGCCAGCATTGCTCTGACAGACAGGGAGCTGCTAAATATGCAGCTCCCTGTCTTTGAGAGCAATTATTTCATCTATTTCCCTGCCCATTAGACAGAGGGCAGGGAAACAGATGGAAGCTCTGTTTCCAGCAAGTGAGAACGATTTGTCAGCTCCCGCTCTATGGAAGCCGAGTGTTGGCTCTGAATTGTCCGGAGCTGTAAAATAGAAAATGCCTTTTTTGTTTTACTAATTGTTAGAAATGGGATCTCTAGTTGGCAAGGGCTTGCACCTTTGTCCAAGTAGGGACCCTTCTTCCTAGTCAGGGTAAGGGTTGTTACACTCGTGAAGTAACCCCTGCTCACCCTCGTGGTAGCTTGGCACGAGCAGTCAGGCTTAATTCAGAGGCAGTGTGTAAAGCATTTGCACATAACCAGCAGTAATACAGTGTAAGCACTACAAACGGACACCACACCAGTTTAGGAAAATAACCAATATTTTATATACTCAAGACAAGACCAATTACGACAAAAATCCACAATACTATACTTTACGAATGAATACTTGGTACGTTAACTTCTTCTTTGCAGGAATAGCACAAAAGCAAAGTTACGTACGAGTCGGTAGCTCCGTCCGAGCCTACCGTGATGCTGAAAACCACAGAGTCTAACAGTTCCAGCCGACCGCGTCGATACGGGCCAGCAGAGTCGTGAACAGACTCGGTCACAGTACCTTTTCTCGTTGTGGCTGGTACGGAGTGTACGAGCCGGTCGGCGTTCGTCGCGGTTGCGGTGCAAGACGGAGCGATGAAAGGTGCGGTGTCCCTCGATGCGGTGCAGGCAGCGGCTCGATGAGCGTCGGGCAGACGGAGTCGGTGAGTCCAAGGCGTGCGATGCAGGGCGAGACGATGCTCGATGCGGTGCTGACAGGTTGCGATGCAGGCGACCTAGCCGGAGTGCGGGAGCTGGCGTCGGACAGCGGTGCGAGTCGGAGCGGTGCATCGCAGACGTGCGAGCGGTGCCCCAAATGCGGTGCGGTCTCGACTCTTGAGCCAGTTGCAGCGACAGTGTCGGTCTGGTCCGGCTGGCCCAGTGAAGCGATGCAAACTGCGGTGCCCACAGGTCACGGTGCAAGCAGCGGCTCGATGTTGGCGGCGTTGGACGTCGCCCACGGTGAGACCAGGGTTGCGATGCGAAGCGGGGCGATGCGGTCTGCGGTGCAAACAGGTCACCGGCCAGGGATGGATTCGGTTGACGGAGTCGGTTGCAGTTCCCTTCCTCTGTGGCGACTGAAACAGCGTTCCAGAAGCGGTACCCAGAGGCTTGTGAAGTCTTTGTAGTCCCTGAGACTTCTTAACAGGAGGCCAGCTCGGTTCCTGGCCCTTGGAGATACTCAGCACAAGTTTGTAGAAAGTTCAGTCCAGTCCTTTCACTGCCCAAGACAGAAGCAGCAACTGCAGGCCAACCCAACAAAGCAACAACACAGCAAAGGGGCAGTACTCCTGCCAGGATTTCTACCATGTTCCCGGGGTCAGTTAGGATTATAAACTGTAATAATCAAAACAGCCCATTCTGGCCTAGGGGGAACAGGTAGCCTTGCAATAGTGAAAAACGTACTAGGCTGTAATTCACTATCAGGACATGCCGCACACACCCGGGCATGTCCTACCTTTCGCATACACCGCACCCTGCCCACAGGGGTACCTTGGGCCTACCTTAGGGGTGGCTAACATGTAGCAAAGGGAAGGTTTAGGGACTTGCAAGTGTGTGCACTTGCCAAGTCGACATGGCAGCCCCAGGCTGCGCACAGGCTCTGCGATGGCAGGCCCGAGTTACATTTTACGGGCTGTTTGCGTGGGTGGCACAATCCAGTGCTGCAGCCCACCAACAGCATTTGGTCTATAGGCCCTGGCACTCGCAGTGCACTTTACAAGGGACTGACAGATAAACCAAATAGGCCAATCATGGAAACACCAATCCATAACACATTTTATACAGGAGCACTTGCACTTTCCCACTGGACCGCAGTGAGGAAAGTGCGCAGAATCATCACACCAGCAAAAACAGAGTCAAAACCGGGAGGTCAGAAAGCAAAAGTCAGGGGAAACACGCCAAAAGATGCCAAGTCTAACACATGTCCCCTCCAGCTGAAAGTAGGGAGAACTACCCAACCCCATTGGAGTTCTCTTCACTAAGGCGGAAGAACCTGGACAGACCATCTGCGTTGGCGTGTTCTGTACCAGGACGGTGTTCCACCGTAAAGTCCATTCCCTGTAGGGAGATGGACCACCTCAGCAGTTTTGGATTCTCACCCCTCATTTGCATCAACCATCTGAGGGGCCTGTGGTCCGTCTGAACCCGGAAGTGAGTCCCAAACAGGTATGGTCTCAACTTCTTCAGTGCCCAGACCACAGCAAAAGCTTCCCTTTCTATGGCACTCCACCTCTGTTCCCTGGGAAGTAGTCTCCTGCTAAGGAAGACTACAGGCTGATCCAGGCCCTCTTCGTTCAGTTGTGAGAGCACCGCTCCCACACCATGCTCTGAAGCGTCAGTCTGCACGACGAATTCCTTGGAGAAGTCAGGTGCCTTGAGCACGGGCGCCGTGCACATGGCTGCCTTCAGGGCATCAAAAGCTTTCTGGCAGGACTCAGTCCAGATCACTTTCCTGGGCTGCCTCTTAGAGGTCAGCTCTGTCAAGGGAGCAACGATGGTGCCATAGCCCTTAACAAATCTCCTATAATAGCCGGTGAGACCTAAGAAGGCTCTCACCTCTGTCTGGGTCTTGGGGGCTCCCAAGCCAGAATGGTGTCAATCTTGGGTTGTAGGGGTGCCACCTGGCCGCTTCCTACCTGGTGTCCCAAGTACACCACCGAACCCTGCCCGATCTGGCACTTACTGGCCTTGAACGTGAGGCCTGCACCTTGCAGAGCCCTCAACACTTTCTCAAGGTGCTGTAAATGTTCTTCCCAGCTGGAACTGAACACAGCAATGTCATCCAGGTAGGCGGCACTGAAATCCTCCAGCCCAGCCAACACCTGATTGACCAACCTCTGAAAGGTGGCAGGGGCATTCTTCAACCCAAAGGGCATCACCCGGAATTGGTAATGACCTTCTGGGGTTGAGAATGCTGATCTCTCCTTGGCCCCATCGGTTAAGGCAATCTGCCAGTACCCAGACGTTAAATCAAACGTGCTGAGGAACCGGGCAGCTCCCAACCGATCAATGAGCTCATCAGCTCTGGGGATGGGGTGCGCGTCAGTCCTGGTGACAGCATTGAGCCCACGGTAGTCCACACAAAACCGGAGTTCTGGAGTGGCACAGGGCGCCGCAGCATTTGGGACCAAGACCACTGGGCTGGCCCAAGGACTGTGGGAGGGCTCAATCACCCCTAACGCCAACATCTTAGAGACCTCCTCCTTGATGCTGGCTCTGACCCGGTCAGTCAACCTGTAAATCTTGTGCTTCACAGGATGGCTGTCACCGGTGTCCACGCCATGGGTACAGCAGTGAGTAACACCGGGAGTCAGAGAGAACAGTGGGGCAAACTGTCCCAACAACTGGCGACAGTCCCCCTGCTGCTCCTGAGTCAGAGTAGGGGAGAGGATCACACCCTCTACTGACCCATCGTGCTCCTTGGTAGACAGGAGGTCAGGGAGAGGCTCGCTCTCCTCTTCCACCCCATCATCTGTCGCCAAGTGCATACTCACTTCGGACCTCTCGAAGTGGGGCTTGAGGCGGTTCACGTGAAGGACCCTCAACGGGTTCCTTGGAGCCTGCAAATCCACCAGGTAGGTGACGTCACTTTTGCGCTCCTTTACCTCATATGGCCCAGTCCACTTGTCCTGCAAGGCACAAGGTGCCACTGGGGCCATTACCCACACTTTCTGCCCAGGTTGAAATTCGACCAGAGTGGTGTTCTGGTCATACCATCTCTTCATTTCTTCCTGGCTGGCTTCTAGGTTCGCCTGAGCGAGTTTCCTGAAGCGGGCAGTTTGGTTTCTAAAGGCCAGCATGTAGCTAAATACATCCTGGGGAGTTTTCCTGGGAGCTGCCTCCCAGCCTTCCTTTACCAAACTCAGAGGTCCTCTGACAGGGTAGCCATACAGGAGCTCAAAGGGGCTGTACCCAAGAGACTTCTGAGGCACCTCCCTGTATGCAAAGAGTAGGCATGGCAAGAGGACGTCCCACTTACGCCTCATGGGTTCTGTTAGACCCTTGATCATGCCTTTCAAGGTCTGGTTGAATCTCTCCACCAGACCGTTTCCTTGTGGGTGGTAAGGAGTGGTGAACTTGTAGGTTACCCCACACTCCTTCCACAGGGATGTCATATACTTCGATATGAAATTGGTCCCCCTATCAGAAACCACCTCTCTGGGGAATCCCACATGGGAAAAGATCCCCATTAACGCCCGGCCCACCACTGGCGCCGTCGTTGTCCTGAGAGGGATTGCCTCCGGGTACCGGGTGGCATGGTCCCCCAAGACCAGGATGTACCTGTTGCCCATGGCTGTCTTGGGATCCAGTGGCCCCACAATATCCATCCCTACCCTTTCAAAGGGGTTCCAACAACCGGAAAAGGTTGGAGAGGAGCTTTGACCTTCCTCCCACTCTTACCACTTGCCTGGCAAGTTTGGCAAGACCTACAGTGTGCATCTGACTGCCTTCGCATTTGGGGCCAAAAGAAGTGGGTGACAAGCCTGTCAAAGGTCTTGTCCTGCCCCAAATGTCCTGCCAAAGGCACGTCATGAGCCAGACCCAGTAGGAAGGTCCTGAAGCGCTGGGGTACCACCAGCACACGGGCTGACCCAGGCTCAGCAACCTTAGGCTCACTGTATAGGAGACCGCTCTCCCAGTAGATCAGATGTGACCCGGACTGATTACCAGCTGCCTGGTCTGCAGCCTGCCGCTGCAGACCCTCCAGAGTAGGGCACTCGTTCTGCTCCCTGCAGAACTCCTCCCTGGTGGGACCCCCTTCTTGCTGCCAATGGGTCAGCTCAGAGATGTCTCCCAGTTCGGCTACCTGCTCCCCTGTAGGCACCGGGCGTCCCCCTCGAGGTCCGCCTCCTCCCGGTCCGTGGGAACTTCGGGGGCCGGTTTCCCGCGCCCCTGCCCTTTCTCTTGGCAGGGACTTGGGCCACTGTTTCAGGCTCCAAGTCCTTTTGATCACCCTTTCTGGCTGCCATTGACCGAGTAGACACGCATGCCCACTCTGGCAACCCAAGCATCTCCAAGTGCGACCTGAGCTCAACCTCCTTCCACGAGGACTGCTCCAGGTCGTTTCCTAGCAGACAATCTACAGGCATGGTAGGGCTCACAACCACCCTCAAGGGACCTGAGACCCCCCCATTCAAAGGGAACCTGCGCCACCATACACTGGCGCTCTGAGTTGTCGACCGCAACTACTTGGTGGAATGCTCCTGGGACTACTTGCTTCTCAGACACCAGGTGACACCGGACTGAGGTCACACTGGCTCCAGTATCTCTGAGAGCCTCTACCCTGTTCCCATTAATGGTCACCCAGGTGCTATATTTCTTTGTGTTAGGGGGCACCTGGTTTCCTGGGACCATCTCACTGTCCCCGAGTGAGACAAGGGTCATTTCGGCGGGATCCCCACCCTCCTGTGGGCACCCCTCCTCCCCAAGCGCTACACTAGCCAACACTTTGGACTGTCCACCGGTGGGTGGCTGTGTCCCCTTCGGGCACTTGGGGTCCCCCTTAAAGTGACCTACCTGGTCACATGCATAACACTTGCGGGGGCCGGTCTCAACAGGCTTCCCTGTAGAGACCCCTTTCTTCTTATCACCGGGGGCTGGGAACCTTTACCCTGGGTACTAGTTTGGGGCCCTTTAGAGAACTCCTGTGCTTTACCCTTGTCCCCCCACCTTTCTGCTGGGGACCCTGCCCACTTTTGGCTGAGTCTCCCCCAAACGCTTTCTTGTGGACCCTGGTACTCACCCAGCGGTCCGCTTCCATAGCAAGCTTCCTGGGGTCAGTTAGCTTACTATCTACTAGGTGCTGGCGCAGATCTGCAAAACATAGACTAGACAAGTGCTCCCATGCAATCAAGTTGTAGAGCCCCTGAAAATCTGTTACACTACTGCCCTTCACCCAACCATCCAGAGACCTGCAGAACACATCCACACATTCCAACCAAGTGTTGGCATCAGACTTCTTACTGGACCTGAACTGATCCCTGTACTTTTCAGGAGTAAGACCATACTTCGTGAGAAGGGCATCCTTCATGTCAGCATAGGTGAGGTGATACCCCTTACCCAAAGCTATCAGAGCATCCCTTGCTTCTTCCGGGAAAAGTGGCCACAATCCTGCTCCCCAATTCTCCTCAGGGACCCCATTCATGTGTATGGCTGCCTCATAACCCTGAAACCACCTTTGTATGTCATCCCCCTTCTTGAACTCCTTGCCTACGTTCTTGGGAATGTGCACAATCCTGTCTGCCTTTCTGGACGAATTGCTGCCACCATCTGAGCCTGACTTACTCCTAAGTTCTAGCTCCTTTAGTTCTCTCTCATGCTCTAAGAGCATCTTCCTCTCCTCTAAGGCCAATCTCTTCTCCTCCCTCTCACTCTCCAGCCTGAGCTTCTGCAGCTCGAACTGCCTTGCCTCCCGCCTGTCCTCCAGCTCCTCTGGGGACAGACTGCTGCTGCCTGACCTGGCGGGTTCCCCCTACCCAAAAGCACATCTACCCTGGAAATAGGCTCCTCCACCTCCTCACTGAGATCACCAGGCTGCCCATTGGCATGTCTGGCTGCTACCCAGGCCCTCAGCGCCTTCTGTAGCTCCTCCTTCCTTGTGAGGCCTTTAATTTGGACTTTCAGGTTTTTACAAATCGCTCGTAACTCCTTTACGGCGTAGGACTCCAACCTGTCCTCCTCAAAGATAATTTCCAGAGATGCAACGGATGATGCAATTGATTCAGGCATGACAAAAGTCGTGAGTTGAAAACTGGCAAGATCAAAAATAGGCCAAAAGAAAAAGAACCAGTATGTGGTACGTAATGGTCTGCGATATGGTAGTAGTGCACACCAATCACTGTAAGTCAAGTGCAAACGCAAGTCCTATCCTCACCGCTGACAACCAATGTTAGAAATGGGATCTCTAGTTGGCAAGGGCTTGCACCTTTGTCCAAGTAGGGACCCTTCTTCCTAGTCAGGGTAAGGGTTGTTACACTCGTGAAGTAACCCCTGCTCACCCTCGTGGTAGCTTGGCACGAGCAGTCAGGCTTAATTCAGAGGCAGTGTGTAAAGCATTTGCACATAACCAGCAGTAATACAGTGTAAGCACTACAAACGGACACCACACCAGTTTAGGAAAATAACCAATATTTTATATACTCAAGACAAGACCAATTACGACAAAAATCCACAATACTATACTTTACGAATGAATACTTGGTACGTTAACTTCTTCTTTGCAGGAATAGCACAAAAGCAAAGTTCGTGCGAGTCGGTAGCTCCGTCCGAGCCTACCGTGATGCTGAAAACCACAGAGTCTAACAGTTCCAGCCGACCGCGTCGATACGGGCCAGCAGAGTCGTGAACAGACTCGGTCACAGTACCTTTTCTCTTTGTGGCTGGTACGGAGTGTACGAGCCGGTCGGCGTTCGTCGCGGTTGCGGTGCAAGACGGAGCGATGCAAGGTGCGGTGTCCCTCGATGCGGTGCAGGCAGCGGCTCGATGAGCGTCGGGCAGACGGAGTCGGTGAGTCCAAGGCGTGCGATGCAGGGCGAGACGATGCTCGATGCGGTGCTGACAGGTTGCGATGCAGGCGACCTAGCCGGAGTGCGGGAGCTGGCGTCGGACAGCGGTGCGAGTCGGAGCGGTGCGTCGCAGACGTGCGGCGGTGCCCCAAATGCGGTGCGGTCTCGACTCTTGAGCCAGTTGCAGCGACAGTGTCGGTCTGGTCCGGCTGGCCCAGTGAAGCGATGCGATGCGAACTGCGGTGCCCACAGGTCACGGTGCAAGCAGCGGCTCGATGTTGGCGGCGTTGGACGTCGCCCACGGTGAGACCAGGGTTGCGATGCGAAGCGGGGCGATGCGGTCTGCGGTGCAAACAGGTCACCGGCCAGGGATGGATTCGGTTGACGGAGTCGGTTGCAGTTCCCTTCCTCTGTGGCGACTGAAACAGCGTTCCAGAAGCGGTACCCAGAGGCTTGTGAAGTCTTTGTAGTCCCTGAGACTTCTTAACAGGAGGCCAGCTCGGTTCCTGGCCCTTGGAGATACTCAGCACAAGTTTGTAGAAAGTTCAGTCCAGTCCTTTCACTGCCCAAGACAGAAGCAGCAACTGCAGGCCAACCCAACAAAGCAACAACACAGCAAAGGGGCAGTACTCCTCCTGGCAGCTCTTCCAGCTCTTCGTCTTGGCAGGTTCCTTGATTCCAGCGAGATCTAAATTCATGGGGTCAGGGCCCCAATATTTATATCCCAAATTCCTTTGTTCTCTGAAGGCAGAGAGGCCTTCGCCTAGTCCAAACCAGTTCTGGAGCACTTTGTTGACAAGTCTCCGTCCCTTCTTTCAGTGAGTAGGCCAGGGACATCAGACGCACCACAGGAGGTGGAGCCAGCATTGTGGAGGGAAGGCACTGTCCTATTCAGGGCCCAGGTGCGACCCCTCCCACCCATCTACAGGTCGATCTGGCTATTCAGCCCTGCGCTGACTCACCCTGTCTCCTGGCATCCCCCAGCCCCTGTCACTCACATTCCAGACAAGGAATACACAACCTCGCAGAGGCAGGCTTGGATGGTTAGGCAAGAAAATACCCACTTTCTAAAAGTGGTATTTTCAAACGCAGAAATGTTAAAACCAACTTCACTAAAAGATGCATTTTATCATTCTGAGTCCAGGCATACTAAACTCGAATTTCTACCATGTTCCCGGGGTCAGTTAGGATTATAAACTGTAATAATCAAAACGGCCCGTTCTGGCCTAGGGGAACAGGTAGCCTTGCAATAGTGAAAAACGTACTAGGCTGTAATTCACTATCAGGACATGCCGCACACACCCGGGCATGTCCTACCTTTCGCATACACCGCACCCTGCCCACAGGGGTACCTTGGGCCTACCTTAGGGGTGACTAACATGTAGCAAAGGGAAGGTTTAGGGACTTGCAAGTGTGTGCACTTGCCAAGTCGACATGGCAGCCCCAGGCTGCGCACAGGCTCTGCGATGGCAGGCCCGAGTTACATTTTACGGGCTGTTTGCGTGGGTGGCACAATCCAGTGCTGCAGCCCACCAACAGCATTTGGTCTATAGGCCCTGGCACTCGCAGTGCACTTTACAAGGGACTGACAGATAAACCAAATAGGCCAATCATGGAAACACCAATCCATAACACATTTTATACAGGAGCACTTGCACTTTCCCACTGGACCGCAGTGAGGAAAGTGCGCAGAATCATCACACCAGCAAAAACAGAGTCAAAACCGGGAGGTCAGAAAGCAAAAAGTCAGGGGAAACACGCCAAAAGATGCCAAGTCTAACACTAATTAATTTGGGGCTGTTTAACAAAGCTCCACAAAACTTTCCCAAAAGTTTGTCTTTCTTGACTAGTTTGTGCATGGAAAGTTTCGGGGTGATCCTTCAAGAAGAGGTGAGACAAAAGGTGGTGTCCCAAAATGGAAAATCCGAATGCATTTTCCATGGACCTTTACCACTACATCAAAAATTGCTCAACGGAATTACGCCAATATTGACAGGAAGCTAGATCTTGGTCCAGAATGTGGGCTTTTTGTAATGTGGTGTAAATCAGTTGCCGTGATCCTGCAGGAGTCCTGACTCACCATTTGTGATGGGTGTGTGAGTGGGGGCCCCCTTCCTGAATCGAATAGGACCCCTAGGACCCCATCCCCAGGGACACCACTTAAAAGAAAGGGAGGGGGCACAAGGCTCCAGGGACCACATTCCCAGACCGATTTCTTCAAAATAGGGGAGGGAGGCCATGTAACCCGCTCTCTGAGCCTCTTCCCCACACAGTAGTTTCCCTGCCTGCATCGGTGGAAGCAGGGAAACATATATTTGCTCCTACCAGGTGGGAGCATTTTAAATTTCCCCATTGGGTGGGAGTGAACATGCCTTCCCTGCCTGCAGGAACACAATCAGGGGAGGCATGTCTGCTCTCACTCGGCGAAAGCTTTAAAAATGCTACCACTCAGTGGGAGAAAACTTCTGTTTCTCTGTCCACACTCCTGCGAGCAGGAAAACACAGATTGCTCCCGCCGGGTGGAAGCATGCATAAATAGCCGCTCCTCTTCGGATGGGAGTAAAGTCGGCTCCCACATTATGCGTGAAGCTGGCTGTGGCCATAGAGATACTGAGGCTCCAACTTCCAGCCCACCCGGGGCACCCACCTATAATTAAGACAGGCCCCAGGGGCTGGGGTCCTCTTGGCCACAATAAGCTCAGGGATGGGGGCCGTTTGCCCCCCTTCCTTTCATTAAGGGGATTATCCCCAGGAGACGGGGCCCCTGGTGCCTATTAAAATTTGGTGAGGTGGGCCACGCAGCCCCCTTCCCATTTTAAATAGGGTTTGGCCCTGAGGGATGAAGCCCATGGGGTTTATTAAGGTTTGGGGAGGGGGCCTGTGGCTCCCCTTCCCTTAATAATAAAATTCAGCCCCAGTGAATGGGGTCCCTTGAGCCTATTAAGCCTCAGACAGGGGACCACACACCCCCTACCCTTATAAATAGAATTCAGCCATGGGGATGGGGTCCCTCGGGGCTATTGAGGCTCAGGATATGGGGCTGTGCACTCCCCTCTCCTTATACATAGAATATGGCCCCAGGGGATGGGGTCCCCGTGGCCCATTAAAGCTTGTGGCCCTGTTCCTAAAAATTAATGTATTTGGACCCGTGAAAAGGGGTCCCCAGGGCCTCTTAAGGCTTTAGAGGCCCCCTCCTCTATAATTAAAGTATGGCCCCAGGGGATGGGGTTCACAGGGCCGATTTGGCTGGAGGAGGGGCTACATGCACCCTTCCCTAATGTTAATCAATTTGGCTGCAGGCATGGGGTACACAGGGCATCTTAAGGCTCGGGAGCGGGACCTTGAGCCTTCCTCCACCAATAATATATTTTTTGGCCCCGGGGATGGGGTCTCCATGGCCAATGGTGGCTTGTGGAGGGGGGCATGCACATCCCCATTTTTAAAAACAAAGGACCCCTGGGTCTCTGGGACCAATAGTGACTTGGGGAGGAGGGCTGAGTGACTCCCTCCCCCAGTGGGGGGGTTTGCTGATTGCGGGGAGTTGTAAGCAGGCCCTGCAGCCATCCCTACACTGCACATGACGGAGGGCCCTGTGCGGTATGGGGTTGCTTGTCTGCGAGGGGTTGGCCACAGGGCCAAGCTGCACGCCAGGCCCTGCGGCCAATTCCGCCCAGCGCACGGCTGAATGCCGTGCACTTTGGTGGGTTGGTATTATGTATGGTAATGAAATATTACTTTGTGTTAAAAAGCCCTAGAATATACTTAAAAAAACAAATGTCAAAGGGACATTATGGTTAGGGGAAATGTCACTGTCAATGTAACATTTAAAATTCACAAAACAACTGAAATTCACCACTTATGGAAATCTCTACTAACTATAACTCGTGTCCTAAGGTAACTATAACTCACACCATGTACTGCTAATTACCTCTTATTTTACATCATTCATGCCAACTCTTATGACATCATTGATAACATCACTGCAACATCTCAAATGACATCTTTGATGACAAAATTGTGCATAGTGGGGTGCGAGTTATAGTTACCTTTAGGGCATGAGTTATAGTTACTAGAGATAACTATAACCGGTGAATATATATACACACACACATATATTGTTAATCTCATTCTATGAACGATTATAAACTGCTGAGGATGTGAATGGAAAAATTATCATTTGTGATCTTTGATTTACATCATTTGCTCACCTTGTTCTTATGTGTTTAGGCATTAGCTGCTTTCCATCTGAAAACACTGAACAACATTGTTTTATAGGCACAGCATTTAGATCTTTGCCCTAAAGAAGGAGGCTTTATCCATACATATGAGGGTGTGTGGGTCCCGTGCACACTGTGTCACTGGAACCAAGCTATACCTGACTGATGAGACCTAACTAGGGTGAAACCAGTCCTAGGTTTCTTGTGTTCCATTTCAGGAAGGACCTGGCCTGGCACTTAGGGCTGGACTGTTCTCACTTCAGCAGGGTCAAGACCGATTTGCAGATGGCTGGGTCCAAACTGAGGAGGCATGGTGTGCAAATTAATGAACAACTGGGATGTGGCCTAAGCAATTACCAGTGGCTGAGATAAATTCAAGCATTCCATTCATCACTTGTTTGTAAACTTAAGTTTACCTATACAGTAGCCATCACAACATTTGTTGACCTTCTTGTTATGCAGGTTCAATGGACACAGGCGAGCAGTGTATAAAAATGTATATGTAATGGAAATTTATATTGTAGTTTTGGCCTGTTTTCTGCAACTTATTTTAAATTAGTAGTATGAATGGCTATGTGTGTATAAGTGTGTTGAGATAGGGAGTTTGGGGGTAATCAATATGGAAAGAAACATGCAATATAATGTATTTTCATATATTTTGTGATTTGTATTCAAATTGACTATGTATTATGTTAATGTTCTAATAAAAAATTTTTTAATCAATTAATGACCTAATACTGACATTGCTACTGGCTCTTCAGAAGAAATAGAGGTCAAGCTGACTTTTCTGATTGCATGTGTCTCAAATGGTACTCCTGGTAAAACCAGTCACAAATAAAATCAAGTGACAGCGTTCAAGTTTAATTTAGTTTATTGCAGCATAGATGGCACAAAGACTCTGCAGAGTTTTACCACTGCAGGGGCTACTAAAATGATGTGGCTTGGAGGACCAAATTATACAGCAAGGTTTTCTGAATTATGCTATTGTAATTGTAAATTGTATTCATGTAGTGCTTACTACACCTGACAAGGCACTGAAGTGCTTCTTAGCGAGTAGCACGCTACTGCTGAACCTGAGGTTAGAGTTAAATTGATAGTAGGTTGGTAATACCTGCTTCCTTTTCTTTCTTGTGGATTAACTGCGGTCAGTTTGTTAAGTTTGTAAAGTTTGTACTCTTGAGATCTCATGCATTTATTGTAGTGTTTTGAAAGAGATAGATTAATTGCAGTTGATTAGTAAGGGGAATATGTGATATATTATTTGGAGTGGTGGACGTGTGCGCCTGTTATTAGGATGAATTGGATAAAATAGGGACGAGTTTGGAAAGAACGTTTATGAATCCGTAGAAGTGAGAGAGAGCAAAGGAACAGCAGAGGTCGATGGGATTTTATTTTCCAATAACTAACAATTAATATATACATATATTGAGGCATATCCACGCATCTTACATACATACACATAGACATAAAATGTATGTACAAGGCACAAACCCCACTATATATACACACACACCCATATGTACATACATATAGTGATATTTACTTGGTCAGACATTCACATGTGAGTTCAGCCTAAATATATATAGACTTTTGAACAATGGTTTTTTTTCCCTATATATCTATGAAACTCTTTATAAAAAGAAACATAATCCCATGTACATAGAGACATGTATATAGACAACCTCATCTACATAACCCTCACAAACATACGTCGTCATGTTTGAATATACATGCACTGACAATATATAAACATTTTAATATTTATTTGATTCAATTTTTTTAATTTAAATATTTACGTAAACTTTCTGTGGCACATTCTCTAGCAATATATTGTCATCCATTTTATCTAGAGACAACATTTTTTTGAGATCTATAAACTTTGCAACTTACTCGACAAATTGTGTGCTAAATGGAATAAGCCATTATGTGGTAAGTGCTGCAGCCACAGAATCGCACAAATCCTTTGGTCCTCACTATTATTCATTGTTTTATTCAGAAAAACATCAAACTACCATTCTAATTCCAATCAGTGTACCTTGATAACTGCACTTTGAGGAAAACAGCACATTGAAGCTAACTACCACAAAATAAACGTGATATAAAAAATACATAACCAGAAACCATGTGACATGCTCCTATATTGCCATGAAGATGTTCTAGTGACCTCATAAAGCTTGAGGCCGAAAGTAGAAAAAGTCCGCTATTGTAGGGTGAGCGCACTAAATTGGATGAACACAATCATTTGCAACTGAACGGCAGAAGACAAATATTATCAAACATCCTGTGATTCTGGGTAAATCACTTAATCTCCCAGTGCCTAACAAAAAAATGAATGTGTCTTTCTGTAACGAAACTGGTGCTCATGTAAAGCGCTCTGATACCCGATTTCTGGGGTCTAGTTCGCGCTATATAAAACTCTAAAAACAACAACAACAAAAAAAAACAATCAGATGTTTGGAATTCAACACTCTGACCATCCTCCCTAGACCTAAAGCCTCCAGGCCATGATTCATAAAGGGACTTATGTACAGAAAAGTTACCAGTGCGGAGTCTCCACACTTGTGGCGGATTTTCCGCTCTGAGGGGCCGGTCACGATGGCGGGGGGATCGCCCCCGCCGGGCCGGCGGGGGGGATCGCCCCCGCCGGACCGGCGGGGGCGATCCGCCTGCCATCCAGACAACAAAGACCCCCCGCCATATCATGATGGCTGGGGGGTCCGTGGCGGGCGGAAAGACCGTCCGCCGATTTTCCGCCGGGCGACTCGTCGACCGGCGGAAAACGTGTTGAATATGGTGCCGGTGTCTGGAAGACACCGCCATCCATATTACGATGCTGGGTGTGAGCAGCCTTTCCATGGCTGCATTGCCACCATGGAAAGGCTGGTGGTTCCTGCTGTTGGGGGCCCGTAGCGGGCCCCCATATAGTTGGGGGGTTGGGGGGTGCACATGGGGGGTACCTATGGTACCCCCCTGCTTTTGCATGTACAATGTGGCAGGCACCGCGCAGTGCCTGTCACGTTGTGCATGGAAAAGCATGCCATGTTTATTTTACAGTGCGGCGGCTGCTGCTTGCAGCACCGCCGCCGCAATGTAAAATATAGAGGATCCGCCCGCCAGTGTGGCGGGCGCATCGCAATTCGCATTGCGGGACCGCCGCACCTATGGCGGATGGTCCCTTTTGCAGCTGCGATGGCGGGCGGACTTTGTCCGCCCGCCATCGTAATCGGCCCCTGATGGCGGAATCTCCACACGGCGCTCTGCATAGAGGGTATCGTGTGGAGATTCCACCACAAGTGTGGCGACTCCTCACTCGTAACTTTACTACACCTGAGTTCCTTTGTGAATCGGGGCCCCAGAGTCAAACGTAAAATATTTATTACAATTAGACAAATGCAGTGTAAAATCTTGATTCTGTCATTTTTCACAAATGAACAGAGAATACAGATTATGAATGCTTTTGTAGATTAAACTGTTGCCATGCACTATATTTGGAGCTACCAAAAAACTTGAATAATGAAATTGCAGCAGCAAGAATGAGGACTGAAAATACTCCATTGTCTCCCTATCAGCCACAGGATAAATGCCAAATCATTCTGTTTGGTGCACAGAGTGATAGATTTATGGCCAGCATCAGAACACCTTAAAAAATAAACGTTCACTATTCAGACCGGGTTGGTCGCTTACAAACGTCTGAAAATTCCCAGATTTCGCTGCTGGACAATGGAGGAAGAGTGTTTTCAAAGACAGAGGCAAAAATGATTGTGGAACAGTGTGCCTCGAAATCTCCGAGTGAAGTGGCTCTAGGAAAGTTTAAAAAACAGCTGAACTCAAGGCTCTTTCCAGCTCCGTGATACTATTAATGCCTGGTATCGTTAAGGCAGTCTTTGACATTGTAGCGCCAAGGTACCTACGGGTGGAAGTATGCACTTAATAGATAAAAAATACAAAATATAAAAATACAAATTTGTCCTACAAAGAGAGTCTTTTAGCAAATTGGGAAGAAATCGAAAATAATAATTTTCTGCTTTATAACAACGGCAATGACAATCTAAAGTATTGTCATCAAGTAACTTCTGAAGTTATACACGGACCATTGCGTCGGTAGGGGGAGCTGTGGTATCGTGTTTGCAACACTGCGCTTAGCAATAAAGTGGATGGTTCAAAGTTCAGGTTAAAGATGTCGAAGCGAATTGTTTGTTTTCCTTTTCTGAGCCGCATTTCCTGCCCCTGTGTTTATAATTGGAAGATAATAAAGACTAGTCTGCAACTGACAGATGACGTAATATTGTGTCATGAAATGTTACTGCAGTAAGGACGTTGGCTGGCTGAATTATTTGCCTAAAAGGTTTTGTAGTGATAATTTAACGCCGATTGCTAATTCACGTTTCATCGAAAGTGGATTTATAAATGGTGTGAATGTTTTGTAGGTACATACATTTTTCTTTTCACAGCACTAGCTGCTGTGATTATGTTGGCAAGCATCGAAAGTTAGAAAATGTCGACATTCCCAACAATGCACGTGTAGTGCTTATTTTGGATTTGATTTCGGCAAGTGCTTAGCTCGGCACTTAATTCTGGGCTCCAAGACTTGTTTATGACAATTGAGAGTCAAGTAAGTGTTGGTGTATGAGCATTCAGTTCTCCGCCTTCTGGCATTCTCTTGGCTCTACTCAATGTATTAGGAGCCTGATTACGAGCTAAGGCATTATTTATCACCCCTGATGAATAACGATACCACGGGGTACGTTATTTATCGGGTGCAATAAACGACACCTATCACGAGATCACGGAAAGTAACATGTGGATTTTGTTGTTTACATACCAAAATGTGATTTATACGGCAAATACCACTGTGCTTAATTTGTAAAAAAAAATGAAGTACCAGGTCCTTCTTGGAGGGCCACTGCAGCCTGCACCACGCAATGCCCCAGCCAGTGCTTCTAATGACAGTAACAACATAACACCTAACCATCATACTCTTACAAGTGTGACAATTCGGACTTCTTCAGGCCACACAAAGCTATAATAATGACATGAAAGGCAGGTATTATTCATTTTCAATGGCATTTGACTTAATAAACATGGCTGTTGTGCTCATCTCAGACAGTGCCACCATGTGGAGGACTGCCACTAAAGCGGGTGCTGACAATTAAGTGCCGGTGCCGAGCACCGTAACCCACCGGCTCAAATTAAGCACTGAATACTGTATATTTCCCCCTATAAATTTCGTCTGGTTCGATCTGTTGAAATTTTACAAAGGTTGCGTTATTTCACGCATCTGACAATTATCAGATGCGTTTAATGCCTAACAACTCGTAATTCTGACCTATGCGTAAACAGGGGTTAACACAAGGGTCAGAATATTACAAGCAATTTGTAACCAGGCCCAAAGTGTTTTCCTATGACTTAGTAACATGGCTCCGACTTCAAACTGACTACTGACACTTCCTCGCTAAAAAGTCCAGATAGACAAAAGCCAACATCCACCTTCCCCAACAAGGGAACCCAGAAACACCTTTGCCACCACTGCTAGATGGCCCAAATGACAATGTGTAGCTACTTAACATTTTCACCATTCAGTGTCTGGAGAGAGTCTTAGGGCCTGGTTACAAGTTGAGTCGTTATTTATCGCCCCTAATAAATAATGATACCACGGGGTATGTTATTTATCGGGCGCTATAAACAACACCTATTATGAGTTTATGGGGAATAACATGTTGATTTTTGTGTCTAAAGCACCCTGTTAAATTTTGTCAGGTTTGACCTGCTGAAATTTAAAGGATGTTGGGTGATTTAACACATCCGATAATTGTCAGATGCGTTAAATAAAACCAAACTCTTAAATTTGTCCCATGCATAAACAGGAGTTTACACACAGCACAGAATTTAACGAGCCAGTCATCATTAGGCCCTAAAAGGTAAACACAGCACCATACAGTACCTGTGTTTGTCTACTCCTTACAGACTGAATATCTGGTCTGTGAGTAAGGACACTGGAAATATTTGATAAAAGTGTTCTGCCAGATTACCACAGAAGTGTGTACTTTGCAGATAATTCTGGGATTTCATTTGTAGATGTCCCTAACTCCAGAATTCTCTGCACAGTGCAAACTTATGTTCACTCTGTTGCATTCACCAGAGCATACATGCCAACAGACCCGATTCAGGTGGGAGACTCCCAATATTTGAAGCCAAAATGGTTTCATTTTAGCTGTTTCCTGTCTGAAATTGCCTCTGCTTTAATAGAAGTCAATGGGGAAAATACGGAATGGAGTCTAACAATCTGCTGTGCTGCTGAAAGACTTGGCCGGTGAGTGTTTTTGGTGGTGGAGGTGTTCCTTGTGCTACTAGGATGAATGAAAATGATCTTCAAATAGAACTACATTCTTTAAAACTTTCAACTCTGTACAATAGAACGAATGTGAGAAAATCATTCACAACAGATCAGCCAGTTGTTTGCATGCGGTACAAAGTATCATCTGCAGGCTACAGGCTTCAATCATCATTTCCAATCAGATATATCTAGAGGTAGAATGTTAGCTGCAATGATTTGTCAGAGAGGTTCCAAAGCTACTAAGACAGCTTGTTGAGTTAAGGCACCTGCTCCCCAAATGCATGTGCATGTGTGTGTTTCTGTTTATGTGTGTCCCCTCCTTGCAACACTGATGAGATCTTATGTGAGTGTTTTGATTGGCTAGTATGTAACATGAGGCTGTTAAAATCACCACAATAGGAATGTACATGTTCTTTGTCGCTAAACACTGATACTGGAGAACTATAATTCTGGGATCATGTTGCCAAATCAGATCCCGATTCATAATCATCTGAACCAGGAAAATCACTGCATTGTCTCGTAGATGCATGCCTTTGAGCCATAATGATAAAACATAAATACAATGTTAACATATGACAAAAATGTGTCAATAACTGAGCAGCACTTATGTACTCACCCTAATGAGTCCTCGAGCATGCCATTTTTGATGCTTGATCTTGAGGATGGATACTCCTGCACCATGACAGAAATGTCAACATGCTTCTTGATACGCAATGGAATCCATATGGACGAGAGTCTATAGCCTTGATCAAGGTATTGAAGGAAACCACTGAATAAAACATTGGAGTACTGAATGTTGAAGGTATCGTGATAGTGTGCCTACGAAGTTGACATATAAGC
The DNA here is from genome assembly GCA_963921515.1 of Calotriton arnoldi. NCBI lineage: Eukaryota > Metazoa > Chordata > Amphibia > Caudata > Salamandridae > Calotriton > Calotriton arnoldi. The sequence goes on from CAWUFW010017109.1 coordinate 266,167, forward strand.
AATGCAAATTCAGAGGATATTATCCTGCATGGTAACGCACGCAAATGTTTGTCAAAAGTCACTGTGTGTAAAAGAGAAGGCAGCATATGAAACTTGAGCATGTAAAATGGCAGCATTTCTAACTGGGCCTATCCTGATCACGTGACAGAAAGGAGAGGGGAGAGCTTCCCCTTTCCAGCAATGCCTTTTTGAAACAGATCCCTGCTTGCAGATATGGTCAAACCCCCCCTCCCGAGGGGCACGAAATAAAATATTTATGTTTTCCCCTTCCCTGAGTGGCAACCCCCCTCACCCCCACTTTCAAAATAATAATCTCTGTTGTCTAGTCTGAACTGTGATCTACGAGTAGGGATTCCACTGGAATTCAGCGATGTCTTACTTTGTGTAGGGAGTCAGCCCCCCATGAATAGATGAACCCCTCCTTGTATATTTAAGGTTTACCTTCCCAGGGGGACGTATATGCCCCTGAGGTGGGGCCCGAATAGCTCATTCCAGGAAAACAAAATTATTGGGTTGTCCCCCCTGCATGGGTTGACCCCCGCAGGGGTCAATATTTTATATTTGGTTGTTTTCACCTCCACGAGGGGCTGATTGGCCCCTGAGGGGGGTACAATCAACCTGCCAAGGAAGTGAAAATATGGCTTCTTTTTATATGTATATGTGCCTGGTGGTTTTGGCTGCCATTTATTTTGTACTGCTGCCATGGGATTTTTAGGTGCCCCTTTCCCAGGTAGCAGTTTAGCCACTGATTAGTGTGACAGTCATATTTTATTTCCACTCAGCAGAGCCTTGGTCACGGGGCCGTAGTGAGCCCAATTTAGCCAGTGATCAGTTATTCAGCCATTCAATTTAGTATGGCCACAGTATTTAGCAGACCATGGTGGGTGGACTGATGCATTGCCCTATGCTGTGGTGGGTGGAAGAAAAATGTGTGTGGCTGAATAACCGAGCAGTGGCTGAAGTGGATTCAACCATGCTGGGTAGACTTACCATGTGGATGGCACAATAACTGATAAATAGCTCACCCATTTCTGCAATGATACATGCTGTGCTGTGTGAAAGTAAAACGTGAATAACGCAAGAACTGATCAATGCCTGATGTGGACTGTGGTGGGTGGAAGCCGAGGGGCACATGGTGCAAATGGCTAACTTCATTGTGAGTCAGCCGCATTCTGCTTTTTCACAAGGAGCACGTCTTACAAAGAATTTTCTCCAGGCATTGGAGACAAATGTAGCATAATGTGCTTTTGTCTTATTGTGTGTTTTGCAACATGAACTAATTTTGTTCTTATCTTTTTCTCTTAGCTTTCTTCCTTGAAGACGTTTTTGGCAGCGTTTGATCTTAGGAGGCGTTTTTGGCAGTGTTGAATCTTTGGAGGAACTCATTGTGTCATATAAGTGCTAGTTCGAGACTGTTGTTGCGATCACACATTACTACACTCTCATAGCATTACATTCTTTCATTTCATAGCACACCCCTTCAACTCCCATACACAGGCAAGCATCTCTGCATTCACATTAAATAATGAAGGAGAGCTCTGAGGGAGGGTCTGATACTGAGACAGCATCAAAGAAAGAGGGCCATGGAGCAGCATCTGGAGTGATTTTTCAGTCGGAGTTCCTTTTGAAGATGGCTAATCTTTTAGTAATTCAGAGGAACATGGCCATGGTACTGTTGATGTCTCTTTGCAATCACTAAATGTGCATTGAAGAACTAGTGACAGTGTAGAACAATGTAGAGTGCAGGCAGATACAGCGCAGAGCACAGACAGAGTACTCATTTAGCATACACCTAATTTAGTTCAGCCAGTAATTCCCCCATTCACTTAAGATGCACATTTTTTGCCTATTGACTACTTTCATCTTTTTGTGGATGCAGATTTTCTTGAGGAAACTGTGCAGCAAACAAATTTTAATGCAAAACAGTTTCTGAGGGAGCATGGACGCACTTTTATGGCTCTCTCTATGGCACAGCTATGGACTCCCACTTTAACTGCAGAAATGATAAATCTTTTGAGTCTAACAATGAAGATGCCAATAGTCCTCAAACCAATTGTACAGTCCTACTGGTCTACTCTTGCAGTTTGGGCAACACCCTGTTTCGCATCGGTGATGAGCAGAGACCGGTTTTTGATTTTGCAGATTATGCTGCATTTCAATGACAATTCTGCTGCATGGTCCCAGGACCAACCAAACCATGACAGGTTATTCAAAATTCAGACTGTCAGTGAACATTTGCCAAGTTTCAAGAGATTTATACTCCTGGAAAATATATAGAAGTTGTGTGTCCTTGATATTGTACAAAGGGTGACTGATGTTCAGGCAGTAAATACCTAGTAAAAGAGCTAATTATGGCATTGAGATGTACATGTTGAGCGAGAGCTCTACTGGTTATGTGTACAGCCTGAGAGTATACACAGTGAAGTACTCTGCAATAAATCCTGCAGGTTGTCCTTCCACGTTAGGAGTTAGTAAGAAGATCAAATGGGAGCTTGCCCACTTTTTCCTTTATAAAGGTCATAACTTCTATACAGGAGTCCAGCTGTTTAGTGAACTCTAAAAAGCTGGCACTGTGGCTTGTGGTACCATTAGAAAGCATGGCAAAGGATTCTCTCAGGAGCCTGTTGGCAAGAAGCTCCAAAAAGGGTAGGACAGTGCTTTGCATGGCAACAAACTGCTCGCAGTCAACTTCTTAGACAGGCGGGAAGTATATGTGCTCACTACACTTCACGATGACAGCACTTATCCCATCATGGTTTGGAGACAGCTGACAGAATTCCACAAGCCAACATGCACACTTGATTACAACAAGTACATGGGTATAGTGGATAAAAATGACCAAGTCCTTCAACCATATATTGTGAACAGTAAAACTCACACATGGTCTAAGACGTTGGATACTTACCTGATTCAGTTGGCAACATACAATGCATATGGTGTCTATCGGCAGACCACCACAGGAAGACTGATGTCCTTGCTTGACTTTCACTTGTCTGTTATAGAAAGTCTTACTGCTGTAGATGCAGTCGCCTCTACTTCGCCTTTGTGGAAGACGTTGCAAGGCTGCAGGATTGGCACTTTGCCAACCGCATTCCTGCAACTGAGCAAAAGAGTGGCTGATATTACCGATGCAGTTTCTGCTCAGCAAAAAAGAGGCAGGAGAGTAGATATTAATGTTTCCAGTGCCCATTTCAGCCTGGCCTATGTTTGCCAACTTACTGTCATGAGTACGAGCAACAGCATGCTTGTGTTCCTAAATACGTAACGTGGCCCTCTCCCCAGTGAGCAGAGTGTTTTGATCCATGACAACTATATACTGAACAATGTTTGGCATATGTATGTATGAATAGTGACATTTATAAACTGTTTACTCTCAGAACATGTATACGCATGCGCAGTTTTCTCAAAGAATTACCCAGACGGCGAGGAAGAGGAGGAGGGCAGGTCGGGGACGCCGCATGCCAGGTAATTGGTTTTAATTTAATTTTAAGTCATGTAATATTAATTGTTAATATAGGGGGGTGGAGGCGGGGGCTGGCCAACTCCGCTCCGCAGTGTGCAGAGATTTTCCTTCTCTGCGGAACGCGGAGGAGGCAAATCTCCGCACACTCCGCGGGGGGAGTGGAGGTCTCCGCCCGGGGTTAGCTTCAATATGGGACATTATTAATTATGCATAAAAGCATGGAACCCTTTTTATTTTCCCTGGATCACAGCGGTAGGACTTCTATAACAGTGGGAATAAGCCTCACACTGCTCAGACTTCCGTTGTTGACAGTCATGTGGGTCACACATGGACAAATGGCTTAGAAGCAACAAGTGCAACTCGTGACAAGAAACCAGCAGCTGTTGCTGGCATGCCACTCACCCCACGTTAAGTGTGGCTATTTAAACCACCTCGCCCGAAGTGTTATGCTTGGCCTCAACGGATATCTCCACTCACGTGTTCTCTTGTACTGGCTTCAGCTCTCCAGGACTCCTGCATTGGCTTCTGCTCGATGCACTCTGCAGCTGATTGATCAGGTCTTCCTTCTGCTCGGTGTGCTCTGCATCAGACCCCCAGCATAGAAAAGAAAAAGAGAGAGCTTACAGCTATTTTAGCACTGTGTCTTGTGGTTGCTGCACCGTATCGCGTGGACATTTCCAGGTACGTGTGAACCTGGCAGTCACAGTGCTTAGTGCTTGAACAATTTTGTCCCTAAAACTGAGCTGTTGCTCAGTACTTCAAAAAACACTAGACATGAGCAGTGAGTTGCACACATTGTACCACTACTGTGGTTGCACTAGGTACTATGGACAAAGCAGTAGACTTTCACTGTATACATTGTACACTAAGAATAGCAAGGGACAGCGCTGTTTGTGTGGTTTAAGCACAGCGTGTACTATGGATAATTTTTGCTTTGTTAATGAACTATGTGCTGATTAACAAAGTGTATTTTGTACTTACCTACATGTGAGTTGTGGAGTACTAATTCCTAATAATGGAACTTGAAAATCTTGAACTGCAAGTTTGTACTCCAAGACCATGAACTATTGTGTTGCTGCATCAAATTCTGATAAGACAAGTGTGTATTAAGAGGAAAGCTGCAAATGATGTCATGTTGATAATGCAGGGTAAGCTTCTATAATGTTGGTACCAATTAATCCAGCAGCCAACCTTGTTTGAGCGTGTGCTAAGTATCCATTTCATTCACAGAATTCAACTCTGCATAGCAGCCCCAGAGTCAGACACGATAGTCACAGTTCCCAAGAACACCTGATTCCAGTCCACATACTATGAAGACATATCCAGACCAGTGCGGTTTCTCTTCTTTCTTTATCCCAACCTCTCTTCCCTTTGGGAACTCCCGTTGGTGGAGCGTAGACTTACTGCTATCGAGGTTAGTTCACAGAGGGCGTAGGGTCCAGCTGTCACCCCATCGGATCTCCTGGATTTCAGGTGAGTGGCTTTGCGACAGAAGGCCATGCTACAAAAATTGGGTTACCTTCGAGTGACATGGACCATAATCAGATAGATACGGGGAATCTAACACAGGCCCTCGCAGCTGATGATACTGGGGCAGTGGGTTTAACTCAAGTCCTTCACAACTTAAAAATTGAGATGCAAAAACTAAGAGAGAAAAACCTCAAGTTCATACCAGGGTAATAGTGGTGAAATCTGAGTGCAAAGATTCCAACACAAAACATTCAGATGCACAACCCATGCAACAGGCGGTGTAAAAGGGCCACTGTCCGCAGAAGAAATAGAACGACGACGTAAGCTGAATCGCTGCCTTTATTTTGTCAACGCTGGTCATTTTGCTTGTGAGTGTACTGTTAGGCCCAAAACATCCAGATAAACCGCAATCTGTCTCACTAAACCTGATGAACAGGAAAACTAACACTCTCGACAGGGACAGAGGTTGCCTTGTCAAGAGGTTCAGGACATCAGATCTCCCAGTACTTTGCAAACACTGTATCCAGAGCTCAATGCCAGCTTACCATTCAGGTGATTCTTATCCTAGGTACAGAGCAAAGGCGCATTTTGCTTATGTTAATAGACTCTGGAGAGACAGGGAACTTCTTCGACTGACCACTGGCCAGTGATTGGATACCACTAAGTTATTTAAAGATGAACCGGAACCTGTCCGTGCCGTTGACGGGTCAGAATTGTCATTCGACCTCATCACGTTCATGACCAAACCCCTGACCTTATTGTGCAACAATGGCCATACTAAACAATTAGTCTTCGATTTCATAGACACACTCAGTTTTGGGGTCATTCTTGGAGTTCCATGGTTATCATGCCACACCTCAAATATGGACTGGATTCTTCGGGCTGTCACATTGGATTCCGCCCCATTGCAAAACAACTTGTTATCACAAGGCTGTCCCTGAGCTGATAGCCCCTTTGCATTGCGTTGTTATGACAGTTTCTACTACACCTACGTTCCCAGACGCATACAGTGATTTCCAAGATGTCTTTGATCCTTTAAAGGTTACCCCGTTACCACCACACAGGCCCTTCGACTGTCGTATTGATCTGCTCCCAGAGGCCACACTACCCTGTAGCAGGTTGTACACACTCACAGAACCTGAAACACAGTACCTCAAACAATATTTAGACAACCTGCTGAAACTGGGATTCTTACACCACTCCACCTCACCTGTTTCTTCCCCTCTCTCTTTTGTCTCAAAAAAGAATGGGGAATTACAGGCTTGCATTGATTATCGAGCAGTCAATAAGGCCACGATCAAGAACAAGTATCCACTTCCATTTATTCCAGTCCTCCTGGATCAAGCATGCCAGACCATTATCTACACCAAGCTGGCTCTCCAGAGGGGGGATACCACCTTGTATGGGTGAAGTAAAGTGACGAATGGAAAACGGCATTCCAAACTAAGTTCGGTCTGTTTGAGTACACCGCCATGCCCTATGCAGTGTCCCTGTGGCTTTTTAGAATTCATTAATGAAGTACTGTAGGACTTTTAGGATGTGTGCGCAGTTGTCTATATAGACGGCATCCTAATCTATCCTAACATGGAGGCTTAACACGTTCAGCATGTTCGCGCAGTCCTTCAATATTTAAGGGAACATTCACTATTCGCAAAGCTGGAAAAATGCCCTTTTCATTCCATATCTTTAGAATTCCTCAGGTATCTTCTGTCGCCCACTGGTATTACTATGAACCCAAAAAAGGTTGAAGCTGTTCTGAATTGGCTAGAACCAACCATTGTCAAATGAGTGCTTGGATTCGCCAATTTTAAGAGGCGATTCATCTCCAATTTTCTGAGATAGTGGCTCCCATTAATTATCTCCTTCGGAAGAGACAACCTTTTGTGTGGTCCATGGCGGCTGCCCAAGCATTTCGTAAGCTAAAAAAAATGTTACTCTGTCCCAGTGTTACAACACCTGGACCCAAAACAACCATTTTATGTTGAGGAAAATGCCTCTCAAGTAGCCATGGGTGGAATACTATCACAGAAAGACCCACAAACCGGATATTTACAATCAGTGGCATTCTATTGCAAAAAACTACTCTCAGCTGAACAAAATTACAGTGGCCGAAAGAGAACTATTGCTCATTAAACTTGTCTTTGGAGAATGGAGACATCATCTCATGGGGGCAAAACATACGGTCACAATATTCACTGACCACAGGCATTTACAATCCTTTAGGTCCATTATAGCACTTACCCCTGACAAATGGGTTGGTTACATTTCTTCAGCAGTTTTGATTTCATAATTACATACCACCCTGGTTCAAAACAATTACAGTCAGATATTCTGTCTAGGCTAGGACACACCTCATGCAGTACAGAGGAACTTGACCCTCAAACATAATTCCTTGTAACAAGATAGGAGCAGCAAACATAACAAGCAATTTCATGATGGACTTACGAATTGCGGTTCAGAAACAGAACACCCAATAATGGCTTGCTAAACCCAATAACAGCATACACGAATGGTTACTGCACCATAAAAACCTATTGTACTTACCCATCAAGACTTTGAGGCATCAGGTTTTGCAATGGACGCACAAATTTCCCTTAGCTGGTCATCCAGGGATATAGCAAATTGTAAAAAAGAATTTTGGTGGGGCACTATGCACCAAGAGGTAGTAGACTATGTTCTCATTTTCCCAGTGTGTGCGTGGAATAAGACGTCTCATCAATCAGCATCTGGTCTCTTACAACCACTTCCCATACCACCTTGCCCATGGGACACAGTAAGGGCCCGATTATGAGTTTAGCAGTCTTACAGCCATACCGCAGTGTTGGCGGTTCCAAGAAGTCAGCAGTCTTCTGCCCACCCGATTACAATGCATGCAGTCTGAAACACTGACCACGTCGACGGAGTGTGTCCTGCCAGCGCTGTGACAGGCCGCAGTGTTGGCTATGCGTATTCTGTTGCCACCTGGGCCAGGGGTTCCCACCGAGCCAATTATGAAAACACAGTTGTACTGGCAGTCCCCTTGCGACGGTTCCGGTATGCTCTCAGCAAAGCACCATAACAGTGACCATTGGATGGATACGAATATAACACCGCTGATTGCCATTGGTCAAGTGGATACAACTGAACATCACACTATAAAACACATCCCATTTCAGACCATGCTCCTTTGTCACCCCACTGGAGCACAGCAAGTCAGACCCCAATTTCTAGTGAGAGAAGGCAGCCCTTTTTTACCCAATCCCATTTACTACTACCACTCTCCACACACTTTTATTGCACATTTTTCTCGCATCCCTTGGTGCATTTTCTTTTTTTTTCATTGTCACTTACTTTAATTTGTAGTTATGTCGCTCCCAAAAAATCAATTTTTCAGAGGCTGAGTTGTCAGTCATGGTGGATGAAATCATAAGAGTAGAGACACAATTGTTTGGAGACTAAGTCCAATATACTGCTCTCAGTAAGAAAAGGGAACTGTGGTCCAGAATAGTTGACAGAGTGAATGCGTGAATGCTGTTGGTACCACCCTGCACACACAGGAGGAAATTATGAAAAGGTGGAAAGACCTGAAGGAGAAGGTGCATTCCCTAGCCTCCAAGCAACACCTGAAGGCTCAGAAGACTTGTGGTGGTCCTCCCAGTGCCCCATTACAACACCTTTCCTGGGAGGAGAAGGTCTTGGCCATACTACATTCTGAGGGCTTGACAGGAATACTTGGGTTAGTAGAGTCTGGTAAGTTACACCTCACTAACTGTCTCAATACCTCAATGCCATGTTTGTTCTCAACTCAGATTTTGTCATTGTGTTGTGTACCTAGTATCCTAACATACAATCGTCAAAATATCAGAGATGTAGGTTTGTCTATGTAATGTGTATTGTTGCATATTAGATCACATGTATCAATTTCCATTACATGTCACATGTTGGAATTCTGTCAGTAAGTGTATTACTATAAAATATAATTCCAGGACCCATGATATGTGTTAACATTTAAATGTATGATCCATCCCAACTGCATTTTGGCAACAGGTATGTTACATTAACCATTTTGTAAGTTGTCAAGTAGAGATTGAAATGACTACAATTCCAATGAGGCCCTGTTTCTATGACTCAAAACAAGATGATATTGTGATTTTGCCCATTCTCACTTGTCTGACATATTACAACTGATGTTCATTTCTCATGGAGTTAAGCATTTTGCAAGTATATATTGAAAGGCCATGTTTCTGTAACTCAAAACAAGACGAAATTGTGATTTTGCCCATTCTCACTTGTCTAACATGTTACAACTGATGTTCATTTTTCATGGAGTTAACTATTTTGCAAGTGTTGGCAAGCAGAGATTGAAATGACTACAACTACTATGAGATCCTGTTTCTGTAACACAAAACAAGATGTAATTGTGATGTTGCCCATTTTCGCTCGTCTGAAATATTACAGCTGATGTCCAATTCTCATGGACTGAGCAATCTACATACAATGCTGTACTCAGAGACATGTCTGCCTAATTAGCTTTATGTTGTCCTGGTCTCCTTATCTGAAACTATTGATGTCATGTGTTCCACCATATCAAGTGTGTAGCTCAAATATTTGTAAGGCATGAAGGTAACTCAGCTGGCTAGAAGTAGCAGGTGACCCATTGACTCTTCTCGGCTCACATGATGACTAATGCTAAATATACAACCAAGTTGTGTGATCGCCTCTTTTGTACACACCTAGGCCTTGGAATTGTCAAATACACATGTTACCTCTCCACTGTGATACCTTAAATATTTGGGAAATGTCATGTTCATTCCTTCATCCAAAATGGAACATATCAATACATCTAATTAGCTGCTCAATTCTAGTACATATATTGAATGTCTCCAAATGTCTTGTTAACAAGTTCAATACCACAGAAATATATCACAATATTAATCTCTACCTATTTTGTTTTTGCTAGGTCTCTACTTACTGTGACACAAAACATTTGGCTGTAGATACCACACTTTCACCAATAACAATGTTCTCTATTTCACAACAGGTCGATCTGGCACAGCACCTGGGTAGAGCATGGCTACCAAACAGACTCTCACTCCACCCCCAGATGAAGCCCTTAGTGATGACAACACTCCTGGACATGTGGACGTGGATGATGGTCCTGGCACATCTGGTCAGCCTGGGCACATGGCAACAGTGAGTCTCACTGTGCACACACCAACACCTCCCACCCCAGCAGCAACACGTCAGCCGACGCCCTGTTCCCCCAACCTGTGTACCTGGTGCATTCACTACCAGCTTGTGCCCCCCAGTCCTGGATTCTGAGGTGAGAATCAGCAATCCAGTCACAGAGGAACCAGGACCCAGTGGGAGAGGGCACCATGGGCCAAGGGCACAGGCCTTGGTGATAGGGGTCGTGGGAGGAGTACTGTGGGAATGCTGAGGGAGGCCACTGGGGCCACTCATCACCGAGGCCACCCTCGACCAAGTCTTGGGAGCCTCTCAGGACTCCCAAGACGTGATGGGCCAGGTATTGACAGAAATCTGGGATATGAAGCAGGTGCTGAGGGACATACACCAGGAGCTAGCCACCCACAACACCAACACGGGCAGCTCATTGGGCTGCTGCCGGACATCAACGCAGCCCTGTGCAGTACTTTTCCACTATAACCCACCTCTTCCTGTGGTCCAACTACATCTCTGCCATTTACATCTGCGGTAGCCAAAGGAAGGGAGGCCCTGTCACAGAAAGACATGCCTGCGGTCACCCCTGTCTATGCAGCAGTGGATCCATTGCAGTTGCAAGCGGGAACGTCCATGTAAAAATCCAAGAGGTGCAGATGGCACAACACCCACCACCGCCAGCAAGAAACCTCGACCCTAATTTCCTACAGTGTGTGTAACACATTCACTCTGTGGACTATTTCTGGACACATTACCCTTTCTTATAGGAGTAGTATTTTGAACTTCAGACTTTAGACAATTTGGCATCTACAACTATAGTTTCATTCACCATGACTGACTACTTCATTTTTTATTTTTTATTTTTTTATTGAAAATAAGCAGCATTGTCATTTCTCATAATTCATAATAATATTTCATAAAAATTGCTCATGATAATTTAATACATAATTATTAAGCAGCATCGCACTATCTCATACTTCATAATTCATATTAATATTTCATAAAAATTACTTATGATATGTAAATGCATAATTATTACAACATTCTATTAAAAAAGACTCCTAATTCTTTGCCAATATTTTTTGTCTGAAATTATCTCTGTCCAAACCGAGTATTTGAAAATAATTAATGACCTAATTATTCTTACCCCTTTTCCCAACTCTACCAGATTTTGCTAAAATGCTTAATAGCACCTACTCTTTCTGCATAGAGGTGCTCATGGTTATAAACCTTACACATCTTATTACGCCAGTGAGTCATGGTAGGTACTTTTATCGACTTACTGTTTGCTAATATTAAAGACTTAGCAACCAATGAAGCTATAAAACAAAGCTGATTCAATTCTGTAAAGAGATTATGAATACCTAAAGGGGCGCCAAAAAGAGCGCCCAGCGGCTCAGGTGAAATCACCCGGCCAGCCCACTTACTCATTTCCATGAAGATACTGGTCCAGAACCGCTCAGATTAGGACAGGTGAATACCATAGGCAGCCAGTTCCCTGGCTGAGATCTACATCTAAAACAAGAGGCATCGGCAGCATGGTACATTTTTTTAATTTTTACTTGTAGTAGAGCATCCATTTACAGAAAAAGCCCATACGCTTAAAGTTAGCCGCTCAAATGGCTTTCACACTAAACCAATTATAATAATCCCAATGGACCTTAGTAATATTACAGCCTGTGGCATTGCTTATTCTGCTGATGTGATTCAATATTATCTTTGGTCCGGAATGTTGAAGCAGAATTCTGTGCCAGTTGCCGGTTCCATTGAGCCGTGAAATGAAAAAGGATTGACTTATTTTTGCAACTGCTTCATTCACCTCGATCGGACTGCTTGAGCATAAATGCTCAATTTGAGTATAGCTAAAAAAAAAAGGGATGGACTAACTGATTAAATCTCCCGATTAAGTATTTGCCTATTATAAAACAGTTATTTCGGAAAAAGTCCCCTAATGTGCGGAATTCTATAGTCGCCCAGCTTACTACTGTGGAGCGTCCCAAACTGGCACAATGATCTAGTTTCATTTGAAGGTGGAAGGAAGGAATCTTCTATTTCCGCCAGATATAATTAAAGACTTCTGCTACAATTTGAGGCGTCTTATACCGCGTACTCTTCGGTAGTCTGGGGATTGTCAAAAAAGGTACCAGATCTATTTTAGTTATTTTTAACATACTATGGGGTCGAT
>CAWUFW010017110.1:0-278393 GCA_963921515.1 Calotriton arnoldi
TGTCTTTTCGCATCCCTAGTTGGGCGGGCGTGTGTGCTGTGGCGGGCGGACGGTAACTGGTGCTTTTTGCATCCGCCAGCACGGCGGTGGTGCTTCCGCCCGCCATCCTAATGGGCCCCTAGGTTTTTAAATAAATACTATGGGGCCGATTCCGATTTTGGCCGGAAGGGCACCGAACAATGGTCGGAGCCCTTCCGACCGAATCGGAACGTGCCGGCCGGATTCCTTTCCGACCGAGCCATTCCGATGGGCTCGGTCGGAAAGGAATCCGACTCGGATTTCCGGATGGCTTACGACGGGCTCGGAGAGCCCGACCGCCGTCCGGAAATCCTTCAGTACTCCCCCGGCCGCCTCTTCACGACTGAGGGAGTACGATGGCAGTATTTCACTGCCTTTTCGTGCCGGTCTTTCCGGCACGAAAGGCAGTCGGTAACTGTCTTTGGGGGCCCCCAGTAGGGCCCCCATGGAGTGCGAGGCCGCCGAATGGTGGCCTGGGGGCACCTATGGTGCCCCTCTGTTGATCCCTGCACCCGGTGGCAGGCACCTTGGGGTGCCGGCCATAGGAGTGCAGGGATGAACTGCACCCCTGCTTTTCACAATGCAAGCATGCATTCCGCTCGGAATGCATGCTCCCATTGTGAAGTATACGAGTGCGACCGAACAGGGTTCGGTCGCATCGTACTTGCAGGGCCGTAACCGACGACAGCAGGTCGGTCGGTTGCGGCTCCTGGACGATGTCGGACGGACCTGAGTCCGTCCGACATCGGAATCGGCCCCTATGTATTGTGCTAAATTAATATTATCAGGGAGAAGAGATTAATTTAAAAAATTTAAAACATAAAATTAAGTACATTTTTAGAAGATGGAATTTAATACTCAGGCATTAAAATAAGTACTAGAGTATTTATAAGTAAATATTTCAATAAAAGCATTGATATATATTAATATTATCATGGGGTAGTGTGTTATATTAATTAAAATAAATTAATAAATATTTATGTGGATATTAAATAAAATATATATGTATTAAAAATAAAACTAGTGTTTGTTTTAAAAATAATTTAAAAAAAATAATTACTAATAATTGGAGAAAAAATGGAAGGATAAAATTAAATTAACAAATAAATTTAAAAAATATTGTTTATTGAATTTTAAAATAATACTCAGGTAATAAAATTAATAGTAGAGTATATATTTATTAAAAAAATTATACTGAAAATGTTGTGAAAATAGTACTGTTAATGTGAATTAAAAATTGGAAAGGAAGTAATATTAAAAGTTACAATAAATTTAGGAATTTAATATTAAAATAGGTATTTGATAATTAAAGACTATTTATAAAGTTAAAAAATTATAATAAAGAGACATTATTGTGTAATAATTTAAAAAAATTGTGTAATGTTTATACTAATTTAATATAATAAAATATGAAGAAAGAAATACAAGACATGCAATTAAATAATAACATATTTTTATTTACAGTTGTTATATTAAACAAATAAATTATAAAAAAAATATTTAAAAAATAGTTTAAAAACTTTAATAATTTACAAAAATATATTTGTAATTATGTACATTTACATTTTTTAACACATTCTTTCAAAATTTTCCCTCGCTTTTCCATTGAAGTCAATGGGAGAAAATGTCCTTTTTTCATTTTTACAGAAAGACATGACGTTGCCGCGTAAACGTAACTTTCGTCATTACGGGGATCGTCGCGCTACAGATCAGATGCAAGGGAGAGCTCCGTCAAGGTAAGACAAATTTAAATTATTACAATACATAGGGCCCGATTCTGATCTCGCTAGGAAAGCCCTCCGTACGACTTGGATCCGGAGGGCTTTCCGAGCGAGACGTGCTCCGGGAGTCCGAACGAGCGAGTACGATGCTGCTGTATGCTTACGGACTCGGCTCGCTCGGACTCTCATTGAACTCTATGGTAGCCCGTGTACAGACGCGTACACAGGCTCCCATAGCAAAAAAGGGATGGACGGGGAAAAGTGTACACCCTGTGGCGGGCACCCCATGTTGCCTACCACACTGTGCATGCTTGGATCGTGGGGACCCATGCGCACCACCCGTGACCGAATCGGAGGGCTCTGGGTAAAGGGGGGCCTGCTATGGCCCCCCGAAGTCCGAATCCGACAGCCGTTTCATCCCGTTGAGACCGATTCGATACAGCTGTCCGATTCGTGCATCTTACTCGCTCGGTCAGAAAACGGCTCCATTGCGCTGCACGTTTCCGCTACGAACGTGTCGGACGGACAGGTTCGCGTTCCTAAACGATTCGCTCGGCGTGTACAGGAAACTCGGATCGTATTTGGTCGTTCTCAACGGGGGACGATTCGGGCGGAAAGATAGGCTCCGAATCGGATTTGCTCTTTACAAATCCCGTTTGGAGGCCTTCCTTACGTGATCGGAATCGGGCCCATAGTGTAGTGGGAATGTTTATTGTAAGGAGAGAGGAGGGAGGTAGCAGTGGCGTCACTAGGGTTGGTGTCACCCAGTGCGGTAACTCCCGAGTCCGGGAGTGCGGGGGGGTGCGGACCGCACCAGGGCGGGTGACACCATCACATGGGGTGACACCGTGAGCCTCTGCTTTAAATCGCTGCATAAATTGGGTTCCTCCTGATTTATGACGCCGCTGGGAGGTAGATAGATGTAGTAAATGTGTTTTAGGTACTTTTGATGTGTGTTAACCAACTATTTCACTCCATTACAGGTTGAAGCAGTAGGCCCACGTCGGGTTTCGTTTTTTCGAAACAATTTTTGTTTAATAAAGTTAATAAAAATATATACATTAATAACTTTAATAAACAAAAGTGTTTCGAAAGGTATATTTTTAGAATTTTGCGACTGGTTTTTAAAAAAAAGAAGGATTTATCGTCGTCGCGGTTAGATGTATTTTTAATATGATTTAAAAAAAAGATTTCCATTTTGGAAACTAGAAGATCGGATATTTCTACATCCACTTCTTTTTGGTTTTTGGATTTTGGATGTGCGAATTACATTTTTTAGAGATGGTTTTTCGGCGATGGATTATGGAACTTGGAATCGAAATGGAATTGTTTTCTAAATAGATGGGATTGCATCGATGGATTTTGTTGCGTTTTTGCAGAAAAAAAAAAATCGGGATTTTTTTTGGGTGCTTTTTTTTTAGGTATGCACAGATTTTTTTTTTTTTTTTTAAATGTGCACATTAAAAAAGTAAAATTCGGGTTATGGATTTGCCAAAAGGAATGTGGATTATTGGGAATGGGTTAAAAAAAGACAAAGGATTCTTGGTGAAAAAATGGATGGAACGTAAGTCCAAGAGTTGAAAAAAGAAGACATTTGAAGGTAAGGAGACCCGGCTTTTATTATTAATTTAATTGGCAAATGAATTAGTGTTATTTTTTTAAGGCAAAAGAGGCAAGTAAGAAGATAGTGTAGGTTAGAAATGGAGGATGTGTGCAAGATTATCAAGGTAGTCTGAAGCCACCATCAACGTAAACTGTTGAATTACACCCAATAGTCTTTCAGACATTTCCTTTGTTCTTTTAGAAATACGTGGGTTCAGACTACCTGTTAATGATTGCGACATTCTCATTTCTTGGAAACTTTGCTCCTTCCTCAAAATTTCCAAGAAATGATAGAAATTAGGATGAGGTTTGCCAATTGATTTATTGAAGGAGTTGTGCCATCCCTCTATGGCATTGTTTGTTTTTGCTCCTCCCTCTAAGCAGGTCGTGTAGCAGTTCCACCACTCCGCATGGAAACGTGGCTTCCTGCTGCGACCCAAACTGCTTAGATGGCCAATCCATGTGTTTTCAAAATAATTTAGAATAGGTGCCAATTTATCTTCTTTTGAGGTAAAGTATTCCGATTCTGTAATTGAAGTGTAGTACTCGTCTACACTGTCAGGAGGAACAAAGCAAAGGGCAGTTAGTTTTTTTAGTTCAAACTGTAGTTTGCTATCTGATATATAATCCTCAATTAAGGATGTTTTTTGAATTTTTCACCAATATGCCTGTGAAAAGTGAAAAAAACATCCTTGAATTTGGGTATCCGTGTACAATTTGGTAATAGTAATAATCATAGGTAATCCAAAGTCAATTAGTACTTTTCTAGGACTTTTGTTTGATGTTTTACCTTTTATCACTGACAATAATTCAGTGTATGTTGAGGATTGTTTATCAGGGAGTAAACTGTAAACTAAGGGAACTACTGTGTTATTAATATATGCGTGAATAGTGTATATTTGGGTGAATGGATGGGGCGTGCTTTTAAACGTCCCATCCATCATCCAAATATCACTGTTCTCCAACCTTACAAGATTATGGGGTGTGCTAAAGATTAGAATTCTCTTTTGAGGGTTTTCGTTGTCATGCAAAACAAATGGTACATTAGTAACAGTTACTGAGAGTTCAGGTAGAATGATTATGTCAGAATAGGTGTGGGGTGTTACTCTTTGTGGGTTACTTGCCTGTTTTTTATGTTGAACAATTCTTCTCAGATTAGGAATTGTGGGCATACTACTTGCAACATGTGGTGGAATGTGTTGGGCTACCTCCCTCAAAACTGCACCACAGGGTTCATTGGAGGTGGATGCAATATCTTTAATTTCATTTATTGTTTCACTTACCTCAATCTCCATTGCAGAGGCAGAGTGGTTATGTTCTGTGGTTCTTAAAACAGAGTCACCAAGAGTAACCGCTCTGCCTGTGCAATGGATGGAGTAGTATTGCACACACCTCCAATGACACCTGGGCTCAGTTAGTCTCTCCTTACAATAAACATACCCACTATGATTGAGTAAACTGTTTCCCCGGCTGGATGTTATATATTTGGCTTAATTTGAAATCATTTTCTGTTATGGATTGAAAAAGAAAGAAAGAAAGAAAAAAAGAAAATGTTAGTTTATTTTTAATTTCTGGTGTTCACCTGTTTAGAATTAAAAATATACAGTACAATTTATGCAATTTATTGAACAGTTTAAAGTTAATGCTTTTTAAGTTAAATTTAATGTTTTAAATGTGTTGCATTCCTAAATTTGAAGAAATATTATTTAAAACAAAAGCTTTATTGGGAGAGAAAAATGGTTAAGTTGTTTTATTGATAAATATTTATAGTTTCTTACTTTTTGACCAGATGTTGCTTGATGCCTTTAGTTTGGTGGACGATTTTGCTTCTTAGTTGATTCTGAAAGGAAAAAGATTTTATGTGTTTTAACAGTCTAATGTTATTTATATAAAGTTTACTAGGGAGAGAAACATGGTTAAGTAATTTTATTGTCTATTGTTTTTGTAATCTTACCTTTTTTGAAAGGTTTTGATTGTGGTTTTCTGCTTCTTGACCAGGTTGAATTGTATTGTGGTCTGAAATAGTAGAAAATAGATTATTGTTAGGAGTTTGTGAAAATTGTAAAACTTTTACCTGAAATAGAATAACATATTTTTTATTATGGAAGAACATGTTAATGTTTTGGCTTTTTACAATACTTTTTGGGGCCGATTCCGATCTCGGTCGGAGGCGCACCCAATACCATTCGGTCGGGAAAAAAGCCATGCGAAAGCCTGTTTCCCGACCGAACCGTACGCGGATCCGGCCGAGCGAGTACGATGCGAATTCGCCGACCGACTCGTCCGGGCGTCCCGACAGCTCCGACCGACTCGCTCGGACTCGAACCGCTCGGACCGACTCGCTCGGACCCGATTCGCACAGCGCAATGGAGACGTTTTCCGGCCGGGTAAGTACGATGCGCACCTCGACCGCTCCGACCGACTCGCGCAGTCCGGCTCCAAGGAGCTGTCGGAGCCGAACTTGGGGGTCCGTGTCGGACCCCCTGTACTGCAGTACCCGTGCGAGGCGCACACAGGGGACCCAAGGGTCCCCCCTACCTGTGCGATGTACGCCGCGAGCGCTCGCGGCGTACTCGCTGTAGGGGCGCCCTTGTCCGCCTCGCACCCATTGAGGCAATGGGAGCCCGCGTACGCGTTGTACGACCGGCTCCCATTGACTTCAATGGGAGTCCGACCGACTCGTGTCCGATAACATACGGACGCATCGTACTCGTTCGGTCGGACTGCACGGAGTCCGATTCGGTCGGAAATCTCTCCGGGTCCGGCTCGGTCGGAGAGATTTCCGGCCCGAATCGGAATCGACCCCTTTGTCTTTATACAGAACAAATACATTTGTGTTTATTTTGCAATATTTATTATGTGAAGATTAACATATTTATTTACCTTCAAACAGTATTATTCTTTTGGAGACGAGCATTTTGTTGATTTAAAATATTATAAAAAAAATTTACGGTTCAAAAACTCTATTGACATAATTTTTTGATGTAAAATTACCATGTAATGTTTCTTGTTTTGATGCTTGACTTTTAGAAATGTTTATATGTTTAAAGATGTAAAATCTGGAAGAAAAACTATCGTTACATTTAAAAAAAAATGTAAATTGGATGTTATTCTATTTTGCAAACATGTTTTTTCATGCAATATTATTGCTTTAGTCCTTTTTGGTGTAAATATTTATTAAAAAAATTACCTTTTTAAATAATTTTCAGAAGGTCTTCTGTTGATTCTGTTTTCAAGAAAATATATTGTTCTTTTTTCCAGCTGTTTTTTTGATGCTGTAGTTATCTGTTGATATATTAAAATGTATAAAAAATAATTTAAAAAAATAAATTATTTATAACCTAAAAAAACCAACCAGCACTTTCTCAGAGGCAAGCACATGTTGGAGTAGGATTGGTAATTTTGCACCCACCACTATCCAGCATTTTCCTTGAGTTAAGCACCCTTTGGAGTAAGAATAGTAATTTTAACCCCACCACTATCCAGCGCTTTCCCTGAGGCAAGCACCCTTCGAAGTAGGAATAGTAATTTTAACCCCACTACTATCCAGCACTTTCCCTGAGGTAAGCACACTTCGGAGTAGGAATAGTAATTTTGCCACCATCACTATATAGAACTTTCCCTGAGGCAAGCACCCTTCGGAGTAGAAATAGTAATTTTATCCCCATCTCTATCCTGCATTTTCTCTGAGGCAAGCACCCTTTGGAGTAGGAATAGTAATTTTAACCTCACCACTATCCATTATTTTCCCTGAGGCAAGCATTCGTTGGAGTAGGAATAGTAATTTTAACCACACAATTATCCATTACTTTCCCTGAGGCAAGCACTCTTCGGAGTAGCAATAGTAATTTTAATCCAACCACTATCCAACACTTTCGCTGAGGTAAACACAGGTCGGAGTAGGAATAGTAATTTTGCCCCCACCACTATCCAGCATTTTCCAAGAGGCAAGCACATGTCGGAGTAGGAATAGTAATTTTATCCTGACCACTATCCAGCACTTTCCCTGAGGTAAGCACCCTTTGGAGTAGGAATAGTAAATTAAACCCCACCACTATCCAGCACTTTCCCTGAGGTAATCACCCTTCAGTGTAGGAATAGTAATTTTAATCCCACCACTATCCAGTACTTTCCCTGAGGCAAGCACCCTTCAGACTAGGAATAGTAATTTTGCACCCACCACTATCCAGCATTTTCCATGAGGCAAACACTCGTTGGAGTAGGAATAGTAATTTTATTCCCACCACTATCCAGCACTTTCCCTGAGGTAAGCACCCTTTGGAGTAGGAATAGTAATTTTAATCCCACCACTATCCAGCACTTTCTCTGAGGCAAGCACAGTTCAGACTAGGAATAGTAATTTTGCACCCACCACTATCCAGCATTTTCTCTGAGGCAAGCACTCGTTGGAGTAGGAATAGTAATTTTATCCCCACCACTATACAGCAGTTTTCTTGAGGCAAACCCCAGTTGGAGTATGAATAGTAATTTTGCCCCCACCACTATCCAAAAAGAATAATTGATGGACAGAATGCAGAACAATGTCATACATTTACCCCAGTACAGAGATCTGGGCCTAAATCCATCGTTTTTTTGCTCACCATGCCATTCCAGTTTGGACCCAGCCATATGCAAATCAGTCTTGACCCTGTGCCCAATGGGAACAGTCCAGCCCGAACTGCCAGGCCAGGTCCTCCCTGAACTGGAAACAAGCATCCTTGGACCGGTTTCGGGCTTTCAGCCCTCATCAGCCAGGATAGCTTGACTCCAGTGGCATGGAGAGCACGGGACCCACGTCTGGGCATACCCATCCCACTCGGGTATGAAGAAGGGTGACATACCCTGAAACCGGTCCCAGGATGCTTGTTTCCGGTCCAGGGAGGACCTGGCCTGGCAGTTCGGTCTGGACTGTTCCCATGGGGCACAGGGTCAGGACTGATTTGCATATGGCTGGGTCCAAACTGGGGTGGCGTAGTGGGCAAAAGAACAATGGATTTAACCCAGATCTTTTAACTGGGGGAGAATGTTTGCTTTGTCAGCATTCCGTCCATCATTTGTTTGCTGTAACACTTTTCGCCCTAAGTGGGATGGGTATGCCCAGACGTGGGTCCCTTGCTCACTGTGCCACTGGATTCAAGCTAGCCTGGCTGAAGAAGGGGGACATACCCTGAAACCGGTCCCAGGATGCTTGTTTCCGGTCCAGGGAGGACCTGGCCTGGCAGTTCGGTCTGGACTGTTCCCATGGGGCACAGGGTCAGGACTGATTTGCATATGGCTGGGTCCAAACTGGGGTGGCGTAGTGGGCAAAAGAACGATGGATTTAACCCAGATCTTCTGACTGGGGGAGAATGTTTGCATTGTCAGCATTCCGTCCATCATTTGTTTGCTGTAACACTTTTCGCCCCTAAGTGGGATGGGTATGCCCAGACGTGGGTCCCTTGCTCACTGTGCCACTGGATTAAAGCTAGCCTGGCTGAAGAAGGGTGACATACCCTGAAACCGGTCCCAGGATGCTTGTTTCCGGTCCAGGGAGGACCTGGCCTGGCAGTTCGGTCTGGACTGTTCCCATGGGGCACAGGGTCAGGACTGATTTGCATATGGCTGGGTCCAAACTGGGGTGGCGTAGTGGGCAAAAGAACGATGGATTTAACCCAGATCTTTTGACTGGGGGAGAATGTTTGCATTGTCAGCATTCCGTCCATCATTTGTTTGCTGTAACACTTTTCGCCCTAAGTGGGATGGGTATGCCCAGACGTGGATCCCTTGCTCACTGTGCCACTGGATTCAAGCTAGCCTGGCTGAAGAAAGGTGGCATACCCTGAAACCGGTCCCAGGATGCTTGTTTCCGGTCCAGGGAGGACCTGGCCTGGCAGTTCGGTCTGGACTGTTCCCATGGGGCACAGGGTCAGGACTGATTTGCATATGGCTGGGTCCAAACTGGGGTGGCGTAGTGGGCAAAAGAACGATGGAGTTAACCCAGATCTTTTGACTAGGGAAGAATGTTTGCATTGTCAGCATTCCGTCCATCATTTGTTTGCCGTAACACTTTTCGCCCTAAGTGGGATGGGTATGCCCAGACGTGGGTCCCTTGCTCACTGTGCCACTGGATTCAAGCTAGCCTGGCTGAAGAAGGGTGACATACCCTGAAACCGGTCCCAGGATGCTTGTTTCCAGTCCAAGGAGGACCTGGCCTGGCAGTTCGGTCTGGACTGTTCCCATGGGGCACAGGGTCAGGACTGATTTGCATATGGCTGGGTCCAAACTGGGGTGGCGTAGTGGGCAAAAGAACGATGGATTTAACCCAGATCTTTTGACTGGGGAAGAATGTTTGCATTGTCAGCATTCCGTCCATCATTTGTTTGCCGTAACACTTTTCGCCCTAAGTGGGATAGGTATGCCCAGACATGGGTCCCTTGCTCACTGTGCCACTGGATTCAAGCTAGCCTGGCTGAAGAAGGGTGACATACCCTGAAACCGGTCCCAGGATGCTTGTTTCCGGTCCAGGGAGGACCTTACCTGGCAGTTCGGTCTGGACTGTTCCCATGGGGCACAGGGTCAGGACTGATTTGCATATGGCTGGGTCCAAACTGGGGTGGCGTAGTGGGCAAAAGAACGATGGATTTAACCCAGATCTTTTGACTGGGGGAGAATGTTTGCATTGTCAGCATTCCGTCCATCATTTGTTTGCTGTAACACCCACCACTATCCAGCATTTTCCCTGAGGTAATGTCCCTTTGGAGTAGGAATAGTCATTTTGCTCCCACTACTATCTATTAATTTTCCAGAGGTAAGCACCCGTCGGAGTAGGAATAGTAGTTTTGCACCCACAAGTATATATTAATTTTTCTGAGGCAAGCACTTGTTAGAGTAGAATTATTAGTTCAAAAATTTACAATATTCTACTCTTTTTTAATGTAAATAAATGTTTGTTTTACTTAAAAACGATAAATATTTAAATAAATAAAGTTTTGTTTACTCACATTATACATTTTTTGTATGACTGTGTTTTCTATTGTGCTTTATGCAATGCTGACAATTTTTCGACAAAATCTGTAAGATATTTAAAATGGTATATGTGATTAAAATCATGCTTGGATTAATTTGCTAATTTATTACATTTAATATAGGTTTCACTTACTTGGAATTGTAGATGGCACTGTTTGATGTCTATAAATATGTGGCAGGTAAAACGCGTGCGGTGTGTCTGGCAGTCAGTTAACCACTGTTTTTAAAATGGAGGACGGCTGCTTTTATACGTTTTTTTTTGGTGCACGTTAATTGTTAACAAAATATGGCTTGTGTATATTTTTTTGTCGTCTTTTTAATGCTGTGTATAACTGTAATTATTTTTTTTGATTTATTAGTGTTTGTAATTTTTTTAAATATATGTTATGTCCGCCATTTTCGTGACCTGCGGGTCAAGGAGAATTCATTGAAAGAGTTGTAGGACTTTCGTTTTCGTGAAGTTTAAAATGGTGGAATATTTGTTTGGTTTTTCAATAGTTTTGTGTTATTGGCGGTTTATTATGTTTAATATTTTAAATAAATAATGGTAGATATTTTAGTAAAATAAAGTGTGTTAATGTTTGTTTTTTGGGTTTGTCGTCCTTTTGAAAATATTTTGGAAAAATTGATATGATGTCTATTTAATTAAAATATTCGATTAAAAATTATATTGTTATTTAATTTCTTTTTATACATTTTTTATACGTGTAAAATATATTTTCATTATATAAAATAAAAGTAAATTTTAATAGATGCCTTTTTTTCAAGAAGTAAAATAAATACACGAGTATTAATCTTAGTACTCGAGTATTAATTTTTATGTTCAGTACTTTTTTAAAATACCATGTATTAATACAGTAACCCACCCAAAACCCCTTTTTTCTTTGCATCCCGACCCAGTTGTTAGTATAGGATTTTTTAAATAAAAAAAAACACGAGTATTAATTTTAGTACTTAGTACTATCCGTGGTTTAGTACACTACCCCACTCAAAACCCCTATTTTTCGAACTGCAACACCAGTAATGTAGTATATTGCATCAGGTGCCCATGTGGCTTACACTATGGGGTCGATTCCGATTCGGGCCGTAAATCTCTCCGACCGAGCCGGACCCGCAGAGATTTCCGACCGAATCGGACCCGTGCAGTCCGACCGAACGAGTACGATGCGTCCGTATGTTATCGGACTCGAGTCGGTCGGACTCCCATTGAAGTCAATGGGAGCCGGTCGTACAACGCGTACGCGGGCTCCCATTGACTCAATGGGTGCGAGTCGGACAAGGGCGCCCCTACAGCGGGTACGCGGCGAAGCGATTCGTGCCGTACACGCACAGGTAGGGGGACCCATGGGTCCCCCTGTGTGCGACTCGCGCGGCTACACGTACAGGGGGTCCGACACGGACCCCAAAGTACGGCTCCGACAGCTCTTACGAGCCGGAGTGCGCGGCTCGGTCGGACTGCTCGCGGCGCGCATCGTACTTACCCGGCCGGGAAACGTCTCCATTGCGCGGTGCGAGTCGAGTCCGAGCGAGTCGGTCGGAGCGGTCGGGACGCCCGGACGAGTCGGTCGGCGATTTCGCATCGTACTCGCTCGGCCGGACCCGCGTACGGTTCGGTCGGGAAACAGGGCTCCGAATCGGATCCGGTAAAGCCGAATCCGATTCGGAGCCCTACCGGCCGAGATCGGAATCGGCCCCTATATAGGGAAAACCACTCAAAGTGTGAAGAAACGGATTCTTCAACATCAGTCACGAATCCGTTGTAAGGTGGAAAATGCCCCCCTTGTCGAACAATATACGAACCATAAACACTCAGAAAGAGAAATGTCATGGTGGGTGTCTGAAGTGGTTAAACCTTCTAAAAGACAACCAAATGTGGATCATGTGCTCACACTAAAAGATAAAAGAAAATCAATGGATCTGTTGCACTGACAATATAGCTAAATTCAGCAGTAGAGTGGCATACTCTGACATGTATGTTGTAGTGCCTTTATCTAACTTTACAAACTCTAGAACAGTGACAGACCTTAATAACCATCTGTACCCGTATACGTGTTTGTACCATCTGGTTCTGTATATAATTTATTAGGTTGTCCAGATCTTTCTTTTGACAACAATGGCAGATTTATGATCAACATATGCTAAATGATACGAAGTGCCTAATATTCATTTACACCAGCACATGTGTTTGTACAATATTTTACAAACTTTAAAACAGTGACAGTGATTAATATCCATCTGTATATGTGCTAGTACCATTTAGTGTTGTAGATGATTGATTGGATTGTCCTGATTTATCTTTCGACAACAATGGCAGATTCATGATCAACATATGCTAAGTGGTATGAAGTGTCGAATATGTATTTATACTAGCACATGTGTTTATATAATCTGTCACTGTATATAAACCACTGGTTTGCTCAAAGTTACTCTATGGCAATAATGTAATATATAATCTGGTTCGTCGTGTTAAAATGTAAATGGTAATTTTATGACTTTCAGGCTAATCAATATATTAATCAGAAGCATGGTCACATAACCGATTGTAACAACCCTTACCCCTGTGGGGATATCTGTTTAGAAGTTTTGTTCTTCGAGGTTTTGACTCCTGCCACAGTTATCACACTAATAAGTAACTAGGTGAATAACATCTATTGGTAATGTGATATTTTTCTATTTTCTTCTTGCATGTACTACTACACCTTATTTACGTTTGACACTCTAACTGTCTTATGTGTCTTTACTGTGCTAGTAAGCCTATCTACCTAGGATCAGCAATTTTTGCAAGCCCAGACATTATTTCAATAGTTTAACCATTGGAACATCCCTTAAACAGCCAGTCTATGGTATTCGGAAGTCCACGTTATAATTAACATGGTGTCACTGTTAGATCAAGCTTTGGTTTTACGTATTTCCCCCTTGTTGGCCTTGAATAAGTTCTCTGTGGTTACAAGGATTTCTGAATGATTTTGCGACTCTAGCTCGCACCACTTGGCTTTCATCATCCCATTAGGCGGTTTTTATCTCTCCAATATGGCCACCATGTTCGAGCCTGTACACTAGCTTGTGCTACCGTAGTCCCTTTTCAATGTCTAATGGATCATGTGTCCACGGAAGTATCTTTTTAAACACAGGGTCGCAGACATGCTCTTAGATGCTGACTGCAAAGGCAGTGTATCGGTTTACGGAGCAGTGCCCGCCTTTGGATATTGTGAGTTAACTTTATGCCATGAAAGGCCGCATTTTTTTAAATGCATAAGTAGCAGTGTTATTGATGCATCAGAATGCCCCATTATTTCCTTATAGATATGAAGTGATCGGCTGCATCGCCACTTGAAACAGTTTGTCCAATTGGACCACTGGAGGAGTGAAAGCACCTGTGTGCTTCACATTTCTGGTAAGCGATACGACAGGCAAGCAAGGGGGTCACCAGCACGCTAAGCTGAAGCGCAATACAGGCCACAGTTGACGGCACCGTGTCAACAGACATGCCGGTTACACGTGCATTGAGCCTTTGATAAGATGGGATAATTTTAGGCAGTACAAGTCCGCCTTTTCTGATATACCTGCCAATGGCAGTGGTATTGATTTCATTCCTTGTCTGTTTCTTTATAGAAACGAAGTGACCGGCGAATAGCCGACATTTCTAACATCCTTTTCTTATTGGGTCACTAGCGTAATATAAGCGCTCGAGTGTTCCCTCTTCCTAGTTAGTGATAGTGCAGCTTTGTTAGGCGGATACTAGCAGACTATGATGCAGCGCACCATAGGGCACAATTGACGTCCCCTCATTCGCAGATTACGTATATCTCTAGTATACAGCTTAATATGAAGGAATCCAGCAAAGAATCACATATGATCACATTGACTTCAATCACCAATAGCTATGCTGGATACACATGCATTGAATCAACAACTATGCGATTGGTACGTGTATGTGCCCCGTTTTGTAATTAGACAACCTGCTTACCATTTTAGATAGGTCACTTTTGATATTTTCTTCCCTTTTAAACAGAGACCTTTATTGGATCATTGCCAGCTATTTATTAGCTATCATTTTGACATTGATTTTAACGAATTGGACTACATTTACAATTCTAGAATCACCTCATAGTAAGTCTTAGTAACTTACTTTTTCAATTATTTTTGGGTGATATTTTTCTCACTAATTCTGGTTATAATTTCATCTCCTAGTGGAAAACTATTAGCTCTATCGCTGGATGGTTTTGCATCCAATCTGTATTTATTAAATCTGGAGTTGTCACGCCATTTTGTTTCTTCTTTTTTCACGGGTGCATCTTTTTTCATTTATCTTTCGCTGATATATGCATTCTTTGGATTATTCCATTCACATAGGGGTCAATCAACATATGAATTTACCGTCCTGAAGATGGTCTAACAGATGACTTCACTACTTAGACCGAAACGTCGACATTTACACCTATTTTCTTTGTGAATTGTTTTCACTAAAGGATTTGTTCTCTGAATAATCAGTCACAATTTCCTTTTGTACATATTGTTTGGAATAGGTGGCCACATCAGTGATAATGAGATGAAAATTATTTAAAAAAATGTTTGAATCTGTCACTATGTGTTGATGTATGTTCATATATGTAACAATTTTGTACCCTTCAATATGTTTTCAACATAAATTTGTGTTTCAGAAAGCATACACCCGTTTTGAAATACTTTCTGGCAGATTTGTTCATTTTGAAAACAAGTAAATTCAGCTTCTTAAATAACTAGATGCAAGCTACTGTTAAGAGCATACGACCGATGTTTGCTTTAAAACATTAGACTAAGTAAAGGAAAAAATCCCTTGTAGGCACGCTTACCCGCTGATATACTAATTTCCCAAGCCTCCAAGGGTCTATTGGGTCTCCCACTCCTCTTCTTAATATTACTTTTAGAAAGTTGGAATTTTCTTACACTAACCATTTGGTGCCTGCTGCTATTGTCCTGGGTCGTATGACTGTGAATCGCTTACTGCTGGATCTTTGTGTATTCCTACCAGAAAGTGAGACAAAGGGGACTGGGTGTAGGCAGGATGGGCCAACCTGCCAGGATGGTTCGGGGTGGAGCTGTTCCCTGCCCCACCTACACTTCAAAGAGCTGCCTCTAACACACACAAAGGAACTTGGCACTAGCCTTTAGTCACCCCAGATTTCATGGAGCCTTGGCAGGGGAAGAGAAGAGCTTTCCAGAATCAGATGTGGCGGTAGCCCAGGCTGTCCTCCCACTTCAAAGGCTGTCACCATGTATAAATGATGGATCTTTAGAACAACTCTTCAGTACACTCCTGGACCTGTGAAAGAATTCAGAAGGACTGCCTTGTTCCCCTAGAGGACTGCCCTACTGTTTGAGGCCTGCCTTGTCCCCCAGAGGACTGCCCTGTTTCTACCAGAGAACTGCCTGCTGCTTGAGGCCTGTCTTGCTCAAAAGAAGAGTTCCCTGCTGCTTGAAGGCCTGCCTTCCCGCTTGACGGAGAACTGGAACATCTCATTGATACCAGGACTACCACAAGTGACTCCAAGGGCTATTTGGGTGGCCTCCTGTGTTAGCTCCAGATAACTTGAATCCTGCACCTGGCCTCTGTTGGAGTGAGTCCCAACCCCCAAGTGGAGCCCCCAGGTCCTGGATCCTTGGAAGTGCTGCTTCTGCATAACCCTAAAACTTTGGACTTAGACAAATGTTCACCAAAGACTGTCAGAAGAACTGACAGAAGACTAGGACCTACCTGCCAGCTGATCCACCCAAGGTGCATTGCTGGTTGGCCTGACTTAGCAGTAGCTCTCACTGCACTTTTCACCGCAGCAGCAAATCCTGTTTAGCGGGACCTCCCAGCGACGGTATTTGGCCTTGTGGAGCCGTCTTCTACTACGGCTTGCAGCTTTGCCCCGCTAGAGGTTTTCAACTTCCAAAAAGTTGGCTAAGTCTGAAGGTGAAAATCTTCACTGGGGCTCAACGACGACAGGCTCCCCATCTATGACGACAGCCTCCTTGGCCTCAAAATTCAGCTTTTCCCGCTTGGAGCTTTATCCCACCATTGTCGACGGCTTCACCAGGACTTTATCAAGCGGCTCCCCGACAATGACGACTCCTCCTCAGACACAGCCTGCTACCTTGCCCCACTGAGCTCTACCTTCTCCTTGACTTTTCTTCAAGAAATTTGTCCGGTTTCAATCCACCTTGTGTATCCGACTCACACTCCATCATTGTCAGCCTTAACGTTTGACTTTGCCCCAGTCTTGCACGACCAGATACCTGTGATTGGCACTTTGATCTTTTAGGCACTAGATTTCAGAAGAAAAACGTTAAAAAAATCTTAACTTTAGTTCTATTAATTGGATTTAATTCATTTTGGTGTCATTTTATTTATTAAGATGTACTCTGTTGGTCTAAATTGGTATGGGATTTTTCTTGTGTGATGTCTTCACTTTATTTCTGTCTGTGTGCTGCATAAATACGTTATACATTGCCTCTAAGTTAAGCTTGACTTCTTTTGTGCCAAGCTACCAAAGGGTTAAGCACAGGTTAATTTAGTGACTTTTGTGGTTCACCCTTACAAGGATTGTGTCTGTTGCTTGAGTAGGGTTTTCAACCCCCTAAATAAATAACCCAATTTCCTACAAAACGTATAAGTCACCTCTAAGGAAGGTCCTAAAAGCTCAGAGGGTAGGGTGCAAGGTATTTAAAAAGTAGGACAGGTGCACTTAAGGTTTACATGTCCTAGCAGTGAAAAACTCCCAAAGTTGTTTTTCACCATAGCAAGGCTACCTCTCCCATAGACTAACACTGGGAAAGTGGTAACTTCAGTTTGAGAGAAGATAGGGAAATACTTCTTCCACTCATTTGAATTGTAACTTAAAATCCCTTTAATGGTAAAGTTGAATTTTAAATTACTATTGTGAAAATGCCATGTTTAGAAAGTTGCCATTTTTCAGCCTAAACCAAATGTGCTTTTTCGTCAGTGTCAGGAGTCACTTGACTGTTAATTGCTCTCCTATGATGTGAAGTGTATTTCTTCCAGACAGGGCTTTGGGTGTGGAGAAGGGTATTCCTCTACTGAGCAGGGTGGCTTCAGCCCTTCCAGAACTTCAAAGGATAGCATGAGCGCTGTGCCCACCTCCTTCCTGACTTCTGAAGCTGCCTGCCCTGTCACTAGCAAATGCAGCCACACCTGGTCCTGTCTGCCCTTTGTTTCCCTTAAGCACTTAAAATGATAAAACTTCTGTTAGAATCTGGATTATTAATTGGGGTGTACGACTGTCCACATCAAGAAATAATCACAACTATTGTCAAGCTGAACCCTTAAAGTTACTAAATGAATAACTTAGGGGGTCATTATGATGGCGGAAGGCCCGCCACCGCCAGCCATGCAGTGGCGGGCCTTCCGCCATCGGACCGCGATTTTCCCCCCGCCAAATTGGGATGGCGGGTGGAATCCGACCGCGACCGTGGCGGGCGCAAAGACCGCCCGCCACGGATCTGCCACAGGCAATTGGTCCTATGGCCTGGCAGAGCGGTCAGCATCCGTAAAATGGTGGCGGTGCCTAGCAGGCACCGTCCGCCAAATTACAATGCTGCATCCCTGCCAGCCGGTGTATGGCGGTGGAACCGCCATTCACAGGCTGGCGGGGATTGGTTTCGGGGGCCCGTTACGGGCCCCCCTTGTGTTGGAGGGAGGTGTGGGTGCACTGGGGGGTACCCATGGTACCCACCTACATTTCACTGCACTAAGTGGCAGGCACCGTGTGATGCCTGCCACGTAGTGCAGTGAAATGCACAACCTGCATTTTTAACATTGCGACGGGTGCTGCAGTCAGCAGCACCCGCCGCAATGTTAAATTGCAAGATGCGACCGCCATGGTGGCAGTCGCATCCTAATTTGGAGTGCGGGACCTCCCCATGCATGGCGGGCAGTCCCGATCCCCACCACGATGGCGGGCGGACTCTAGTCCGCCCGCCATCGTAATGACCCCCTTAGTATGAGCTGAACCCTCTGGTAGCTGTGGCACAGAGCGAACAAGCTTAACTTAGGCAATGAGTAAAGTATTTATGCAGTGCCAAAACAGTAATAAAGTCAAAACACAAAACAATCAGAAATCTCAAATTAGAAAAATAGAGTGAAATGTAATAAACAAAATTACACTAAAAGGACACACCTCCAATTAGGGGAACCAGGGATATGAATGTTTAAAGTTTTATGTAGAAAGAGTGCAAAGAAAAAGTAAAATGCCAAGGACAGTCAAAGGGCGTAGTGCACCGGGACCAAGGTGCAATTAGAAGCCATTCGCAGAGGAGCCTTAGTCAGTTATACCTAATGGATTTGTCCCATTGTAAGTCAAAATGTTCCAAAAAGATTCTAAGTCCCACTGGTGAGGAGGAGATGTTCTGAAAAGTTTCCAAACTTTCTTCTGTGCCCAAACAACCACAGTTGTGCACTTCTAAACCTAGTTTTGCAGTGATCTGGACATAAATAACGTGCACAAAGACTTAGGGGCCCATTAGGATGGCGGGCGGATCACCCCCGCCGGGCCGGCGGTAGCCACCGCCGGCCCGGCGGGTGCGATCCGCCTGCCATCCATGCCTGAATGACCCCCGCCATATTAGGATGGCTGGGGGGTCCGCGGCGGACGGGAAGACCGTCCGCCACTTTTCCGCCGGTCGACTCGTCGACCGGGCGGAAAACGGGCGCAATATGGTGGCGGTGTCTGCAAGACACCGCCATCCATATTGCGATGCAGCCGGTGATCAGCTTTTCCATGGCGGCGTTGCCGCCATGGAAAGGCATACGGTCTTTGCTGTTGGGGGCCCGGAGTGTTGGGGGGTGGGGGGTGCACATGGGGGGTAGCTGTGGTACCCCCCTACATTGGTGTGGACAAGGTGGCAGGCACCGCGCGGTGCCTGTCACCTTGTGCATGCCAATGCACAACGTGCATCCACAGCATTGTGGCGGGCGGTGCTATGCGCACCGCCCGCCACAATGTTGTGGATGGGGATGCCACCGCCACCGTGGCTGTGGCATCCTAATGCCCACAGCGGGACCGCCGCACCTCTGGCGGACGGTCCCATTCACCGTTACGGTGGCGGGCGGACAAAGTCCGCCCGCCATCGTAATAGGCCCCTAAGTTGTTTTCAGGCTCTTTCACAGTTTTCTATTTTTTTTATTTTTTTTTTATGGCAAGAATTAGGGCTAATGTGGTCAAATCCAGGAACATATCACCAAGTTCAAATATCTACCCTAACTTATTAGGGAATGAATTTTTTTTTTTTTTTTAAAGGAAAATCATTGAACATTACGAAGCGCACACAAATGATACCTGCAGGAGAAGGGATCGAGAATCTCAAGGTAAGCAAATATGCCTAAACACTGCATGTCATGACCATAAAATCACAACAGCATATACCTGTCACGTGAAGCGGAAGATGCAACCGACCTGTTAAATTGGGAGAGACGCCACAAACACAGTAAGATGTGAGGCAGGGAAGAGAACTTTTGGGTATAGAAGCCTGGTGGATTTCCTTAAAGAAGTATGTTGGGGGTGAGGGGCGCATTTTATTGATCTCATCTTGACCTCCCCCACTGCGATTAATAGGTTGTTCTACATTGCAATTGGCAAACCGGAGTGTGTGACTACAGGAACCGAAACTTCCTTGTAAGAGGGACTCTCTTTTTCCAGTTTGGTATGAGGGTTGCCGAGTGAATTCACGCCATAAGAGTTTACCAAATTACTCACTGATATATGTTCACTGCCTACAATCACAGTGTAGAAGAATGGTTTGTAACCTTTTTGACATGTTTTTAACCTTCCACATGGTGGATTATAAGGCATGATTGGTACCTACCACAATTTTATTGTCAATGAGCAGTGTTTAATCTCGTGACACGGCAACAAAATAATAGACAGATTATGCATAACCGCCTGTCTCTCAATCCAAAGATACCTCAGTGTAGGATATGTATGGATGATACCTCAATGTAGGTTTGTATACTGGTGCATGCTTGTATCAGCGGCCGGCAGGGTATGAATGTTGACTTCCAAAAAGGACGGTTGAACAATACAGTGATCAAAAGGAGCGCCTGGGCTTAGATATTGTGAGGGGTCCGATTCGGAAGGTCCTGATGAAAGCCAAAAGACTGAGGCAATGAGGTAGCTTAAACATGTTAACCCATTGTTGCTTGAGATATAATCGATCACTAAACGTCACATTTTGTTTTTAATCTTACCAAGGAGTAACTACTAATTAAAATAACAAAGACTCATTAGGTATTTTTAACCTTTTTACCCTTACAATCCCCCTGTAAAATTAAAGAGCTTCCTTGTTTCACAAGGTAGAGCCCATGCAGGTACAATAGATCCTGGCACAAGGACTCTATGATGAAGCATGCCTCTGACGGGGGCGAGAGTCCTTAAAAACACATGATATGTGTCTAGTTAGAGAATTAAAGGTTGCCCTTGGGTATAACGTCAGTATAGTATTTATGCATACCCTATGAGGTACAAGGGTCACCTTCCTTTTGTTTAATTGATAAATATTGGACGACCAGAGCCACTCTCCAGAACACTCCTGGACCTGTGAAAGTTACAGAAGAAGAACTGCCCTGCTGCCAGAGTACTGCCCTGCTGCTTGAAGGACTGCTTTGCTGTCTGAGAAGGAAGACTGGGCCTGCTTGCCTTTATACCAGGTTAACAAGAGTGGCTCCATGGTTCAGCTGGCTGATCTCCTGTGTGAGCTGCAGGGGCACAACAAGCTTCAGAGGCCTTCATTGCAACTGCCCAGATGAATGGCTGCAACTGGACTTGCCTGGGCCTGAAACTTAACCTACCTGAGCTCTGCTGGCCTCAGCTGGAGGAGTCCCTGATTTACAAGAGATGCCTCCCTAGGTCCTGGGCCCTTGGCTGACATCAGAGTGTACTCTGAAAATCCTGAAGTGTGGGGTCCTTCTAACCGCAAACGGGCTTGTTTGCACCAAGACTCTTCCACTCGCAACGACCGCCAATGCGAAGTTCCAGTGAGACCTGCTCTTCACGCCAATATCGACCACTGGCGAAGACTGGCAATGAAGGATCTGCACTTCGCACTGTACCAACAACAGCCTGCGACAAACCCCACCGTGAATCTACAGCAAAGACCATCCATGACGCTTGATCAGCTCTTCGCGCTATAGCGTTGACTGTCTGCGATGCCAAACATGCTCTTCGCGCTACATTCTTGACTGTCCACGACACTCAGCCTCCTCCTCACCACCTCCTCCAAAGGAAATGGAACTCTTTGAGCCGGACTTTGAGGTAATTCTTCAGCTGGACTAACCTGGTCCCCATATCCGACCTGCACTTTATTGCGTTCAGCCTGAACTGTGGCTTTCCTCCAGTCTAACTCAACCAGATGACCGTGATGGAGCACTGGGCCTTACAATGTAATCTCTTAGTCAAGTCCTCCAAGATTTGTCCCCATTGGTCATATGGACCTTTGTTAGCTGACATGAAGCATTGAAAGAAAGAAAACATCAATACATTTCTAACTTGTGAAGCCAATGACTCCACAGTAAGGACCAGGAATTGCTGAATATGATTAAAGGGTTTCATTTTGGATTACCACTCATTTCAGTATATTTGCACAAAAAGAATAGGGGCCATATGTAACAAAATACAGTTTTGCGATTCTCAAATTGCGATTTTCTGCGAATCGCAATTTGAGAATCGCAAATGCAATGTATGTGGGATTTGCAAATAATTTTGCGAATCCCACATATTCCTTATTTGCGAATCGCAAATTGAGATTCGCAAATAAGGAATACCTTCCCATTCATTCCTATGGGCTAGGAGGCCCATAGGAATGAATGGGAAGACATTCTCAATTTGCGATTCCCAATTAGAGAATCGCAAATTGAGAATGCAATCCAAGGGTGCCAGGGTGTCAAAAGGACACCCTGTTGCACCCTGAAATGTGCATGTGTGCACATGTGGCACACATACATGCCCTAAGGGCATGTATGTGCGCCACATGGCACTTTAAAAATGCAAAAATTTGCATTTGTAAGTGAAATCGCAATTTACCACCAACTTGAAGTTGGTGGTAAATTGCGATTCCTTAAGGCCAAATCGCACTTTCTTTTGTGCTTCTTACATTGCATTTAAGGAATCGCAATTTGCGATTCCTTGAATGCAATCGCAAAATAGGGAATCACAAATTTTGCGATTCCTTATTTTGCGAGCGGGTTTAAGTGTGCTAAATTGCACACTGCTAATTTGCGATCGCAAACGCTGAAATTCTGCAAATTTCGGCGTTTGCGATCGCAAATTGGCTTCATACATATGGCCCTAAGTTCAATAAATGTAGCAATACAATAGGTAAACAGAAAAATCTCAATAGGTTAAGGTTCAATAAAATTACATATCAAATTGCGATGATCACATTTGTATAGACACAAAGCAAACAGGTGTTCTATAAAGAACCTTCCCTTCTCTCTTTTAAACATAGATCAGATATACGGTTGTCAATCAAGGGTCTCTGAATTGGAAGCATAGAAGAAGGTGTCAGCACAATCAGACTTCAGTAGAAATCTAATGGAAAAAGAAATAAGTGTTTAGCATAAAGCTTCTCACTTGCAAGAATAGGGCAGGCAAGAGATCTGTACTTCTCGAAGTATAAAGGGAAACTCTCCTGACTCTAACTATGAGAATACCAATTTAAAAGTAACAGGAGATTCAGAAACTTCTTATCTCCGTTCACACTACCAGGGACCAATCAGTTAAGTTCTTGAGTACATCTGCAACATGGCTTCAGGTTCACATCGTATCTGACTAAAACTTCGGTTCTCAACCTTGAAAATCTTGCCATCTTGGTACATGATGAACAGAAGGCCTCTTTTGACCATTGTTTCTCCACATTCACTGCCAAGTTTCTCTCCAGGGCTCTCTATCAGCCGTCTAATACCGGCAATAAGACTTTCTCTACCTAGCGAAAATCATGATAATAAACCTGCAAGGAAAAGAGAAAACATGCTGGTGATACAAAATGCATTTCAACTGAGGCCTGTAGTCAGGTTCACCTTAGTTAAGCACTGAATGTTCACTTCAAATACATGGTTATACATGCACAAGTGTAACTTTAAAAAGAACTGCAAAACAAGGTGAGCAAAGGAATACATGTTTACATATGCAAATATAGCTTGCAGTGTAAGTGTAAAACTTGAACAGAAAATATATAATTTCATGTTTAAAATGAACATTATTGCAAACATATAAATAGTTTCTATAGTAAATGCATTTTATTAATCCGCTTAACTGATTCCCACACGTTAATAAAGTTAAGGTACACAGTGAATATAATGTCAAATGCACGTATATAACTGTATTTCTGTGACCTGTAAGGGTGGAGTCTAAAAAATTGTGCTGTTCCAATCCCCCCTCTGATGGCGATGTTAGCCATCACAATCAACATATGAATCTTATCAGATGAGATCAAATCAAAACCCTGAGGTTTTCAACAGTTTCAGTTTAAAGTGTTCCAGGTACTGTATTTCATCATAAAGTCTATACTGACTCTCCTCTAGTTCCAAATCCTCTCTTTTTCTCCGTATTCCCCTCCTTTCCTGCTGTACCTTTCTTTTTGCTTTCATACACTGGCACCCCTTAAAGATTGCAAACAGACATATTGCACAAAGAGCAATTATCACTAGCATTTTTAAAATGGAGCCATTGATTCCACTCCCAAGATTTCCACACCAATTGCTCACTGCAGCAAATCAATTCCCAATTGCTTCCCAAGCACATGTATCTTTCAACTGCTTTAAATTTCCCTTTAAGTCTGTAAGGTTTTTAATGTATTTCTTCACCTTTTTACTCTTGTCCTGAATGTATGTGTAGCATTGGTGAACCTTCAACATCTTGCAGAGTCTGCCCTCTGCCCTCCTTTGCCAGAAGGATGTCTAAAGCAAGGCAATTCAGCATTACCATAGACCTTATAGCTATCATTTCAGTGTACAGAGCTAACAATGTACTTGCAGTACTAGTAGATACCTTATCAACTATAGTGGACAACTTCCTAATTTTAATATCATTCAGAACTACTCCTACATAAGGATTCAATGCACCAAGTATATCTCCTACTATTTCAGCACCACTCCTGCTTCTTCTGCATCTAGTATGTGAACTCCGTACAGGATCATCTAGCTCTACATGATAAATATTCGGAAAGACTATGGGCAAGTAACATGTGCCATACAACCTCAGGGGTAGTGTAAAATAGGCTTGATCCCCACAAGCATAATAAACTCCAGAAATAACAGGATCCTGTCCTCCTATAAACAATGGTCAATTCCCTTCACATAAACAAATGTGATCACAATCACTCCTTCCCATATTTTTTATGTTAACTACAGATTTGAGTTTACGCCCACACAGCTTTGCCTTGTGCTTCCAAACTAAAGTTAGTGCAGGCATAACTCCTGACTCTTGGTGTTTTAATTAATCTTTAGCCCATTAACTTCTATAGCTTGATCAGACCCTGTTTTCCAATGAGCATCCATTGCTCTTCTCCCGTCTTCTACTGAAGGCACTAAGGGCCTGAGTTTGAGTTTGGCGGTCCTGGAGCAGGCCGCCATGCCAGTGCCATGCTCCAGGACCGCCAAACTCAATCGCCGGGCGCCCTCCAGGTTACGAGTAATCCCGTGGTCTGGCAGGCGGTCCTTTGGCGTTCCCATGGTGGTATCCGCAATGGGAATGCCACAGCTCGTTCCTGCACAGCATGGACTGCAAAGTCCATGCCGTGCAGGAAAGGGAGCGACTGCACACAGGAGGGCACAACATGTGCCTCCCTTCAGGCAGCCCTTGGCCCTGATGCAACATCAACCCTGTAGGGCCCCCTTTATTTTCTCACCACCACAGTTTTCATGGCTGCCTCACCGCCATGAAAACTGGGTCAGTGAGAAAACTCCTAATATTCTTGGTGGTGCAGAAGCAGCACCGCCAGCATATTAGTGCCTCTGACCACCGCACCACCGCAGCGGGATCCATTGTCCCTGGTGGTTGTGGCGGTCCAGTGGCGGTCCCGCCTGCCGTATTCCTAATACAGTGGGTGGGCTGCTAATCTGGCGGTCAAGGGACTGCCACCACGGATTAGGCCATAAATCATAATTAGAAAAATAATACTGAAAATGACCCTTTCCATATAAAAGGCTCATCAATAAATTACATGTAACACCATATTTAAGAGGAAGTGATGGTAGGTGATACCTTCTACAGCTGATGCAGGTAAGTGCGTACAGGCGTAGCAGTCCTTTGCATCCACAGTGTCAATGTACTCATAAAGCAACTTAAAATAGGCGTTTGAGGCGAAATCTCCTCCTGATAAATCTACATGCAATGTCTTGAAATGAAATGTGTTTAAGCTATTGTCAATAGGAAATGGGGTCCTAGGGGTAGTTCTAGATCTAATCTCAACTGGGTTGGGAAATGTTGATGAATATAGTCCTAGAAGCAAAACAATTAGTCCTACAGTTACAGCTATTAACACGCCTGCTAATATAAGCCTGTGTCTACTAGGGTTATTAGTTTCCATAACTTCACTAAAATCTGACCGTTGAGCAGAAATTTGCAGCAAGCAGATTTCTCCTGTACGCCTCTACTTATGTAGATAACAAAACAAAGTCCATAAATTGTGTGATGAAATCAATTACAAATTCTTAGTGAGTTTTCCCTAACCCTATCCGTCTTCTTCTAAATGACATCCTTCTGCAACCTCGGGTCTAGGAAAGCTTCATAATTCTTTTTAATGAAGTCTATTCAATTGTCTCTAGTGAAAACATAGATCAAAGTTCAGTTTAGAGATCTTGCCAATAGCAAATTGTGTCAGTCTATTCCATGGCAAAGCAAATTCAAAGCATAGTTCAGCCACAAGCTTAAGTTTGCGGAGGTTCAACAGCAATTGCACTGTTATCCTCCAAAAATGTCTCTCTCTGTCATTTGCTGCAAAGTATGTCCATTCAGGGGATGAAAACCTCCGACAAGGTACTGGAGCTCTCTTTGATCTCCTGAGTGCAGGTCGTTCATCTTCGCTGTCACTTAAACCAGAATCCTCAGTGTCCTCTGGAATAGTGTGGGGCACGCGCTATACAGGCAGACTCAGGGGCATATTTACTAAGAAGTGACGGAGTGTGGTGTTAGCCTTCCTGGCTTAACACCGCACTGCACCACTTCTGAAACGCAGGGCTTCACTATATTTACAACAATATGGTGCAGCCCTGCGTTTGCCCCTGCGCTGGCGCTAAATTTAGCTGCCTAGCGCCAACGCAGGCAACCTTGCACCATTAAAAATCAATGGCATTTGCTGTTTCTGTGTGTGCTGCACAATGCAGCACACATGGAAACAGCCAAAATGAGGAGAAATTAAACGTTTCTCCTCGTTTCGCCAGGTTAAGACCAGGTTTTCCCTGGTCTTAATTTTGGCGCTGCCTCCTATTTACACAACCCTTGTAAATAGGGAGCAGTGTCAAAATCAATGGGTGTTCCGGTGGAACATCCACCGCAACACCCATTGCCCTCCCATTTCATGCTAAGTATAGCGTGAAAGGGTGCCTTATTTACAAGGCAGCGTTAAGCCACATTACGTGGCTTAACGCTGCCTTGTAAATAAGGTTAAGCCCCTATCGCAACTACAACGTCCTGAAAAGTGACGTGGTGGCGATATGGTCTTGTAAATATGCCCCTCAGTCTCTCTCTCCCCTGCCTCCTCGGCCAACTGTCTCCAGCTCCCACACAGCTTGCCACAACACCAGGCCCTTCATTGGGGTCTGATTCTGTCTCAGTCAGTGCCACAGGCAAAGACTCTCAATCTCAACTGTTGACTCATCAAGAGGCCCCTCAGGCCGAGCATGTGCTGTTTCTGGTTCTTGACGATTCTCGGTGACCCGCTCAACATCCTCCTGCTGTCTTTCAGTTGCAGCTTGTACTTGTGGGAGAGGCACTGTCACATCATCAAGGGGACTCTGCGAGTATGGGCAGTCTGGATTCAGTTGGGGAGACCTCCACACTTAACAGCAGTGTTCGTGAAAAGGATGACTTCATATGGGCCTTTCCATCCAGGTTCTAGACACATTTTCTGAACATGTTTTTTCACCAAGACCCAGTCGCTGGGACTGAGGTCATGGCAGTGCTCCTGGCAGTGGGGTGGTAGCAGCTCTGACCTGGTGAGACACAGAATGCATCACATCAGCTAGTCCTTTGCAATAATCTAGAATCATGTCATCTGTAAGTTAACAAGCGCATTTGCAGGTGCTACTGGCAGTCTCATTGCTCTGCTCATGGAGGAACAGTCCTGTCCTCCAATCAGAAATGCTGCCAAGACTCATTAACACAAGGGGCAAAGCATCTGGCTACTTTAGAGACGTTGAAGCACACACTTTGGCCAACCGGCATTTCAAAGTTCTGTTTACTTGTTTGACAATGCCTGAAGCCTGAGGTCTGTAACTGCATTGTAGTCTTTGCTCCACTTGTAATGCTGCACACAACATTTGCAGGACCTCATTATTGTAATGGGTCCCTCAGCCTGACACCAGGGAAGTTGGGAAACCGAACCCCGGTATCAGTTTCCTCAACAACAATTCAGCTACTGTGAGGCTATCATTTCTTCTGGTCAAGTAAGCTTCAACACAATGTGAGAAGATACACACAATCACTAAGATTTATCTCAGCCTATTGCACACAGGCATCTCGATAAAGTCCAGTTGCATCCTGTTGAATGGCCCTCCTGATCTTCCTATGTAGCTCAGAATCACTGCGGTTCTTTTCCCTACGTTCATCTGTTGGCATACAACACATCTGTGACATAATCCTTCAGCCATCAATCTAAATCGGGGTTTAAACCAATTCTGCCGAAACAATTTGACAATTGAATCCCTTCCCACATGTGCGGGACCACGAAAATGTCTAGCCATTGGAGAAAGCAGGATACCTGGCAATACAGATCTTCCTTCTGTTGAAACCAGGCCTGGACGTAGTTTGCGGAGTTTTGCTACACGGAGCTCCGCAAAGTGTCAAAAGAGCTCTGTGGAGTTCCGCAAGGTGCGAAGTGCAGTGCGAACTGCTGTTCGCGCTGGTCTTCCTGCCGCTCGGGTAGAAATTCTACCGAAGCGACAGCTCGCGAACTTACCATTCGCAAGCGGGAAAAAAACTACGCTGCACTACGCAAAGTGGAGTTTTCTGCACTCCGCGAGCTCCGCGGAGTGCGGAGTGCAGAAAACTCCACAAACTCCATGAACAGAGCGGAGTTCACCGCCCAGGCCTAGTTGAAACTCAAATGTCATCATCTCTTTTGACACAACATGCTCTGACCCAGCTCTACTGTTCTGACTCTGGCACTTCCTCATGTAAACTCTTAACTTCCTCCCAAGTATCAGCTGTCATCAACAAAAGGTTGTAATTGGTATCATCTTCAGATTCATTTACATATTTGCCATTAAATGTATAGGCCCCATGAGCACAATATTGCGTAACCTCATCAGCATATCAGTTGCCTCATCAGCATATCAGTTGCCAACTGTCACATAGTCATCCTTGCTTCGATGGACCTAACACTTAATGACTTTAATTTTGGTAGGCAATTGCAATACCTCCAACAATCTCATGACGTGCACCATTGTGTATGGGGGATTCTGATGACGTCATTAATCCCTCTGTGACCATAACTGTCCAAAATCATGAACAACACCAAAGCTTTACTGACTATCAATGAAAATGAGCTGTTCAGAAACACAGCAAGCTCTAGTAAGAGCGATCAATTCAGCCACTTGTATACAAGACACTCCTTGAAGCCAGGAGCCTTCGACTACTCCTGTGGCAGCTTTTAGGGTTCCTCCATCGTCTCTCAAGCAGGACCCATCAATAAACAATATGAGATCAGACTCAGTCAGTGGCTCATCTTGTATATCTGGTCTTGGCTTGGTGCATAGTTCAGTGGCATCGAGACAGTCATGCTATACTTCTCTATCATTGCCTTCAATTTCAGGTAAAGGCAAAGGAGTGGCAGGATTCAAAGTAACACATCTTTTGAGGGTAATATTTCCTGCAGCAAGAATAATCTGTTCATACTTAGTCAATCGACTGTTAGTCAGGTGTTAAGTGTGTGTACGCATCAACAACATTTTCACAGAATGGGGCACAAAAACAGTAAGGGGATGACCCATGACAATACTTTCACATCTTTCTATGCTGACACCTACTGCCGCCACCGCTTTAAGGCATCCGGGCAGTCCTGTGGTTACAGGATCAAGGGCAGCAGAAAAATAAGCCACAGTTTTTCAAGCAATTTCCATGCAGTTGTGTAAGCACTGAGAGTGCAGCCCTTCCTCTCACTGCAGAAAAGCCTAAAGCTTTGTTATAAAAGGCATTCCCAGTGCTGGGGCATGACAGAGACTTCCTCTCAGCTCTAGGAAAGCAACCAAGCAATCGTTATCCCATGGCACTGGATCAAACACATCCTTGTGTGTCAGCCTCTATAAAGGCTTGGCTACTAGTGAAAAATTGGGTATCCACTGTTGACAGTAGCCCACCATTCCCAAAAACATCCTGACTTCACTCTCTGTAGTTGGCGGATTCATCTTCAGCATTGCAGAGATTCTCTCTTGCGACACCTACCTTGCTCCCTTCTTAATGTGATGCAATACAGCAGCTTATTCAGGAACACTTTATGTCCATTCTCAGTAAAGTGGTTCAACAGTGCAATGGTGTTTCGTTTACAGGCTTCTTGAGTTTCTGCTGCGACCAGAAGGTCTTCAATATACTGCACTAAGACCGAATTACAGGGCATTACTAAAGACTAAAGGTTCTTTTTAAGGATCTGAATAAACATCAAAGGACTTTCTGTATACCCCTGTGGGACTGGGCACCATGCCAAAACATGGTTCTGGAACCATAAAGCAAAATGGTACTGGCTGTCTTCGTGCAAGGGAATAGAGAAGAAGACTTGGCACAAATCAATCACAGTAAACCACTCAACCTCACATGGAATCTGAAATAAAATCACAGCTGGATTCGGCACCAGACAACAGAGGACAACTATGTTATTAATCTTTCTCAAATCTTGGACAATGCGGTACTTACTGCTAGGTTTTTGCAAGCCCATAATAGGTGAGTTCCATGGACTCCCCATTATCTCCTTCAAAATGCCTTGTTGTATCATTGGCTCAATCACCGAGGTAATCCCACCAATCGCTTCAGGAGTCAAATTGTGCTGAGGGGTTCTTGAGTATTTAGCATTAGGTTTAACATTTATGCGGACAGGCTCTACTCTCTTTATGAGACCTATATCTTTTTTTGAGAAGTCCCAGACTTCAGGCTTTACCGTATCGCTGACATGAGGAAAAAACCAAGATCTTTCTTTTCGGGAACTTGCCCCCTCAGTTCAGGAAGTCGTTCTGGCATGACGAATCTCCCATGCCGACTTCCGAGGGCCAACCCACCAAAAATTTAGGGATCTGGTTTGACGAGAAGTTGAGCTTACGGGTCTGTGCTTTGGTACACTGAAATCCCTAAAAAAGTTCTTCCCTCTTTCGGCAAGGGAAACTGTCACTCGTGCGCTGGTATCATCACGCCTTGATTATGCCAATGCCTTGTACGTAGGTCTGCCCGGCTATCTACTGAACAAACTGCAGGTGGTGCAGAATGCCGCGGCCAGAACTCTTCTTAATATTCCCATAAAGACCAGCGTGAGACAACACCTGCCTAACCTGCACTGGCTGCCTATGATGGAGAGGGTGAAGTTTAAATCCCTGGTCCTGGCACATGTAGCTCTCTATGGACATGGTCCTGCTTACTTGAGAAAGCGCTTCAGGTTCTATGTCCCTACCAGACAGCTGCGTTCAGCCACGCAGCTTCTTGCCCATGTCCCGAGATTTCGCCTTAAGAAAGTTGGAGGGAGTTCTCTTGCTTTCAGGGTGGCGGTGGCCTGGAACCTTCTTCCTTTTGACCTCCGCAGCATCTCTTTATCTAGCTGTTCCTTTCTGCCTTTCCTTCACTAGGCTTGCGCCAGGACACTCTTCTGAGCAGCTGTGCGCGCTACAAATCCCCCCATAAACATAAACATCCAGTGGCAAATCATAATTTGTCATCAAAGGTTACAATCCAATGTTTGGCCCTTGACTAGCCAATTTAAAATCAACATCTTCATCATGAGTCTGAAACTCCACACCTTTCGCCGTGCAATAGATGGTAATGTTTAACTTGCACAGTAAATCTTGTCCCAAAAGATTTACGGAACTAGAATCACACATCACAAACTGAAAGTTCGCTTCAAAGGACCCTATTTTAACAGGTACTTCTTGTGTTACTAGATTTGTCATTTTTTTATTTGCAACATCTACAGCTTTTTCCTGAGAGGGGTAGGTTAGAAACTTCTGCTGTTCTAACAGTGGAACGGATAGCAACAGTATCAATCAAGAATGATACTGGGTGGCCATTCACCTCACCTTTCATGATTGGACCACTCTGGTCTACCTCTAAGACTGTGGCAAGCGCACAATCTTCCTTCCCCCTCAGGCACCGTCATTGTGAATGATCTGAACCATAACCCTCAAGTGTGTCAAACTCTGGAAATTGCTGAAACAGGGTTTGGTTCTTGAAGGAATTCCGGTTAAAATTCGGGACCTGATTAGAATTAAATCTGGATCATTTACATTTTGTTGTGGAATCGGGATTGAGGAACTTGCATCACTGGAACTTGTTTCACATTAGTTATTTGCATTCTCTGTCTCAGCACATTTTGTTCTTGTATGGGGTTTTTAACCTGTGTCTGGACAAACCCTGAATTTTTAACTTGATTCTCGTTCATTACTTTGTTGGGATTAAGATGACATTCCCTCTTCCAATGCCCTAACTTGTTATAAAAATAACATGGATTCAGTTTTTT
The DNA here is from genome assembly GCA_963921515.1 of Calotriton arnoldi. Classification (NCBI taxonomy): domain Eukaryota; kingdom Metazoa; phylum Chordata; class Amphibia; order Caudata; family Salamandridae; genus Calotriton; species Calotriton arnoldi. The sequence goes on from CAWUFW010017110.1 coordinate 32,253, forward strand.
AAATGTGGCAACTTCAATTTCAGTACTCTGGTCAATCAGAACACCACGTCCTCTACCCTGTTGTGGATAACCATTTCCACCTTGCATTGTAGGAACTCCCTGCGGATATCCACCTTGCATAGCACCAACATTCTCTATATACGCTTGACTCTGACTTCCTCTCTGTGCTGCTTTCATCTGCACCAGCATCAACTTTTCCTTTAACCGCTTCTGTTTCATTTCCAATTCATCACTATAGTACTTTGCATACCTCAATATCTCATCAATTGACTTGTTCTGCCAATAAATTAAATGCTGTTGAATCATCATGCTAACCTCAGGTCTCAATCCTGTCACAAACTGGGGCACAAAACTTCTCATATCGTTGGATTTGAGATTCTCCATTCCACTGTGCTGCTTAAACACTTGCAACAATTTCTCATAAAAAGAAAGCGCAGTCCTCTTAGGCTCTTGAGTTGTTCTGTCAATCTTAACCCAATGTCTTTAGTTGGTATCCTTCCTTTTCAAAAAATTAATCATCTATTGATATTTTTTCATCATCAAATGCGACGGGGCATGAAATATCGGATTTCTCTGTGGCTCCTTCTCTGGCCACTGTATAGCTGCTTTACATTCTTCCCATAAATCTCTCAGTACCACAGTGTCAAAAAGGGTGTTCAAATCTATCCACAATACCTGTGAAATTGTCACAAATCGATCAACCTGGGTGTGCCATTCCACTGGCTTATCTCTCAATTTGGGGAAATCATATGTGAATGACGCAATATCCCTCCTACTCCACGGTACATGAACATAACTTCCACCAGGCACGGCACTTCTCTCAATGGGAAATTTGAAGCACCTTCCCCATCTATCAAAGACGGAGATGGCTCTCCCTTCGCTTTCTTTGGGTCTTTCTTCTTTACCCATCTACCTTCCCACTTTTTTAAATCACTCCATTGTTTAATGCTACCATCTCATTCTCTAATTTGCCTTTTCATCCCTGATGTTCTCATGCTGTTTATGTCATTTGCGTCAAAGCATACACAGTAACTATTCTGCAAGAACTTGGTCCTGCTTAAATCCACGTCATACACTCAAGCTAATTCAGACAGCTTATCTTGTGCTTGTCCTGCACGCTTAGTAACATCTTTGCACACGCATATGAGTTCATTCTCTTGATAGGTATCTAATCTCATAAGATCAAGATTTCCTGAAATCATCTCATCCAATTCTAGTTTTAATTTGGCAACATCCAGTGCATTCGCCCTTCATGGAGATTGGAGTTCTCTGCTCAATACTGAAGCCTGAGCTTCTTGTGGGGACCGAATGAAAAACTTGATCAAACCATCTTATTCCTGTGAATTAACACCATTTTGGATTCCAGAACATTGAACACTATCCCTTCTCATGGACTACCGCTTGTGATACACTGAGGTGAATTCCAAATGGACATATGAGAATTTTGTGACCTCTGTGAGGGTTCCTCTACAGGGATAAGTCCTGTCTGATTCAGTACTGATGGTCCAGAAGCGACATATGGCTAAGTCACCATACTCAAAACCAAAGGAGTTCTTCCCGTGCCTCCCCATCCGGGAGCAACAGGAACAGTGGTTGATGCATTTACTCCAGTAGGAACCATCAAAGCTTGTGCTGTGGTTCCTGATGACTCAGGTTTATATGGAGGAACTGCAAGACCAATTATAACCGGAACAGTTATGGCTTCTGGGGCATTAGAAACAGTAGAGTTAACAGGAGCATGAATCCCTGAACTCTCTTCCATAAGGTTCTGACTTGTATTCGCTAGGGGATGGCTCCCTCAGAGCTTTCATCTGTAACAACACCACTCATTCCTTCAGGTTGGATCACATTATACGGAGGTGGACGGGTTGACAACAACACATCCAGAAACTCATCACTAGAATCACTATCAATATTTTCACCTGCTCCCTCTGCATTCTCTACTTTATCCTTTTTTCTCTTTCTCTTTCTGAAGTTCCTCACTCGTCAATGCAGGGTATAAGTTAGCTCCTTCAATCAGGTCAGTTCTCCATTTTTGCTGTTCTGCATCCCATCTAGCTTAGCCACAGGTACGTACTGCCTTTCTGACTCTACCCTGATACTTCTCTTTCTCCTTAACATGAGCTACATGCTCTGAGGTGTTAAGTGCCTTGTACTGTGTGGGTCTAGGAGGTGGATTCATCTTGTACTTTACCCTTCTCAGATTTTCAATAATTCTCAAATGAAATGTGCCATAGCGTAGAAACACCAAAGCACCCTCTTTCTCAATGATTTTATGCCATTGACCAAATGCACGTGTGAAGCCCCACATTTATGGCCATATAAACCTGCCGTGCCTTCTGGTGGCACCTCTTGTTCTTTTCTGACAGAGACTCTCACATCTCCCCTAAACAGATCTCGTAAAGCCTTGAAATTTTTTATTTTTCAGCAATAGTATCAACAATTACAAGTAGAATTCTCATTTCAAACCAGGAAATAATTTATTTACCCACAGTTCTCGTTCGGTGTTAACAACCAACAGCTGCGTGACACTCTGTGATGTATCAACCAATAACAGCGTAGCACAAACACCAACTGTACAATCTCAGCGCGGCACACCATGACATAGTTCTCACTCTTCGCAGCAGCTCACCCTCCTTTACAATTTTCACAAGTGCACTCTTTTCTCAACCCTAAGCAAGCAAAAACCAAAACACTAAGCGATTTTAACAATTAACTTTTGTCTGCTTCACTAAAGAAATCAAAGTACTTAATCACACAAGAAATGGTCCAGAGTGACACTTTCCGACCTATCAGACACACACTCGAGTGAAACCTCGACCAGCGGGAATCACCCAGATCAGTGCAGTTTCTCCCTTGCGCATCAGGATCCACTACACCAACCACACCTTACGCTCACACAAAGGTATATGTCCCTGACTCAATTTTGCCGCCTTTGGTACCTCACGACTAGCACCACAAAACTTAGCAGACAAATTACAATACAGTACATTCCACACTTTATATCTATCCCGGGATCTTAGGCAATGTTCAGTCGTATAACAACTTCAACTGCTCAACATTAAGCGCATTCACATCTATACCACAACTAAACTATCATTGCATAGTCCCCACGCAATCTCAACAAAATATTGCAAGCTTGACATTAACAATTACAACGCGCGACCCTATTAATACTCACTCCTTCGCTGTTACAACTCTTTTCTGAAACTTTGGAACTCCACTGACCCTCCAAATCGGGATATGGGTTTTAAGGGATGCAGCTGGGTTTGGGAACGTCTAGATTTTCTCCGAAAGATACAGTAACTTCCTTTCCTTCAGTAGCTAACCATCTGACTAGCTACCATCTGATGGAGCGCTGGGCCTTACAACGTAATCTCTTAGTCACGTCATCAATGATTTTTCCCAAATGGTCATATGGACCCTTGTTAGCTGACGTGAAGCATCGAAAGGGAGAAAACATCAACAAAACATTTCTAACTTGTGAAGCCAATATGACTCCACACTAAGGACCAGGAATCGCTGAATATGATTACCAATCAAAAGAGTATATATGCACACCAAGAATAAGTTCAATAAATGCGGTAGTACAACTGCAACATAGCTTCAGGTTCACATCGTATCTGACTAAAACTTCGGTTCTCAACTTTGAACATCTTGCCATCCTGGTACATGACAACCAGAAGGCCTCTTTCGACCATTGTTTCTCCATATTCACTGCCAACTTTCTCTCCAGGCTTCTCTATCAGCCATCTAATACAGACAGTAAGACTTTCTCTAGCTAATGAAATCATGATAATAAACCTGCAAGGAAAAGAGAAAACATGCTGGGGAAGCAAAATGCATTTCAACTGAGGCCTGCATTCAGGCTAACCTTAGTTAAGCATTTAATGTGCACTTTAAACACATGGTTATACATCCACACGTGTAACTTTAAAAAGAACTGCTAAATGTGAGCAAATTAATACTTGTTTTCATATGCAAATTGCTTGAAGTGTAAGTGTAAAACGTGAACAAAAAAATACATAATTTCATGCTTAAACTGAACATTAGAGCACACGTATATAAATCTCTAGTCTCTATGGTGAATATATTTCAGTAATGGGTTTAAATGCTTCACACACGTTAATAAAGTTAAGACACACAGTGAATATAATGTCAAATGCACGTATATAATTGCATTCCTGTGACGTGTAAGGGTGGAGTCTAAATTGTGCTGCTCCTACGGCGAGTGGTGCTTTTTGCTTTTATGCTCTATTTTCATTTAAAACTTTAAAATAGAATATCTCTGGAACAACTGTTTGGATTTTTGTCGTTCTGGTATTATTTTATTTATCTAAATGTACTCTATGTTTAGGGTCAAACCAGCAAGAGCATGAGCTAGCACTTGCGCTCTCGGATGCAAGACACTATTATTTACAAAAAGGACTTGGAGCCTGCCCTTTGCTTACCATTTGCTGGTTTCAGTGTCACTGTTCTTTGCACCCTCCTTAATTGGCTAGTGCAGGCCAAAAGTCACTTCTGATCCTTTCTGTGGAGCACGGACCAATCAGTGACCGCCCGCTGCTCCCAACATGATTGAGGTACTATTTGTTCCCCCTCCCAGTCCCTTTGACTGCTGCTCCCTCCATAGTACTTTTTTTTCTTGTATTTTTTTTCCTCGTCATAGGCTCCTCCTTGACGTTGCTGGCTAAACTTGGACCCCTCATCGTTTTCACAGTCCATCTCAGGATTCGCTGGTCTCTTTGCGCACAGAGGTTTTTTGTTTTCTTCAGTCTCGGATTTTGTTGCATTAAAAGCATTGTGGTGTAGTTCCTATATTGCCCATACAGGACCTGCGCGTTTGGATAACATAAACTGTGGGTTTGGTGGCAGACTGACTCTGAGCACCCCCACCGAGAAATGTTAGCCTGTTTGCATAAGCTAGCTCACAGTGCCGCTAGTGTCTCCTCTTATCGGGGAGAGATTAGTTTCTGGCAACCTCAGAACATGACAACCCTGATCCCTCAAGATCGTGGAAACAATGTACTACTTTTCGCTCAGTCACTCGTGCTCACTTATCTTGTCTCAGAGATACACAGAATAAACAGCCTGGGTGTTTCAATAAGGGTTTATTGAACAGTTGTTATTATCGTGTAAAATATATGAGCTGCAACAACCATTAGACAGTAGCAGAGATATATGATTAGCAGTACAATGAATATAAATGGATAGTACAGTTCTACCATCTTGCAATAAGCATGAATAAATACATGAATATAAAATGCATTGATAAAAGAAAGTGCGTACTCCTACGATGTCTATCTAGATGTACCTAAGTGTACCTAGCATGTGAGAAGGTGTGAAGCCATGAATCCCTCTAGGACTTAGTCGAACCCCATTACCTGAAGTGTGAGACTGCAGGAGCCCTTCTTGGTCCCGAGTTGGACACCCCGCAAGTTATGTTCAGACCACTGTCAGCTGGAGCGTCTGCATGCAGGAGCCTCAGCGTCTCTGGTCAGTGTGTCAGCCTGGAAGTCTTGGTTCCCTCTAACTACTGATAGCAAGAGGTGCTGTATTTATACAGAAAAGTATATAGAGTCCCTTTGTCCCTTGTTCTTGTGTTAGCCATTGTTGGGTATGATGATGACGTATGGGATGAACCTTGTGCGTAGATATTAGGAAGGTGGTGTATAGCCCCTGCCTGGTTTCCAAGTAGCCTCATGAATATTCATTCATGCAGTGTCAGTCTAAAGATGAAGTCATAGAACACTATTGTTCGGGAAAAACCCTCCTTCTGCACACAGGCCTAGAACTAGGTAAACGGTTCAGTCCATAAAATGCGTGCAATCCTTAAAAGGCTCGTTAGTGTGTAATGTAGGGGAGGTGATGTAGGTTAAAGGGTATGATGTTCCCTGGGCCTATATTAGAGTACCTATATGAAGCATTACACCCACTCCTCTTCCGAATAGTCAATAATAATAATATGCAAGTGAGATACTCATTTTACTAGGTGTCAGCGCATAAAATTACCAATGAGCCATTTAAAATATGTTTAAAAAACATAAAAATAGTTTAAAACCAGTTAAAAATGGGGAAAAAAATGTTCTCTGAAATATTACTTTTTAAAATTGTTCCGAAAGTCACAGTCCTAAATAAGTTCGATTATATAGGTTGAACTACTACATGCGCTCTTAGAAGGCCATGCTTTTCTAGTGAAAGTGTCAATTTTAGGAAGTGTTCCAATTTTAGTTTAGTTTTGAGAAAATGAAAATCCGAATTCTTTTCCAGCACACGATGAGCCAATTACAGATTAAATGTCCTGGCTGGGAGACGCAACATCATCGCTGCTTGCTGCTGCAGGGGATGGTCCTTGTAACACCTCGCAGAGTACGTCAATGGAGCACAGCTGATACTCAGTACTGCCAATAGCTGGTGTAGAGGCAGCCGGTGCTGTAGTCGATACCTCAGTGCTAGTGGTGGAGCTAAAGCTCACCCCAGTTGTGAAAGGCACCTGCGGATTCTCGAGGAATGCGGCCATCAAGATGGGAATAGGCTGGGGGCATTGCCGAGCATGGGCCCTCAGGGGTTCCAGCCTGGTATTCAAGTCCGCAGGCATGTCCGTTGCAAGTGTCAGACAGAGGTCCAACACGCATTCTTCACCGCAAAACAGGCATCGAAGAACAGGTAAGATGCAGTCCATCCAGACTGGTCTAAACGATAGGAACCAAGAGGCGCTTAGTTCCCTTAGGCGAGGTGTGCCCAGATGTTGTACCATGCATTCACGGTATTTCCGCTCCAGGAGCGCCTTTGCCATCTCGTTGGTAATTGGGCCGTACATTGCATAGCAGGTAAATGACAATCAGGATTCCCGCTATTGCTAGCAGTATCAGAGGTAGACCTCCAAAAATGCTGCCAAATACGGAGTGTATAAAGTTCGGGATAATTCCGAGGATTGTCTGAAAGGTACTAAGAAGACCTGACCCTATGGTCTTAAATAGGTGTATAATACCACTCGTATCAGACATATTAAAGATACGACCCACCATTTCTGTGAATTGAATGGGGCAGTTTGTACGTATAAGTGCCTGTATCTCAGTCGAGGTCCTTGCGATTTGAAGATCAAAGGTCTCTCGAGCGGAGGTTAAGGGCACGGTTTGCTGTAAAAGCATGGCTTTCAGTCGGCTCAAAGTATCAAACTGTATAAGGGAAACATTCAACGAAGGCCATAATGGCGCCTCCCTGACTGTACTTGTTGGGGGAAACAATACTTGCATACAGCAAGTAACCCTGGAGTTCACAGTGACCAGATAGGCAATGCCCGGAAGCATACCACAGCAACCTTGATCGTTCAGCATCAAGTAACTCCCATTCGAGAGCAGCGCGAACACCGGTTTAATCACGGCAGCTGGAGTCCCTTTCATGTGGCAGGACAAGTTTGCTACTGACCCATTACACGCTCAGTGCAATGAAATGTCCCGGCACATGAGAGAACCGCTCAAAGCGCTCTTGCAGTTTGTACCACTTAGAAACACTTCTCGATCCCCACTCCGGCATCGAAATCTATATGGCAAATCCCAGGATTCCTTAATGTATTCCTTACCCATTTTTTCATATTTGCCCGCCTGCCTTTGTTCAAGGATATATTGAAACTGAAAAGTAGTGACCGGTAGAGTTATAATAATAATAATAATACAGACACTTATAGAGCGCGACAGCTACCTCAAACAGAGGTGTCCCGGCGCTAACGGGATCAGTAGTGCTTGGATGGCAACCCGAATGGCAAAACCCCCGGCCCAATTATTCTGCCCTAAAGAGCCAGGTCTTAACCCGTTTCCTAAAAAGTGGTTCTGTATCAATGTTGCGGAGATCACTTGGCAGGGAGTTCCATAGTTTTGTCGCCCCAACTGAGAAGGATCTTCCCCCTAAGCGAGCCTTCTTAAAGCGAGGTGTACAGAGAAGCTTTTGCGAGTTAGATCTTAAAGATCTAGACTGCTTGTAACTGCGTAGTCTTTGTTTTAGGTAGCTGGGGCATTTACCATGTGTAGCTCGGAATGCAAGCGTCAAGGCCTTGAACTTGATTCTCTTGGCCACTGGTAACCAGTGGAGCTCCATTAAATGCGGAGAGACATGTTCGTGGAAGGGGACCCGTCTAATCAGTCTCGCAGCCGCATTTTGTACCATCTGAAGACGCTGAATTAGGTACTTTGGTAGGTCAAGATACAGGCAATTCGCATAGTCCAATCTGGATGTTACTACGGCGTGGACTATGGTTTTTCGGCATTCTTCTGGCATCAGATACAAGAATTTCTTCAAGTTTCTCAGTTTACAGAAACAGGTAGCTGAAACCTGCTGTATCTGTGCCGAAAATGAAAGATCGGCCTCCCATTTCACACCCAGATTCTTTACGCAGTCTGCAGGGGAGGGGGGAGGTCCCATTTCCAGTGACCACCATAGAGCTGGTGCTGGAGGTGGCTCATTCCCAAAGAACATCACCTCCGTCTTTCCTGCGTTGAGCTTAAGTTTATTATTGTTCATCCACAACGCTATATCTCTCAGGCAGCCCTTGAAACTCTTAAAGGCATCCTCAGTCTGCTCTTTAAAAGTGACCATGGATTAGCCATTCAGTAGACGGAGCTTCCGCTACTGTAAATGGTAGTCGGTCCAGTTTTTCAATACGCAGCATTGTATATTTAGCTCCCCTTTGTGCCATTTCAACCTGTTTATCTGTTAGATTACATTCAGAAAACAGAGACGTACTGTTTATAAAACACCAAGGCACAAAGCCTGCACGCAAAGATTGTAGCGTCCTGCTCAATGACATGATAGAACGTAATTGAGATTGCCCTTGTTGTAGAATGGCCAAATCTTGTTCTAGGATATCTATCGCAGAAGATACAATGTTGCCCAAAGAATATATTCTAGAGGACAAAGTTGTTAACCCATTGTCTACCACAGCCAACAATTTTTCTAAGTTAATACGGTCTATTTCCTGTATTCTCTCTGCGGCCTCTTGTTGGCATATTTTCCAGTTTTCATTATAGGCAGCATAAATACCGGCATATATGAAACGTTTCTGACGTTGTTTCTTGGGACCTTGTAAAAAATCCCTAAGATCCATGTCTTGTGAGAGTAAGGCTAAGTGTTGTTTCACTTCTGTTAGTGTTGAGGTTTCTAGCCAATCAAGGCACAACTTCCCAACACTGTAGGATGTCACTACCCCTGGGTGTTCTCTTTGTACATAACGCGGGTCCGGCCTATGGATATTAAACCTTTCGGTGATACCCAAGAATCGTTTATGACATATGTTTGTGTCTAAAGGCCAAACCACCCATTTTTCCCAATTAGGGTCTGATCTATTGTACTGTAAAATGTCATTTACTGTTGCCCCTTCCTGTCGAATTTTGCCACCCTCCCATCTGTGATGGTGTTGGAGATCGAGGTGTGTTTAGGTCCTTGATCTTGGCTAATCCAAGACAGGATGTCTGTTGCACAGTTTCATTTAGAAATATCATCTGCTGTGGAATGAGGCATGCTCTAAATAGCGCTTCTGTTCCCTGGACTTGCCAGTCCCTAGAACCCCAGACTGATTTTAAGTCTATTGTGTCTTTCCATTGGTCAAAACCCTGTTCAGACAGTTGGGCAACAAAGGAAGCAGAGTAAATCTGTTTGGTGTTTGTCAACATAATTTTCAGTGCTGATGTTGGTGTAACCTTATAATAATATGAGGTCGGGTCAGTGGTGTTAAAGCCTGAAAAGTATGAACATTTCTGTGCAAATGTGTGCAAACTACTTTTTGGTGGTGTAGGGCAATGTTCCTACTGTTGGTACTCAAAAACATTTCTAGGTGAAATAGATTTGTGCAGGAAATGATGACCATAATGCTGGTAACAGTACAAAGTGTCATAGTCTGAATTACTTTATAACATTTCAGTGTTCGGAAATGCAGCAGTTTTTTCTAAATCAGACAACATGTTATTATCAGTTTCAGAATCCCAATCATCAGAAAATGTACTGGAGGTAATGATCTCACTTAATGAAATTTTAAATAAATGAGTAATTTTTAAAAGTTCAGTCGGTCCAAATATTTCGAAATCAACCTTGTCCCAAACTATACCATCCGATATAGGAACCGCTGTGATGTTCACTGATAACAAGTCCCTCTGTTCACGATGAGACGATTGATGTGGTTTTAAAATCAAATTAACTTTCGGGGCTGTAGAGCTCTGCTGAAGATATCGTCAATTAATAAGCATGCTAAAAGTTATTACTATGCCTAGCCAGAAAAGAAAAAATAGAATCCCAGTAATTACCCAGAGTTCTAACCAAGGTGATACCAGGTAAGTCTTTTTGAGAAAGTTCAGAAAGTCTTTAGCTTGCTGTTTGCGTGATTTTTGGGCTGGCGTCGTTTCCGGTTCACTTGGATCTAAAGAAAACGTGTCAAAGTTCATGAAGAAGCCAGAAGCAGTTCGATCAATTGTAGGAATTGCATCGGGATTTGTTGAAATCACATTTTGCTCTTGTCGAGGCATTTTGACGTAGACGTCTGTATTTGTTCTGATTGCAACTTGAGTTTTGTTCTGAGTTTCATTTTGTAGATGAACTTCGGGTTCAAGGCGAATGAGTTCCATAGCATTGTTGCTTAGTCCTTCATTCCGTACAGGAGGCTCTTCAAACGTGATGAGTCTTTCTGTTTGAACTTCTTGTATTGTAGCGAGAGGAGGGCATCTGCTACTGTGGAGTCCACGAGGCCTACTGTTCAGCATCGGCCACATAGTGTGGTTTGATTAAGTCAATTGAGACAAATCTTTTCTCCTTTTTCCCGGCAAGAGGCGGCAGAAGTACAGTTCTTGTTCCTTGTACTGCTAGGACCGGTACAGGCTTTCTGTAGGATGGCCCGAGTTCTTTCTTGTCCGCTATTTTCTCTCTGACCAGATCCCTGACTTTAGGGATCCAGACAGATCTTGCCGTGACTGCCTTAACTTCTCCAGTGGCGGTTTGTTTAGTGTTGACGTTACTTTGTCTTGTCCTGGATTCATTTAGATCCTGTAAAACAGCCAAACGATCATGGATATCAAATGATTTCTCATCCGCCACTGTGCCTTCACAATCAAGATCAGGTACCAACATTCTCGTCCCAAATAGGATCTCATATGGAGTGATACCCCCTAGAGAACTTCTTGGCTGATTGTTGAATGCTCTCTGAACCCCATATAAGTGGTTGACCCAACTACCGCCCTTGCCTAATACCCTAGCTGTTAAAGATTGCTTTAAGTCCCAGTTTTTCCTTTCCACTACCGAATTTCCCTCAGGATGGTACAGAGAGGAGTACCACAATGCTACGCCCATACTTTCCATGGCCTCTTTGTAAGCCTGAGAGCTAAACGCCGGGCCACGGTCAGAATGTAATGTGCCAACTGCGTATGTCCCTATAAAGACTCGCAAATCTTTTATAACAGTTCGGGCGTCAGCCGAGCGCTGAGGCCAAACCCATAGGAATCTGGAACAAGAATCCACTGCCACCAAGATATACTTGTAAGCCCCATCAGATTGTGAAGGACCGCAGTGATCCAGATACACACATGCGAGAGGTTTGTCAGATCTCAGTAGTGGTGTCTGTGCCGGGCGTTTTATGGTGAAGCCCTTCATCTGCTGGCAGATGTCACATTTCAAGACGTAATCTTTAGTTTGTTTTGCTAGACCTGGCCACCAATAGCGCTGTTTCAGTAGTGAAATGGTCGCTGTAACGCCTGTATGTGCAGAACCCAAACCCTCATGTGCTGCAACAATTAAACCTTGCCTACGATCCATATTTGGTATTACTCTATCCCCCACTCCAGGAATCTGAGCATATGGAATGTTTTGTGCATCTAATTTGTAGGAGTACTTGAGTGGAAATTTTTTCTGTACTGCTGAGCTGCCCTTGCGTGAAGCAATGACAGCCACCATTATCTCACCGTCTATTCTCATTATTGAACGAGTGATTGCAGCTGCGTAAGCCGTTCGCACAGCCCCTTTTGCGGCTTCATCAGCCAATGAATTCCCTTCAACGTGAACGCCATCACGCTGATGACTCAGTGTGTGTATCACGTGAGCCCTTGGTAGTTCCTTTTTTAACTCCACTACCTGTTCCCATAGCATTTTATGCTTAATTGTGCCACCTTTTACATCTTTAAACCCGTTTACTTCCCAATGTTGTAAGTACTCATTGTACGACTGTACACAGTAAAAGGAATCACACACTTTTAGTGTGGGGAATTCGTGATCTGTATTTACAAGTGCCAGTATCAGTGCTTTTAACTCTGCCAACTGAGCCATGCAGTCTCCTAGAGATTGCGTTTTTGTGCAACTCGGATGGAACCTTCCATCCCGCATGCGACCTTTAACGATAGCACACGCTGCGCGTTATTGTTGCTTACTCCCTGTGGCCGGTTGAGCAGATCCATCAGTGTAGATAATATATTCATACTGATCCAGAGGCAAAATCTCATTTGGTAGAGGATATTCTTGTTCGTATTGCAGGAATGCTTGTGTTTTTAGACTTGGATCAAATCTGTATTCAATGTCCGTTGCAGTAAGAGAATTAGCCCATTGTATCCATCTCGGATGTAAGGCTTTTGCATTTGGAATGCTTGCCTTTGTAACAGCTTCTAAAGCTGGTACTGGGATTACGACAATTATGCGCTTTCCCTGAGCCAGTGCTCTTTCTCTTGCTACAGTGGTCTGAACTACTGTAAGGATCTTTTCTGTTGAAGTGAAACGCATTTCTGCGTTTGTGTACAGGTGTGCTTTGTATGCGATTGGTACAGTTTCTCCTTCATTGAAGGTTAAGTAAGTGTACCCGCATTGACCCGCTATTACACGGATCACTAAGTTGCGTACGTTTACGCGTGTCTGTAAGTGTTTGGAAGCAATCATGTCTTCTTGTAATGAACGTAGGATATTTGAATGTTCCTGTGTCCAATGTTTAACTGAAAAGTCAGGTTTTATTAAGTCGTAGAAAGGTTTTACTCTTTCTGCGTAATCCAAAATGTATGTTCTGCCAAAATTTAGGAATCCCAGTATTGATTGCAAGTTTTTCAATGTTTTTGGAGGTTGGAGCAGCGCACACTTTTCTAAAAAGTTAGCTGCCAGGCTTTTCCCTTCACTTGAAAGCTAATATCCTAAAAATAGGACATTGAGGTGGGCAATTTTAGATTTCTTAAAATTAAATTTGTAGCCCTCAGAGGCGAATCCCATAATAATGGTGCTCAACCTGGTCAAGTGCCTTTTTAACTCATCGTCTGTCAGATAAATATCATCCACATAGGACAATGCTTCTTCATCAAAATTTTGGAGTAACTTAGTTACTCTTGCTGAGAATACCCCCGGGCTGTTCTTATACCCCTGGGGGAGGCGACAAAATTGTCGTTCGGAACCCAACGCTGAGAATGCGGTCAAATACCTGCTTTCAGGCGCTATATTTTGGCAGAAGAATCCATTTGAGATATCTAGTGTAGTTTTGTACTTTTTTCGCACAATGTTATTCATTAATGCAGCACTATGTGCATTTTGGACAGCGAATGTCTTTGTGCATGTGTTTAAATGTCTGAAATCTAAAACTAGACGATATGAGTTGTCCGGTTTCGATACTGGAAACAAAGGGTTGTTCATTGGTGAGGTGCATGTTTCAATCACCCCTTGGTATCCAAGTTGATCTAAGATCTCCCTGACTTTAGCATCTTGCTTTATTGGATATTGCCTTTGAGCATTTGGTGAAACTTTTAACGGGATCACGTGGTGGGTTGACTCCTCATCCCACCCTGCATGATTTTTATACAATGCTGGAGCTAGGGCTACTGCCCACTCCTGTGCATATGCATGTTTAAGGTGTATGGGAACGTGGTTGGAGAATGCTGGAAAAATTATGTTTTCCCCCCTAGGGCACTCCATAACGAATGCTGGCGGCCAATCTTGTTCTGCTAATAGGATGTCATATCCAGATGACAGATTTTCCCAAAAGAAACCCTTAACTTTCCTGGGCTTGTCCCCCTCCATTTGTAGTGCTATCTTGTGTAACTTATGTGGGACGCTAACCCTGGTGTCTGGTGTTTCCACCGTGATGTAATCATTCAAGTCCGCTGTCACCAGAAATTCCTTCAGGTTCTGGCGAGCTATTGTTACCTCTGCCGCACTGTCTAGCATCGTCAGAGCCCATTCACCGTTCAGAAGCTGCGTCCTCAGAATTCTGGGCATGTCTGATCTTTATGCCTGCAACTTTCTTTTTCTTAAATTGAGGCTTTGATTTTGGCTTGTTTTCTTTTTTGGAAGTATAGTCTTGAGCGTGCTGCTTGTCTCTGGACTTTGTACGCTCTTCTTTGTGTTCTGACCGTCCTTCTCTCTCAGAAGTTTTCGTCGAGCCCTGAAAGGAACGAGAGGAACGTATATCAGTATCCTGATACCTGTCAGGTTTCCTAATATTATCCCTATTTCTGAGATTATACCTCTTTTCAGAGGGCTCCTTTAGAGGAGATCTACCTCGGGATTGAGATCTCTTTTCTGAAAAGTTTTGTTGTTTTTTATTATCCCACTTCTTTTTAGAAGAAGCAGGTGTCTGCTTGGAAGTGTCCTTTTCATGACTGCCCATCAGTTGTGGTTTTAAGGCTTTCCCACCCAAACTGTCTCTGCCTAATTCTGCATATGCAGTTTCAATTATTTTAGGTAGTTCGTGCGGTTGGTCTAACGGACTGAACTCCCTTAGGCGTTGGCGGATTGCCACTGAAGCTGCTTCCCCTTTAATATTAGCTAGTATTATGGCTGACACCTGGTCATAGTTATCTAATAACTTCATCCCTAAGTTCAGGGCAGGCTCTGCTCCGTACTCGTTTTGTATTTGTCTTAATACATCTGGTACTACCACTAATGAAGGAATACCATGAGTTCTGATATGTATGGCAGCAAAGACTGTACCCCAAGAGGTACAATCCTCTAACTGTGGTGTTATCCCCATGGGCAAGCAGATTGTTAGCATTCTGTGTTTTTCAAACGTGGTAGTATTTGGAAATACTGCCTTGAGCTCAGTTATTTTCTGAGCTACCCAGAATGGTATTTGTTCACATTTCGTGGGCATTTTGCCCATTACTGCATGTAATGTTTGTGGAGTTATTTTAGTTGCTGTACCCTGAGATTGAGTTACATTTGTTGAAACTGTTGTTGGTTGGACTGTGAAAGTCCTCATGACGTATTGCATCAGGTTTCTGTAGATTCTAATTAAATCTTTGTGTTGTATGAGTAAGTCTGGTTGTGGCATTTTTTCAATGTCAGGATGTGGTGTGTAGGCCGCTAATATTGGCCATGTTGCCCCGTCTCCTCCGAGCGGGCCTAATCTTACTCTGTGTCTTATATGGGGTAGGGCGCCTTTAAACCAGTATAGGTGTTCCTGGTACGTGAGTGGAACCTCTATGTCCTTGCAAGGACCGTATTCCGCTGGTGCATCTCCCTCTGTGTAAGAGTGAAATGTGTGTGTTCTAGCATCTGCTTCTGGGAATGTAACCCACGAATAGAATATCTCTGTTTTGTTTGATTTGTGTGCCTCAATCACGAAAGCTACTAATCCACCCCTAGGTGTTAAACCATATTCTAGTAGTTTCAGGGTGATAGTACATCTGAATTTAAGTGCAATGAGTACTTCATCCAACTCTTCTTCTGAGAGGGGCAGTGCTTGCTGTAGTGGGTCCAAGGAAACTGTGATAAGGTTTTATGCACAATTTTAGGAACCAAAATGTCCTTCAAGCTTGATTAAACAGCAGCCAATAAATAGGATATTTCGCCTACTCAGCTGTGGCGGAGTTTGTGCCCACCCACTCCAGACGTCTCTGGTGTTTGTGAGTAGGGGTCTCTGAGAAATAGCACGACTGAACTACTCAGATTCTACTGTTAAATAAGTACCTAACCAACGTTGGCGGCGCCATGTCGTGTAGATCCTATATTGCCCATACAGGACCTGCGCGTTCGGATAACATAAACTGTGGGTTTGGTGGCAGACTGACTCTGAGCACCCCCACCGAGAAATGTTAGCCTGTTTGCATAAGCTAGCTCACAGTGCCACTAGTGTCTCCTCTTATCGGGGAGAGATTAGTTTCTGGCAACCTCAGAACATGACAACCCTGATCCCTCAAGATCGTGGAAACAATGTACTACTTTTCACTCAGTCACTTATGCTCACTTATCTTGTCTCAGAGATACACAGAATAAACAGCCTGGGCGTTTCAATAATGGTTTATTGAACAGTTGTTATTCTCGTGTAAAATATATGAGCTGTAACAACCATTAGACAGTAGCAGAGATATATGATTAGCAGTACAATGAATATAAATGGATAGTACAGTTCTACCATCTTGCAATAAGCATGAATAAATACATGAATATAAAATGCATTGATAAAAGAAAGTGCGTACTCCTACGATGCCGATCTAGATGTACCAAAGTGTACCTAGCATGTGAGTAGGTGTGAAGCCAAGAATCCCTCTAGGACTTAGTCGTACCCTATTACCTGAAGTATGAGAATGCAGGAGCCCTTCTCGGTCCCGAGTTGGACACCCCGCAAGGGATGTTCAGACCACTGTCAGCTGGAGCGTCTGCATGCTGGAGCCTCAGCGTCTCTGGTCAGTGTGTCAGCCTGGAAGTCTCGGTTCCCTCTAACTACTGATAGCAAGAGGTGCTGTATTTAAACAGAAAAGTATATAGAGTCCCTTTGTCCCTTGTTCTTGTGTTAGCCATTGTTGGGTATGATGATGACGTATGGGATGAACCTTGTGCGTAGATATTAGGAAGGTGGTGCATAGCCCCTGCCTGGTTTCCAAGTAGACTCATGAATATTCATTCTTGCAGTGTCAGTCTAAAAATGAAGTCATAGAACACTATTGTTCGGGGAAAACCCTCCTTCTGCACCCAGGCCTATAACTAGGTAAACGGTTCAGTCCATAAAAGGCGTGCAATCCTTAAAAGGCTCGTTAGTGGATAATGTAGGGGAGGTGATGTAGGTGAAAGGGTATGATGTTCCCTGGTACCTAAATGAAACATAACAGCATATTTCTCAGTTGGTCCTTGGAATTGTTTAGGTGAGCAACAGTTACTTTACAATAGGTCACATTTGTTTGTTATGCACGGGTGATGTGCTCAGGATCAAAGGATGTTTAGATGACGCAGGGACACATCCTTTTTCCACACCGTCTGCTCCTCCTCCCTCTCCTAATCGCTCTCCATATTTCTGAGTGTGCCTATGTGAAAGAAAGTGAAATGGGGGAAATGAATAAGACACCATTTGTACCCTTTTCTTTTTGCTTTAGTCTCTGATTTAGTTTCACTAAAAGCATCTCTAAGTGTTCTGGGGAAACACACCCGAAAGTCTTCAATTCTCATGAACAGGCTCCTACATCCAGTCGCACTATACAGGCCAGTAATCAGGAGCAGGTTTTCTTGCAAAAATAACATTTCTTTTCTTTTTTGCACTAAAAAATGAGCAAACAGTTGCTTTATTGGGAGAGGGCAGTTAAGAGAGGGGGATCTCTGAAAGACGTACATTCGTGATATTACCGTTTTGATATACAGCATCTCACTGCACTTCTATTGCCTCTATGCGCTGTAAATTGTAAATAACAAAAGTCACCATAGCCCTATTTAATGAGTCTCGGTTTGCCAAGCCCTGGAGGATGGAAACTTGTCTATATACAGCACAAACAGAATTAGCCACATGCTTTGTCAACACTGGAAGCATGAAAAGCTGATCTTGCCTTTACCCTTTGAAATGGTGCTTCACTACTGTTAGCTCACCCTGCTAGCTCGTCCATTATTTAAATGGAATAAGGAAACATTTTCACTCAGTATTAATTTAAGAAGTATATGCAGTTTTGTAACCTTTCTCTTGTCACCACTGTTTGGATACACTTTGATACTACGAAGCGCAATACCTGCCATATAAAAGTTCACTCGCATTTCCAAAACATTTTGCATCCACATTTTATGTGGCTAAAACACCTAATCAATTCTCAGCTATTTTACCTAGGGGATTGAATGTTCTCATGTGCTGTCACTCATCCAAAATGGGAAACTTGCTGTCAGTAGACCAGCTGGGCCAGGACCCTTCAGCTTTTAGTCTTTTAGAACCAAGGATACTTAGTTTCCTTTTAGTTGCCAATAATTGGAATATTTTGCATTTGCCCCTTTGTCAGTTGTCAGACTTTACTCTCTTTAAATAAAGATTGAAGACTTGGGCTTTCCAGAAGTACTAGTGGTGGTGGTTTTAAGGTTGAGCCTTCTAGATAGCTCGTGTGATGTCTGTTGTGAGGCACATTGAGGCTTACCAAGCACACAGAGGTGCTTGGAGTCCACCCATTGCTTACCACAGTTTGGCTTTCTTTATCACTCTCATTTGTCAGCTTCTTATTCATGTCCCAGGTGTCAATTTTGTGTTTGTCCCTCCTGTGGAACATTGCCTCTTTACTATCTCTGCCATCTCTACTTCCACTGCTTGCTTTTCAAGTGCTACTTTTTACATTTGTGTTAAGCACTCAATGAGAGTGCATGTGTTTTCGAGCCATCTCGCTCTTATTCATATCATCCCCTGCACTCCCCGTTGCTCTCTGTTGCCATTCTGCTTCTCCCCTTTGCACACAGAGACGCAATCCTCTGAACCTCCCGCAAACAAGACAATGTATGGCTCCTTAAAGATGATGGTATTTCCCAATTACATGCTGCAAGTGCGACAACAACGACATTGCTTCTTAGGCTTCAAGGAAACGTTCAGAGCAATGCAGATCAACTACATACTACTTTTTCTGGCCCGCTTAATAGTGATTTATGGTGACAAGTATGTCTTTTTCTATACGCTCGAAAGTGTTAGGACCTGGATTGAGGAGCATCCAGACTGGAGGATGCATAGTCGAACTAAAGGGGAAGGTCAGAAAGGGCCAGCAAGGGGCAAGTCCTCCTGAACCTGGTCGCAAATGCCCCGTAGGAGTTAGAGAAATAGGCGACACTGCCTTTCGGCAAAGGCTGTGACTAGCAGTTCCAAGCACCACCGGCCACCATCTGGCCTAGAAGACCCCGCAGACACTGTAATTGATGATCCATAAGGACACGGTCTGGTGTTCCTTTTATGTATACATAGATCACGTTCTGTACCTTCATTGTTGGTTCTTTCTCAGTGGGATGGGCCTGTCCCCTCTTCTACAGCTTGTTTATGGGTTGTGTTATGGGACCGTTGGAGGGATTGTTGGAGTGTAGGGACATTTTTAGTTCAGTTGGTAGGCAGGCCCGGCTCCAGGAATTTTTATTTGGGTGGGCCAAGGGTGCATTTGGGTGGGCCACTGCGGGCTCGATTTGTCGCATATATGTCTAGGCAGGCCTGATTCAGGGCCCTCCTTTATCTCTTCTTAGTCTTACAAGGTCCAGTAAAACGCACTCTTTTCCAAATCTCTTTCTAAATATTATCACTCTGAAAAAGTGTTTTTCCATGTAATGTTCCTTTGATGGGAAGAGGAGGTTTCTGAGGTGGGAGTATCAGGCAAGTGACACTACTCAGGCTCCCTCTGTGCGAGTCTTCAGGGAGAATCCCTCTTCATTACTACCTCCACCTGACCCCGGACTCTGCAACGCACTCCCTTACAGGCTTGATTATCCACTACTCCTCTCCAGTGCACCTTATCTCACAGCTGACCTTGGGCCCCAGCCCCATATCAGGCACCATCGGGCTCCACTTTCATTTTTCCCGGTAAAAACATTAGTAAAATCACCTTCAAACTTAAAACATTGAATATAGCGGTAAATATAATTAGCACGCACTTTAAAGTATGTTCCACAGTAGCCCTTATGATCCGACTGCTAATTAAATAAAGAAAAACAGAAAGGCCATGACAGGGCCGGCTTCAGCGCTGATGCGAAAGTCTTTTTGGCGCCGCACCAATAACCTCTTTCTCCGTAAATAACCTTTACTACCACCTTCCAACAGTGCCCCTCATCCCTCCATGGCCCCCCTATTGACCTCCTCCTCGGATTCCCTCACTGCCACCCTCCACTAGTGCCCCTCATCTCTTTGTAGCCCATCCCCCTCATGACCTCCTCCTCAGACTCCCTCACTGCCACCCTCCAGCAGTGCCCCTCATCTCTCCCTAGCTCCCCCTCCACCCCATGACCTCTTCCTTGGATTCCCTCACTGCCACCCTTCAACAGTGCCCCTCATCGCTCCATAGCCCCTCCCACTACCTCCTCCTCGGATTCCCTCACTGCCACCCTCCAACAGTGCCCCTCATCTTTACGTAGCCCCTCTCTCATATGCATTTCATTTGTTGTATAGTGCTACTCATATCAGTGTAGTGTGTGTCAGTACTTTACACCACGCACACATTATACAGAGACAATGAATCATACAAGTATGTAAATCAGTCTACAGGGAATGTCACATAAGCCAATGAGGATTACAAGGTGTATGAATCACATGTCATCCATACTGGTGGGCAGTATATTTTAAGAGGGTTTGGTCGGGGGAAACACAACCTTAGGATTTAAAGAGTATTCCATGGGGGTCAGTTTTACTGCTAAAATGTATATCTGCCCAAACATACTCATTTTAGCAACATTAGAATAATGAAAGACTGGGGAAGTTCTAACTATAGCACAAAAAAGAAAGCGAAGTTCTAACTATACCATTCATGTTTGTATGCAGCTCTTTGATGACAGTTCATTGGTCACTGTCCTATGTTAGGATTGTAACTTCTGAACTGCAAGTAGCACAAGGATCTCTGTGACAAAGGCAGTAGTCCACTGAGCTTCCACATAAAATACAGTTCATCTGCATTTAAAAACTACTAACAGACAAATGATTGCTCTCCAGCAGGATCATTAATCACCAGCGTTATCTGGGCATTTTGTATTGTCTTATTGTTGCCCTGCATCGGCCATGATAATGATAAAAACTGTTTAAATGAAGCACACACGAAGTATGTGTCCTGCTGGGCCTGTGCATATTTTAAAAAGAAAAACAAATAGTAACACATTCTCCTACCTACTCCATTAGTCAAACTTTGTGTCACAGCCTGATGTGATAAGCAGCTGCAGGGGTTAGGAAAGGTGAATCAGAATAAACAAACTTCTATTCTCATGCGCTGCTTAGACAAAGAAATATCCACGCAGCAGAACATTGTCGCCTTTGCCATGTGGAGATGAAGTGGTGAAAAATAAACAAAGCCTCGTTAACATGTAAATGGTCTTTTAAAGACCTGTGAAGTACTCGG
Source organism: Calotriton arnoldi (assembly GCA_963921515.1). Classification (NCBI taxonomy): domain Eukaryota; kingdom Metazoa; phylum Chordata; class Amphibia; order Caudata; family Salamandridae; genus Calotriton; species Calotriton arnoldi. Next base: position 53,501 of record CAWUFW010017110.1, read on the forward strand.
GTGCGGCTGCGATCATCTCTAAAACTGTCTGTGTGTGTGCGCGCCCGGGAAGCTGTCTCGGCCTGGGCTGACACACACGACGTGTGCTTTGCGCGCCTGCCTTCAAGTCCTCACTGCGAGGGCCAAGGCTCCTGTTTGGGTGGGCCAGGCTCATGTTTGGGTGGGCCTGGCCCACCCGGCCCACCCGCTAGAACCGGGCCTGTTGGTAGGTGTCCCTGTCGTTATCTGCGTCAGATACTTCCAGTTCTAGAAGTATTGGGGGTGGAGGGTTGGGCGGGGCTCAATGTATTGCAAGAGTTTTCTTTCTATTCCACTATGTTAATGTCTATGGTGGCATCACACTCCCACACTAAATCAGACATCATTATTCACCGGTTGTTCCCCCCTCATGGCCCTGTGAGATGCACCTGGTGATTGGGCTCGGCTTCGGCTCCTCACTTGGAATGTTAATGGCCTCCAAGATAAGGTTAAGAGAGGGGCAGTCTTTAAGGTGACTCAATGTGCTGAATCAGACATACTTATGATCCAGGAGGCCATCTAGCAGGCAATGGTTGCCCTTTCCTGGCTCGGGCCAGCTTTTTTCAGGTATTTCACACAGGTTTCAACTGGGGGAATCGCAGGGTGGCCATCGTGCTTCGCAATGACATTCCCTTTCAAAACATACGGGCATGGAGGGATAACTGGGGGAGATATGTGGCATTCTCCTGCCTGTGACAGTGTTTTTAAGTGGCCTTTATCAGTGTATACTCCCCGCCCCTATTATCAGCCGAATTCTTCAAACCTTAAGTGAGGTACTATCACAACTCCCCTAGGGGCCTTTGGTGTGCTGGGGCACATCTTAATGGAGTTGGGGATGTTTCCATGGACAGGTCTTCGATTGCGCCAGGGATTTAAGTACACCCGACACACTTTGCTAAAATCCTTAACAATATGAATCTCACGGATGCCTGGTGCTTTCCCTATGATTTAGAAATATGTTATACGTTTTTCTTGGGAGCACATAAGGTTTTCTCCCGGCTCGGCTACTTTCTTCTACCTACTTCTGAGGTGGCCAGGATAGCGGGCATGCATATCATGGCCTGAAGACTCTCTGATCATTCCCCAGTCAAACTCACTCTGCAGTTTGGACTGCGGTGGGTTGGGACAGGTTGGCAACTCGGGGACCCATATCATATGGAACACTTTGGGAATCTAGTATGGATCACTTTGGGACAGTTGTAGATTTCTATCTATTGCATAATAAAGGGACCGTAGACTCCCCTGGAGTGCTGTGGGAAGTGCTTGAGTCTATGTTGAGAGGAGAGAGTATTAGTCACCAAAAGGGCAGGTGATGGAAAAGCCAGCAGGAAGTTTCGGATTGGGAGGCACGCATATGAGAACTGGACGGATGCTAAGCGATGGCTCCTCAGCCGACCCTTCTCCGGAACATTTTACACACCCTTTACCTTTTAAACCACACTTTGTTGAAAGAAGCACAGCCAGCATGGCTCGCAATGCAAAGCCGCATTTATCACTGAGGGGACAAAACAGACAAACTCTTACAAAGATTTGCTCCAACAATATCACCCATGAACCAATTTGCTGTTTGATAGACAACCGCAGTAATTATATCAGCGAGGAGCTCTCAATAGCGAAAGACCTGGCAACATAATATGCCGATCTTAGAACCAAGAAGAAAGGGCTCTTTTAGAGGGCGTCATCATCCTCAAAGAGCTGGGGGAGCCTTTAACCCAATTGCAATCATACAGTTGAAATATCTGCACAGGGTGAACCACGTGAGGTCTAGGTTGTGGAAAATGGATGTGATCACTTCACTGCTCTGTTTGCATTGCTTTACCCATCAAAGCAACTTTCTTCAAACAGTTTGGGGCTGCCAAGTTCTCACTATCTATTGGACAGGGGTTTTGACATGCCTTGGGGGATATTGGGCTGGTCCCTCCCCAGCGATCCTAAATTAGCTCTTTTGGACATCACTAATGACGTACAGGGTAACAGAAGCAAGAGAGCCCTATTGTGGATTGGGTTAGTGGTGGCCAAGTGTGACATTGCCAGAGATTGAAAAAAGTAGATGCACTATTATTGAGGGAATTTAAGAAAGGCATGAACCTGGAAAAAACAATTTATGTAGACAGAGGTTGTCCATATACAGCATGGTAAGATCTGCAGTGACTGGGATCAGTATCGAAAGATTCTACTTGAGCTTTGTGCAGCTCAGTCCTGGTCCTTGGACAATGAGGTGTGCACCTACAGGACCGTGTGGGTTCAGACTATAGAGGTGGCTGCGAGTGGCTTAGAGAAAGGTGAGTGTCAAACCAATCTTCTGGCCTCTGATTTAGTCCAGAGTGCCCTGTGATATGCTCTTTTTTGTTTGGATCTACTACCTGGGGATGACATTTTGTCAGTTTTTTCTGGTTGTACAATATTAATCTTAAATGCCCAAAAAATCATTAAAAAGAAGAAAGTCACTGCTTCTGTAGTGGCTAGAACAATAGGTGCTGCTGTCCACTAGCAGAATTTAACGTTTAGGCCCTATGTGCACTTTCTACATCCTATACTTGAAACTTACATTCACGTTAAATGTGCCAGAAATTCGCATGCGCGGGCGCTCACGCTTGCGCAGTTCTCACAAAGATTAGCGAGACGGCGAAGAAGAGGAGGAGGGCAGCCCGGGGACGCCGCATGCCAGGTAAGTGGTTTTTAATTTATTTTTTAATCATGTTTAATTACTTTTTATAATTGGGGGTGGAGGCGGGTGGCGGAGCGGAGCGGAGTTCCACGGAGTTTGTTCTCAACTCCGTGGACCTCCGCGTAGCCCCACTACGCACACTACGCCCGGGGTTAGACGTAATTTGTATTGTAATGGTGTGGAATGTAGAATGTTCAGGATGCATGGATTCGGTGTGTGGCGGTTTCACGGGCAGACTGATCGGAGGAGTCCGGATGGTACAGGGCTTCCAGATATGAAATAAACGTAATGGATTTGAATCATAACAATGGCTCAAGTGTGGATTGTACACTGTGCGAGAAGGGGAAGCTCTGCAAGACTTCTGCTTGTGACCAGGAATGAGCACAAATGCTATCTCATTTCCCTGCTGGATGAGGGGACATCACCCAGGAAAACCAAGACCACCTGCACTGGAGCCTGGAGCTGCCTGCATGCCAAGACCAGTGTGTGCTCTGTGAGGAACAGGAAAGTGTTGGAGAGAGCAAAGTCCAGTGGGAAGCCATACCATGAGGACTCACCGTGTGAGGTTTCTGCTGTGCACCAGCCAGGTCATTGCCCGTGTGCAGGGTGAGCTCGGTGACCCCTGTATGCCAGGAGAGGGCTGCCATGGACTGAGTCATTGAGTTAAGTGTTGTGCAGGACAGGTCAGGACTGCCACACTGCAGTTACCCGTATGCCAGAGGGGGCCACCAGCAAAGTTGCTACTGTGAGAAGTGCTCAGACTCGTAACCGTCTTGGCAGGGGCACTTGCACCACTGGAACCTGCACCAGTACTACTCAGTACTGCTGCAACCCCATATGCCAGGAGGGGCTACCAGGAGAGGCTGCCAATATCAATGTTTTTGTCGCCCGAAGGAGAGACTGAGGCTACGTTTGGCAGGTTGGACCTGCACTGTGAGGGAACCACCCCTGAATGAACTCTGAGCACTGCCGAGGATGCCATGGACAACATCGCACTGGGCTCCAGTTGGAAGCTAAAGGAAGGATTCCCTCTCCCATAACCCCCACTGGGAAAAGCCAACTTACCGCATCATCGCAAGCTGGGAGCTGCTCCTACAACTGAGAGAACTCCTCCAACAGCGCCGCTCAGGAGAGAGAGCCTCCACCGCCGGGTACTGCCACGTGGGTTGTGTGCAGCCTGACTTTGAGGAGAGCAGGACTCACTGGTGCTTGTGCAGGGGGCACCTGCTACATCACTGAATTCTTCTGTGCTGCACAAGCAGGTAAGATGTGACCTGGGCCGGTTGGGCTACCCAGTGACTCGCTGCTAATGGTGCTGCAGCACTATAGACACTTTTGACTAAATCCTGAAGAGTCAAAGGGGAACTCTTGAGTACGGCCTAATAGTGAGCATTCTCTGGATGCAGCCACAAATAAATGAGGAATAACCGCAAACACGTTACCCAGTGAGTGTGGGGAAGGGGTTTTCCTGACAACTATTAGAGCCTCGACCTCAAGGGGATTGTGTTGTTGCTTTTGAATGTTGTGTTCCTTTGAATGTGTACAGTTAGAAATAAATATCTTCTTTTTCTTATAATGAAAGCAAGTATTTGACTGGACATTGTTTTATTGTTTGTATTGTTTGCACTTGAATCGTGTTCACTGACCTGTATCTATTTTCCCCAGAGGGAGCATTGACTGCTTGACCACAGCTACCACTAAAAGTCAAATGCAGAAGGGGTACTTGGCCCAGTTGAGCGGGATCCATATTAGGTCAGGCCCCGTGACCACGGTTGGGCCCAGTAGCCCCTGCAAGTTCTGTAGCCCTCTAAAAGGGGTCTAACATTGCAAGTTGTGTGGGGAAATCAGGTACTTCCAGACAGCCAAAGCTGTCTGTAGCCAGACCAAATAACATCCAATAAAACATTGCAGGTGTCCATGATTGCCTTGTCACTGCTTTCTCCTTCCTCTCCCCACATTGTAACTCTCTGTATTGGTCCCTGCCCCATCTCCTTCTGCACTGTGACACCTGGTGTGAGATTCCTTTCTAACCTGATGAATGGGAAACTGCTGATGCTGAATGCCTCCTTGCTGTCTTGAGCAGGCACTTTCTCCACAGTATCTGCTTGTACAGTCTGAAGGAATAATAGAACTGCAGTGACCTGAATAAGGCCCCAAACAACAACGCAGTTGCAGTATACCATCTCCAAATGTGTGTTCCCGGTCTGCCAGGAGAGCACACCAGTGGCAGACGTTAGCTTCTTCACTGATCTGTCATACCATTGTATGTGACTACCTGGGTCCCAAAGCTTGGTCCTGATGCCTATGTCTGTGTGTAATGCCCTCATCAGGAGAGCACCACAGAGAGAGCTCACTGCCTCAATAATGGAGCTCACGCTCCAATTAGGTATAACGATCCAGATAGGTGTAATTTGTTAATCAATGCACCAAAAGCCCCCACCATTCTTTTCAGGACACACATCATTTTCAATTAGTGACCTTGCTCTGCCAACATTGATTTTTCTAGCACTCTAAACGGGAAACAACCTTTAGAACGCATGCATTACATCGCATGCCACTAGATTGTGGTTTTTACAACGAAAGTCGTTACAACGACTTGCACTGGAGGGCGCTATAGGACAAGGAGTAGTTTAAATTACTATCCAACACCTTCCCTACTGTACGTAGGCTGGAGTTGGAATAGTAAATTAAACTACTCCTAAGTCCAGCGCCCTCCAACACAAGTCGTTGTAACGACTTGCGTTGTTAAAACCGCGATCTAATGGCATGTGATGTAATGCATGCGTGGTATCGTCATACATCCCTCTAAACTCCCCTGGTTTAGGACAGCCTCATCTGCTTCATGGGCAACAGTTTCACTTGCCATGATAGGAGCTCTGCACCTTCGAACCAGTTTCTCATGCTCACTTCTGAACCCGACTGAAACCCAGCACCCTTCGACTGAACCCCAGCACCCCCTTCAGCGCCTTGAGACCCTCACGGGTGAGTAGCTGCGCTTTACAAACCCCTGATTGATTAATTGATTGACTTCTGCGTGTCACTGGCATTCTGTTTGTTGTTGGTGGCCGCCTGCACAGCACAACTCTGGCAACTGAAGCTGTGGGCTTTGGGCTGGGGGTGTTAGTTAGTGCTGGTTCTCTGGACTCAGCTGTGTGTGCCTTCCTATGCCTGTTTCATGTCTCCAATGTCTTGTAGCAGTAGTGCAGTATCATCTGTTAGGAAAGGAAATGTTTAATGTAACTTGAAAGTGGTTTGTTATTAGACAGTATATTGTTAAGTGCTACTCTTACAGGCCACTGTAGCCAACATATTTCTCAATCAAAAGTGCCAGCTCCTGGTCGCTGAATGTATGCTTCCTTTTGCGGCCTCCCTTCTATCAATCGGCCATCTTGCTAGACCATTGCCAAAGTTCTACGGGGCAGGCAGCTACTACTTTGACCTCTCCTGTGCTCTCCTCTGGACAGTAATTATGAAGGAACTGGTGTGACACTTCCTGCTTTTCATGTCATCACTTGCTGCTGGTAGGACACTCGCAATATGCAACATATATAGACTCGCTATTTGGGATTCAGTAAAGACGAAATCACTATGGACCACATGTATGAACCTATTTTGTATTTGCAAACAGGCTGCTTGCAGAATCGGCTCTTTTGCGAACCCAAATAAGGCTTTTCCTATGTATCAAACCCTATTTTGCGATAACCTGTTACCGAATCGTAAAATGGGTTTGCGATTCGGTATTTGAAAGGGGCGAGTTTAAGGCGTCCCTTCTAAATACTGAATTGCAGCTGTATGTATGAATGTTTTGGGACTGTGAATTCCGTTGCGAAACAAGTTGATGGTAACCCATTCGCAAATGGGAAGGGGTCCCTAGAGCCCTTCCCCTTTGGGAATGGTGGCGAAAATGTTTTTTTAGTAGCAGGCAGTGGTCCCACGGACCACGGCCTGCTCTTAAAAAATGAAAAGAAAACTTGTCATTTTTGCCTTTTAAACACAACCCGTTTTCCTTTAAGGAAAACAGGCTGCATTAAAAAAAAAAAATGATTGCTTTATTGAAAAGCAATCACAGGCATGGTGGTCTGCTGAGCCTAGCAGGCAACCATCTCCGTGATTTTTGCGATTCCTAGCTCATTAATATTAATGAGGTAGGTCGATTTGCGACCCCCTAGGAATCGCTAAATGAAACTCTTGGAGTTTCATACATAAGGAATAGCAATTACCTAATTGCGTATTGGAGAAAATCGCAATGAGGCAATCGCTATTTCTAATGTTGATACATGTGGCCCTTAGTGGGATTCAGTATTTTGTGACTACAACTCATACCAAATCAGAATTTTTGAGCTTCTGCCTGTACATACATATCAATTTCCGACTTGCATTCTGCAAGTGACTTTTTCTCTTAAACTGGAATAGATAAATTGATGCGTTTGAAGGTCAAGCTTTACAATATGAGAAATTGCACAGAAAAGTATATAAAAAGATAAAAGCTGGAAGCGCACATGGAGGCAACATATTTTAGTAGTGAGTTTGTATGCTTTTTCATTGTTGGGGGTCATGTTTTTTTCATGCATGAGAAACAGTCATTTGATATCCAATGTAGAGTCCCTGGCAGCGCACCTTTATTTTGTTAATTTTGAGATGTTGAATAAATGTTGATACTGGACAAAGTATTTTAAAAATACTCTGCTGATGAACCGTTCTAAGATTTAAATGCAGCCTTTCAACATATAATTTTGCCGAATAACCCGAATAGCTGTTTTAATAATTCCTTGATCAGGTGAGTCTTAATTGCGCTCTCTTTAAATGGCAGTAATTGGCTGCAGTTTGGAGCCAGGGGTATTCCATTTATTTGGACGCCTTTGATCTGTAGGACATTTAAATCGAGATCAAACAATGGCGTCTGGCTCACTGACAGCAACATCATTGTACCCAAGAATAGAGCGTCAAGCCATGACTGTACGTCAGGCCTTAGTAAACAGCGTACACTTTCATCTGTGCAACAGTGACATATCCACCATACTGCTGATGTTCATGGTACAGCTCTAAAGACACACTTCTCCCTGCAGTTATTCTCCAGGTAACAAACAGGACAAAGGACACCTGCAAAATTTGATTTAGTTTTATGATTTTCTTCTGGCATTCAATATAAACCTTGAAAGCTTATCAGGGAAACAGGTAAGCAGGTGCTGAGCACTAATTTTGGATAACGCCCTGCCGTGCTAATACTCTATCTTAGTGTTCAGATTAGGGCAGTGCCAGTAAATATGTATTTGTTTATTATTGATGAGTACATGAGCTCTGTAAAGTGAAACAGAATAACCTTTCAAAGAGGGAAACATGATCATATGCTTCTTTCTTAGTTTTAGGAATTGTCTGTTAAAGTAATCATTGGGTAGTTTGTGTGCCAGAGAGAACTGGTTGACCAGGGATATTGGTGGGTGGTCTCCTTGATTACCCATGCCAGTCACAGATTTACCCTACAAGTTATTTTTAAGATATGACTACCATTTATCTGATACTTCAGCCACTTCTGTATGACTTTTAGCAGAAGCAGCATTAGGCGTGGTTGGAGGCCAGGGTAAAATAAGTGATGTTACACTAAGCGCCAGGGAGGGATTAAGACCTTTACAGGCCCTACGCACTTGAAAGATTTTCGTGCCCCCATATATATCTTATTCAAAATATAAACAATAATAAATCGTAAAATACAATTTCTATTTTTCGAAATGAAACCAAACTTACAGTATTATGGAAAATAATGTTTATTTTTGCATACTTCCACTTTATTTATAGGTTCAGCTGCACCATTTGCAGTTTTGCACCATATGGTCCATGGTAAATCTGGCAATGGAAAATGTATTTGGTGCCCCCTTCCCTTTTGCATGACCCCCCTTGCAGACGTCATCAGATCATACAGACTCAACATAATCTCCTACACAGATGCAGTAGAGGCTTGCACAAGTAAGAGCGGTGGGGTGGGGCGGGGCGGGGTGGGGGGTGGTGGAAGTCGACAGATGACGGGATAAGTAATATGAAATAAATAAATAAATAAAACCACTTACATTGCGCTCGCTGCATCGCCGACTCGGCGATGTGGCGAGTGCAAGGTAAGTGGTTTTATTTATTTATTTATTTCATATTACTTATCCCGTCATCTGTCGACTTCCACCACCCCCACCCCACCCCGCCACACCGCCCCACCGCTCTTACCTGTGCGAGCCGCTACTCAACTGATCCTCTCACTCACCGAGGACCCCTCCAACGCCAAAACCAACTTCTACGATGCCATGACCAAGGTAGCCAAATGGATGACAGACAACTGCCTCCAACTCAACTCCGACAAAAAACTGAAGTACTGATCTTCGGGAAGAGCACTTCCGCATTGGACCACAGCTGGTGGCCTGCAGAAATCGGACCTACACCGACCGACCATGCATGCAACCTCGGCATCATCCTGGACCGCCAACTTGACCATGAAACGACAAGTCAACACAGTTGCCTCCTGCTTCCACACACTTCGCATGCTCAGCAGATCTTCAGACGGATCCCACCCAACACCCAAAAGACAGTCACTCACGCCCTCTTCTCCAGCCGCCTCGACTACGGCAATGCCCTCTATGCCAGCATCTCCACTCAGCTCCTTAGAAGACTCAGGACCATACAGAATGCTGCAGCCAGACTCATCCTGGACCTCCCCAAACAAACCCACATCGCACCCCACATGAGAGACCTCCACTGGCTCCCTATTCAGAAGAGATGCCAGTTCAAGATCCTCACACATGCCTACAAAGCCCTCCGCGACATAGGACCTGCCTACATTAACCATTGGCTCAACTTCCACCAACCCTCTAGACACCTGCGCTCCTTTTCACTCGCCCTCACACACACCTCCCACATCCATCACAGCCCCAGAGGTGGCCGCTCCTTCGCCTATATCTCTGTCAAGACCTGGAATCACCTTCCCCTCCAGCTCCCCACAACCCCCTCACTGGCAGACTTCAGAAAGAGAGTCAAGACCTGGCTCTGCGAAGGAGACACATCGCCCAGATACCTCTAGGGGTGACAGTGTTGCACCTGACAAAAGCTGCTTGATTGATTGATTGATACCCTAAACATGTGCTTATTTTACTTAATGGTTAATCCAGCCCCGCTAATGGCCTTTTTGGTGGTCTGTGTAAATTAAGTGATGCTACACTAAAGGTGTGGTTGGTGGCCCGTGAAAATTAAGTGATGTTATACTAAGGGCATGGTTTGTGGCCTGTGCAGATTAAGTGATGTTACACTAAGGGTGTGGTTGGTGACTTGTTTAAATTAAGTGACGTTACACTAAGGACATGGTTGGTGACCCGTGTAGATTAAGTGATGTTACACAAAGGGCATGGCTGGTGAACCATGTAAATTAAGCAATGTTACACTAAGGGCATGGTTGGTGGCCCATGTAAGTTAAGCGATATTAAACTAAGGGCGTGGTTGGTGGCCCATGTAAATTAAGTGATGATACACTAAGGGCATGGTTGGTGGCCCATGTAAATTAAGTGATGATACACTAAGGACGTGGTTGGTGGCCCATGTAAATTAAGTGATGATACACTAAGGGCATGGTTGGTGGTCCATGTAAATTAAGTGACGTTATTCTAAGGACTTGGTTGTGGCTTGGGGAAATTGATGTTACACTAAGGACGTGGTAGGTGGCCTCTGTAAATTTAGGTACGTTATTATAAGGGTTTGGTTTGTGGCCCGGGTAAATTAAGTGATGTTAAACTAAGGGCATGGTTTGTGGCATGTGTAAATTAAGCGTTGTTACACTAAGGTGTTTTCCAGGTAGTTGATTGGGTAGAAACCGCAACACTTTCAAATGGCACAGAGCTAGAATGTATTTACTGACCTTGTATGTGGTCTCAGATGTTTCAACGCTGCCTCATGTCAACTTTAAAGTCTGTGTTGTTTCAATGTGCAGTTTATCTACAAATGTCTTTCTTGGAAGGTGCTCGTCCGTTTTGCATAAAATACCACAGGCTAAATAAAGTATGAGGAATATTACGCTTTAAGCATATGTAAGAGTATTACGTGTTCTCATGATGTATCTTTTGTAATTATATGCCGGGAACATCCTTAGTGTTTTATTCAGTGCCATTTATTCTCTTGTGCTAGGGGTAGCTGCCTGCTGCTAGTAGCTCTTTCTGTATGTAAACTTACTTCACACTAATTTCCATGCCAGTTGTCTTCTTCACTAGGAATTGAAGGTTCCACTAGGAATTGAGTTTTATTCCACCATCCACAAGGTAGTGTTGCCCCATCAGGCAAGGCAGCTGGAAATGATGAGTGCGCACATGCAGTAGATCTGCTCAATAGTGATTTTACGGAGACCAATTTATATTTGAAAGACACAGTTTATACTCAAGGGAGGAAAGCTTCGTAGCTGCACTTAGGGTTTTAATTGCCAATTTTGAATTTGGTATCATTTGTGATGTATACATGAGAAATTAAATTGTGTTTCAATATGTCAATGAAATAAATCAGACAACAATTAGTTAGCCAAAATAATGCTTTGCTTAACTTGGTCACTGATACAGTGAAAAGTGTGGAAATAGCTTTTAAATCAGTCAAAGAACTAAATTAGGAAGCAGATAGTTTTAAAAACATGCACACTGTCACAAATGAGCGGATTGCAAATGAAACATGGATAAAAAAAGTAGATAAATATAATCAACTTGGTGTAAACTATAGAAATAACTGTTACAGATGTGGCTCTTGAAGTCATAATGATTCTGGAAAAATGTACCTTGCGTTAAATAAAACAAATCTCTGTAATGAAACAGGCCATTTCGTAAAGGCATGCAATTATGCTAAAAATTGTCTGGGTAAGAAATTAAGGGCATGGAGCTAGATGTAAGAAGACTTTTTGCACTTGCAAACGTCCCGATTCACAGAATCGGGCTGTTTGCCAACGCAAAGAGGCTTTTTCTACTATATCAAAACTCCAACTTGCGATTCGGTAACACATTACCGAATCAAAATTTGGGTTTACCACCTAATAATGATTTGGTTTTTGGAATTGGCGTGTTTAGGGCATCCCTTCCTAATCGTAGTGCTATGTACTAATATTTTGCGACTGAAAATTCAAATTTGGTGGTGATACATTTGCAAATGGGAAGGGGTCCCTTTGGGACCCCTTCTACTTTGAGAATGTTTAAAAAAAAGAATTAAGAGCAGGCAGTGGTCCCACAGATCACTACCTACTCTTAGCAAACAAAAATGAAATATTACATTTTTTATTTTTAATCGCATCCCGTCTGCCTTTAAAAGCAACTCCAGAAAACCACCATCCCAGTGATGGTAGCGAACACTAGTGGGTCACAAATTGTGACCTACCTTATTAATATTCATAAGGTAGGTTAAATAGCAAAACGACCTATTAATACATAGGTCGCTTCCAGTGGCGGCTCGCAGAGGTACTGCTGTGGGGCGGCGAGGCGGGGGCGGGGCTGGGTGGGGGTAGTGGAGTGTGACATACGACATACTCGGTGATGCTGCGAGCGCAAAGTAAGTGCTTTTATTTCTTTCTTTCTTTACTCTCCACTTTCCCGTCATATGTCACACTCCACTACCCCTCCACCCAGCCCTGCCCCGCCTCGCCGCCCCACAGCGTTACCTGTGCGAGCCGCCACTGGTCGCTTCACAAATTACCACATTGGTTACAAAAATATTGGTCACAAACTGCAACCAGTATTTCGCGACACGTTGTATGTACATCTAGCCCATGATGTGCTATTCACATTTTAATACTGATGAATTTGCAATTTGCACATGGACAAGTTTGCGAATGGGAATGCAATTTACAATGCGACCAACGTACTAATAGGTCACATCGCAAATTGTCACCGTAAATTAAAAGTAGCTCCTGTCCATAAAATGGACTGGTGCTGTTTTAAAAAAAAATCCAGTGTGAGAAGACTTTGGAGAGAGCAAGCAGTAGTCACCCCACACCTTTGAGGATGCTGTCATGATTCCCAAAGGGGAAGATGCCCTATGGGAACAGCATCACCTTTGTAATCAAATACCCTTCCTTTTGAGGTGTCAGTATCTAATCAATGGTTTGCGACTGCAACTGGGGTCAAACCATTGATACATTCCTCTCTCAATTGCAGATAGAATGAGGATGCCCTTTTGCATCCTCTCCTATCTGTGATTCGAACAGGGTCTCTTGACTCTTAAAATGACTTTTGTAATATTTTGCGGTCACAAACCTTGCTATTTTGAGAGTCACAGGCTTTGGGACTACAACATATCTTTGTATATCAGGCCCTATATATGATGCATTGTGATCACCTAATGCAGAATTGTGCTATGATTAATTTAGTGCTCTCTCTTCAGGTTTCAGTTAGAGCCTCTTTATGTGATTTTGTAATAGATAGGTCACAAATCAAAATAGTTAGTAGGCCTGGGTGGAACTTGTGGAATTTCACTCCGCGGAATTCCGCAGAGTTAAAAAAAAACCTACGTGAGATTCCGGGTACAGGTATAAAAATACACGTCACGTTGCTTTGCGCTAAGACTTAGCGCTAGTAGTGCGCTCCGCGCTGAAAGATCAGCGAAAACGGCACTATGCAGTGCGCAAATGTGCTGCCATTTTGTTTTTTCACTGCTTCTGCCTAGCTTTCTCCTGCCTGCTCTCTTTCTCAACTGAATTCTACCTAATCCACCCCCATCCGATCACCCACTTCCCAATCCCAACTTTTATTTACTTATTTTTATTAGAGTCTGTCTTTTCCTGCGTGTATTTACATTTCTGTTTGTGTTTTTGTGACTTTTTGTACTTTGTTGTTTGTTTTCCTTTCCTGTACTGTCCACCTCCTGTTTCCTTTTTCCTTCCCATCCCAGTCAGACTCCCTTCCATCCTGACCAGTCCAGTCCACAATGGCAGAAACAAGCAGCGCCACCTTTACCCCCTGTGGGCAATGCAGGACAGCAGGGGTGCAGCCTTGCCACATTTTTGGTGAAGTAGCCGTACTAATCCTTTGGGTGCAGCGCCACCTCCCCCACATGTGGGCAGCAGGCAGCAAGCTGGTAAGGATTGCGCCCTGCAGGAGCATCAGCTGCTCTGGGGGCGAGTGTAGCAGTGTGTGTGCAGCAGTACAGTCATCCAGTCCACCCAGCAGCAGCTGACGCACCACTGGGCTGACATCCTAGAATGGGAACAGGACCTTTTTGACCTGTTAGGTGTCAAGGTTGTGGGCTTCAGTGAGTTATATTTAGTTTTCTACAAATCAAAAACATTTCAAGCAGCATGATCACAGGTTTTTGTTTAAAAAAACATAGAAATTCACTGAAAAACCCAAATGTTAAAGTACCATTATAGTTAGATGAATATGTCAGTGAAAACATTTACGTTTTGAACTAAAAAAACAAAGTTGACTATAACTTGTGGCCCCGCCATGCACTGCTTATGACCTCACATATTATATCACTCATGACGTTCTATGACAGCATTTATGACAGCACTGATGGCATCTCAAATGACAGCATTGATGACATGGTATTTTCAAATCTCTCATCAGCTGGGAGCAGACTTAGGGGTCGATTCCGATCTCGGCCGGAATGCGCACCGAATACGATTTGTCCGGAAAAAATACGAGCCGAACGCGTTTTTCCCGAACGATCCGAACAGTCGTCCGAGCGAGCAAGTACGATGCGCATTACTGCTAAAATTCCGAGCGAGCCGTACGTTCCCATTCCAGCTCCAGTTCCCCGACCGAGCTGGTTCCGTAAACGCCGATTCGAGTCGCACGGAAGTAAATACACAGCACCTTCCGGCCGGACTAGTACGATGCGCAATCCGTACGCGCCGAAGTGGTCGCTACGTCCGGCACGTCAGAGCATCCGGGAGAGCTCCACATAAGCTCCGATTCGCGCCACAAGACGATCCACGGCTACGAGACCAACAAGCCAGCTACGAGTACGAGTCGAAGCCACGAGAAACCCGCACGAGACGAACCAACCATGAATCCCATCGCGCAGGTCCTACCAATACTGTACATCTATTACCGGAACCGGTACGGACGCGTACGGCGCAGACGGTAAGTCAGACACCCACTACACAAACAAACGACACGTACCCGACATATGTCACACACACATAGGGATGCAGAAATGACGTACACTAGCAACAGCAGAACCATAGGGGCGGGATGGCTATCGCCAATGCCATACACACCCATAGGGGCCTGATGGCTACCACCACCACCACCCCTACTCATGGGGGGCTGGATGCCTGTCACTACTACCATCCCCACTCATAGGGGGATGGATGCCTACCACTACCACCACCCCTACTCATGGGGGGCTGGATGCCTGTCACTACCACCACCCCTACTCATGGGGGCCTGGATGCCTACCACTACCACCATCCCCACTCATAGGGTGATGGATGCCTACCACCACCATCCCTACTCATGGGGGGATGGATGCCTACCACTACCACCACCCCTACTCATGGGGGGCTGGATGCCTGTCACTACCACCACCCCTACTCATGGGGGCTTGGATGCCTACCACTACCACCATCCCCACTCATAGGGGGATGGATGCCTACCACCACCACCCCTACTTATGGGGGGATGGATGCCTGTCACTACCACCACCCCTACTCATGGGGGGCTGGATGCCTGTCACTACTACCATCCCCACTCATAGGGGGATGGATGCCTACCACTACCACCACCCCTACTCATGGGGGCCTGGATACCTGTCACTACTACCATCCCCACTCATAGGGGGATGGATGCCTACCACAACCACCACCCCTACTCCTAGGGGGGCTGGATGCCTGTCACTACTACCATCCCCACTAATAGGGGGATGGATGCCTACCACTACCACCACCCCTACTCATGGGGGGCTGGATGCCTGTCACTACTACCATCCCACTCATAGGGGGATGGATGCCTACCACTACCACCACCCCTACTCATGGGGGGCTGGATGCCTGTCACTACTACCATCCCCACTCATAGGGGGATGGATGCCCACCACTACCACCACCCCTACTCATGGGGGGCTGGATGCCTGTGACTACTACCATCCCCACTCATAGGGGGATGGATGCCTACTACTACCACCACCTACTCATGGGGGCCTGGATGCCTGTCACTACTACCATCCCCACTCATAGGGGGATGGATGCCTACCACTACCACCACCCCTACTCATGGGGGCCTGGATGCCTGTCACTACTACCATCCCCACTCATAGGGGGATGGATGCCTACCACTACCACCACCCCTACTCATGGGGGCCTGGATGCCTGTCACTACTACCATCCCCACTCATAGGGGGATGGATGCCTACCACAACCACTACCCCTACTCATGGGGTTCTGGATGTCTGTCACTACTACCATCCCCACTCAAAGGGGGATGGATGCCTACCACTACCACCACCCCTACTCATGGGGGCCTGGATGTCTGTCACTACTACCATCCCCACTCATAGGGGGATGGATTCCTACCACTACCACCACCCCTACTCATGGGGGGCTGGATGCCTGTCACTACCACCACTCCTACTTATGGGGGGCTGGATGCCTGTCACTACCACCACCCCTACTCATGGGGGCCTGGATGTCTGTCACTACTACCATCCCCACTCATAGGGGGATGGATGCCTACCACTACCACCACCCCTACTCATGGGGGGCTGGATGCCTGTCACTACCACCACTCCTACTCATGGGGGGCTGGATGCCTGTCACTACCACCACCGCTACTCATGGGAGCCTGGATGCCTACCACTACTACCATCCCCACTCATAGGACGGGTAATGCATGACACAACCAGCATACTCCAACATAATGAATGTCAGCAAAAGACATCCCCCAACATCATGACAAGAGTGTGTAGTCTGTGTCAAATGCCTACAACACTGAACATGACATTGAACATACAATGTGACCCCCTATCACATGTGTCACACAAAAATGTGTGTGGCCTTCACAATGCAAGCAGACCTTGACCACTGTGGGAATGGGGTCTAAACCCCCATCATCACAGTGACCAAAAGGTAAGTGTGGGGTCCATAGCTGAAGCACATTTTGAACATTGTGGCAATGGGGTCTAAACCCCCATCATCACAGTGACCAAAAGGTAAGTGTGGGGTCCATAGCTGAAGCACATTTTGAACATTGTGGCAATGGGGTCTAAACCCCCATCATCACAGTGACCAAAAGTTAAGTGTGGGGTCCATAGCTGAAGCACATTTTGAACATTGTGGCAATGGGGTCTAAACCCCCATCATCACAGTGACCAAAAGGTAAGTGTTGTCATGGAAAAAGCTGCAACTGCCAAACAGCATGGATGATTCCTGGTCACTGAACAACAAACACATCAGTGGCAAAGTAGTGGTTGTGTCCCATAGCAACATAGATTGGGTGAGGCAAACAGTGCAGTGCAAATAAAACATACCTTTGGCCATGTGCAGACAAACATCACCCATGGGGACTGACATTGTCTCCAATTATCAAATACACAATGCCAGAAGTGACCATCATAATGCAGACCCACATATCTGCACTAATGGACACACACATGTAGATATCCTGTGGAGACTGTAGATGTGAGGTGAACAAATACCATACCATGGCAGCAATGGGACATACAAACCATGATTATTGTGCTGACTGATGACCTAGGAGTCCCAGGGACAGCATGAGAAATCCTCCAAACAACATACAGGCAATGGCACACTAAAGATATGCCAATGCAGTGGTGCAGATGCACAAACACAAACAGGCAGCCTTGCACTGCATATCAAACACAACAGGTGATGGGGGGGTGTGCCAGTGTCCCCAGGCAACCACACAACACATGAGGAGGCCTGAATTCCAATTACACAGATGTGTATACAGTGCCATACAAAAGTAACTCATGGATCGGATTCACCTATGTGGGCAAACAGGCATTGTTAGATGAGAGGGAGCCCAAATTACACATGTCACACAAGCTTGTAGGAACAGCAACTAACACAGCAAGAGACAGACCCACCACAGCACTACCCCCAGGGACCCCACATTGTGGTGACACTAGCCTGCATGAGAATCCCACTGTGATGACAAAGGTAGATGTCGTTCACACTGTGAACCACAGCCATGTGTCCTGAGCAACAAACTACCATCACACCTACACAAGCACAAATCAATCAGCACGGCCTGTCAGCCAAGGCCAATATGGAGGTAGGGGTCTAGCCGTGCAACAACTCACATTTGCACACACTCAACACCACACACCTTGATCTCCACCAATGTGCAGCAGTGAAGCTCACATGGACTGGTGACATTGCACATGCACCCATGACAATCCCAGGGGTGGTTGTGGGAACTAAGGTGCAGAAACCCATCACACCTGGCCAGTCAACAAGACACGTGAATGTCTGACACACTACACAGTACGCGGTACATGGGCATGATGTGAAATCCACCCCAATCAATGGGATCCCGGCCACAGTCACACACCAATGAAGAAGCCAAGGTGACCCACAAAGAACACACGTAGACAACTTCCAACATTGCAGCTCTGACCCTGAGGAGTGGCAGCAGTCACACACACAACGTGTCATAATCACTGAAAGCTACCACAAACTGTAAATTACATGACTTGTGTAACCAACAAGTGCCAAGGGGAATCCTGACTGTGTCCTATCTGCGTTTGCCCACATCCCCAGCCCTGACCACAAAGACAACTAGGGATGACAACCTAATGAACATTAGTTTGCCATGCACCCACATCACAGAGAAACCAGGTCCAAGATGCTGGATGAACACAGGACAACTTAGCAAGCATCACAAACAGGAACATCCGTAGGGACACAGCCTGTGTAGGAAAGGGGAAGGGAACACACACAGACATGCTTACACAACACACAACACGGGCCCAGGCAATGTCACGGGATTACACACTGCCATGAGGGCACTCCACTCCTGTGGAAGGTCCGCTGTGCCCAACCTTGTCTGTGCACGACTCAAACATGTCAGCAGAACACTCGGTCAGTGAGTCAACAATTACAACACACTGAAGGCTCTGCTCACATCAGCCTGGGTACGGGAGTGTCACTTCAGTCATCTGCATATACCCAAAACATGTGTCAAGCAAGTTGCACTGTATACACAGATGAGTCCTTCAACATTGATGTGCTAAACTGCATGTCCAGTGGAGATGGGCACACAGTCAGGGAAATAGAAACATTGAACAGTGGTAAGCCCACCAGATGTGCATCAGTGTAAGCCACAGATGTTAAATTACAAATGTAAAACGTACATCCCTGTGTCAAATGCTGAACATTACACCCTCAGACTGCAGCAAAGGATGCTATGGATCCAGACTAGATTAGGACACATATCCCATGGACCACATGGAGTCCATCACAGCAACACTCATTGTCCTGATCTGAACACTATTACAACAGCAAATGCATGATGATACTCATCTACATCATGTACAACAAAAGCAAAACCACTAGTAAACAAAAAGACGCTTTATTCAGCCAATGCCAATGAAAAATTGGAAGTCCAAAAGTAACTAAGGCCAATGGCCAGTCCACATTCACAGTCCGAACAGGGTGACATGTGACAACTTGTCACCCATTGCTTGCCTGCACTGGTACGGACAGGGGACATCCCCCTCGGAGGGGCATACAAGGGGCAGGCCAGGCACCGCAGGGACAGGATCAGGGGATGCCAGAAGGAGGCAGTGAAGGGGTGGTGGGTGCAGGAGTGTCACCGGCAACTGCAGTGGAGGTGTCTGACTCAGTGGGGGCCGGCACCACTGTAGGGCACAAGTCAGATGGTGTTGGTGCTGGCACCACTGCAGTGGGCCGGTCAGATGGAGTGGACTGGGTCCCCACTGCAGTGCCCAAGTCACACGGGGTGGTTGTGGACTCCACTGCAGTGCATAACTCCAAGGGAGTGGAAGGGGGGGCAGATGAGGTGGGCAGGACAGAGGGGGGACCCAGTCTCCACACCAGTGGCACAAACAGGCCAAGCATCTGGGTTGGGGGTGGAAGAGCAAGTGGTAGGGGGGGAGGGCCTAAGCAGTTTGGGGATGCGGTATGGGTGTGTGGGGGAACCTGGGGCAGGGTGTGGTGGGGGAACCTGTGGAGTGGTGGCCTGGGGGATGGAGGAGAGAGAGTCTGTGTGGTGGAGCTGCGTGGTGGTGGTGGTGGGGTCTTGCCCTTCCTGGTCCGGGGGGACTTCCTAATGGGGTCCTCAGTCTGCCTGTGCCTGGGGGAGGGTGTCCGGGTGTGAGGGGCACTCCCCTCTGTGTGTGGTGGTGGCCTCTTCCGCCTGTACGTTGGCTCAGATGGATCTGTGGGGAAGAGGCCAAGCTCACAGAGGAAGAGCTTCTGGGAGGGGGGGTTGCAGGTGAGGCAAGGGAAGGGGTTTTGGAGGGAGAGGTATCTGAGGACTGCGGAGTTGCCGTGGATGCGTGTGTGTGTGTCTGGGCCCCATCCCTGTGAGTGAGGTATCAGTCCCCTGGCTGTGCGTGCGTGTCCGTCTGGATTTTGGCGTGTGTGTCTGTGTGCTGCTTGTGTCTGTGCTGGTGGGTGCCTGTGCCGGTGTGTGTGTGCTTGGGACAGGTAGGGTGCTGGGGATTGTGGATGGGGCAGAGGTAGGAGGGGTGAGGGACTGTTGCAGGAGGGACACTGCTGACGTCAGTGAGGAGGCCATGGACTGATTGGTCCGATGTAGGGCAGACATGCCAGATGACATGCCCTCCATGAATGACACCAGTTGTGTCAACAGACCCGTGTGTGCATGGAGGACACTCAGCATTGATGTCTGCCCTACATGGATCTGTTTCAGCAAGTCCACAGACTCCACACTCAGGGCAGCAGGGGAGACAGAGGCAGGGGGTGCGGTGCCTGGCATGAAGGAGACACACTCCCCTACACGGGAGCCTCCACGGACATGTGGGATGGGAGCAGATGGGAGGGTGGAGATGGTGGTGGTGGCGGGGACAGACTTGCTCGATTTTGTCTGTGGTCTGCTGACACCCGCCTCCACAAGGGAGTCCTCACTGGAAGTGCTGTGTTCCTCAGCCGAGGTGGTCGTAGCTGAGGTCTCCTCAGTGTGGCTCCCCTCACCCTCCGTGCCACTGGGTCCCTCGGTCTCCTCTGCAGTGGACCCAGTCTGGCTCTGCCGCTCCTCTTGGTCCGTGGAGCTGTCTCCTCCTGTGGCCGTGGATGTATCTGCAAACAATCAGGATAAACAGAGCAACATTAGTCACCTGTACTGACCACACACACCACAGTAAGTACAGCACATCACAGAGCAAGCCCTGCCATCATTTGCTAGACATTGCAATAAGTGCTGACACTGATTTGAAGAAGCCCATTGTCTGCCTGACAGTCATTCATGCCACTCATATCCTACCTGTCCATGCACCCATCTGTCTGGTGCCTGTTGTATGCGACTAATCATATGTGCACACATGCACCAGATACACAGTTGTTGGACATCCAAGAGAACATATGGAAATGTGTCACTCCAAACACATGCCATCTCCTGCCACTGACTCAGTACATGTGTCAGGAAAAGTGATGGGCAGAGTCTCTGTCGATATGCGGGTTTTGGTTCCATCACCAGACACAATGATGTCCTCATGTCCTGATAGACAATGCGACAATGGTGTGCATGCAGGACATATCACACTACTGCTGGATCACCCTTTGCAAGTTGAATGTCATGGCACAGGCCTGTCTGGCAAGTCAGTCATAACTGTCTCCTGTCACAGGGGCAGTGCATACACACAACACCAGTCTGCACTGTGTCACAATCATGGAAGTTTTGGGACTGCAAGCCCTGTAGCTGACAGGTGCACATGTGCACCCCTGGCCACCCACATCATGAGGACTAAGATGATCCCACGTCATTCAAATGAGACATTTGAGTGACTGCAAACACAAATCCATACACATGAGCACTTCACCGTCTGATGAGAATGAACCACAGCTGCCTGCACCTCAATGTTTTATACACCATTGTGCACAGTCAAGGGATCAGAGACCTATGCATTAACCAATGTGCAGATCCTATAGTCACAACTCAGATGGCTGGCCACCCCAAATTGTTAAACACTCCAGGAGTCCAAAAAGCAAGGCCACACCACGGTGACACAGAGGCAGACACCTGAGTGCACCCTTCACAATGCCCAATATGTATGCTGACACACGGGAGTGGGAGAACAGAGTGCCTTCGATGTCCGGAGTAGGCATTACAGTCCAGGTCCATGTGCAACATGGTTTTACCCTGAACACGAGGCAGGTGGCTATGCATGTGTCACACACATGATGTACATACTTCTGAGGCTCCTACCTTGGTCTCTGCTGCAGCATGGGTGTGTGGCACATACCCCAGACATGTGGTGAGTCAGAGCAGCAATTGGAACACATATTGAAGCCATACACAGAGTACATGTCAGATCACAGGCATTGTGTGAGCAATTGTACCACCCATGCAGCCCAGAACAAAGTTCCTGTAACTGATGCTGTCCCCAACTTGAACCACAGGTAACTGCAAGTACACATTACCCAAGTGACCTAAGTCACAGACTGTAAGGGCCACACCTGTGTATCAGATGAGGAGGGGGCATGACACAAGTGAGGGACATGAGTCCAGGACGACAAGACAGTCGTACTGTGGAAGTGGAACCAGGCTAAAGGAGTGCATAGAGCATGTTAGTCATAGTACCCAGAAAAGGCTAGCACTTACCACCTCCTTGCTGCTGTCTGGCCTTCAGCTGCCCATCCAGGTCAGGGAAGACCACCGCCAGAATCTGGAGCATGTGGGGGGTCAGGGTCCAGTGTCCGCCCCTCCTGCGAGGAGGCGACAGCTTCAGCTGGACTCTTGCGATCCTCCGGGTCCAGCCACGAAGGTCCTGCCACCTCTTCTGGCAGTTGCGGATCCTGCGCCTGTAGACCCCCACAGATCGTACTGCCCGGGCGATGGTCAGCCAGATCTCCTGCTTCTGGTGGGCATCAACCTGTGAGGATGACAAAGTGAAATGGCCATTACTACACATGCAACATATCCGTGCATCACACAGTTGGATATGCATGTCTCAATCACAGGGGCATATGATGTACACAGGTAGTGCAACTATGGCTATGAACAGTTGTCCAGCAGTTACTAAATGGTATCATTGCCTGGGAAGTACAACCTTGTTGGAATGCACTGTTATGGCACTATACCTGTTCAGTGCATGTAACTACACACTTTGGGGGGTGACAACTACTCAGTGAGCATGCTAGCCACTGGTGTACACACTGTAAGTCTTGCTAGTCAGACAACATGCACAATTAGTAAGGCAGTGGACAGCACACTCACCTGCTCCCCTGGTTTCCCATACAGCTTGCTGTACTGTGGAAGGATGCTGTCCAGCAGGGCCTGGTTCTCCTCAGTGCTGAAGGCTGGGGCTCTCTCCACAGTACGTGCCATTGCAGTAGCCAGAGGATGCAGAGACAGCAGCAGTGGTGGTGGCAGATGTCGTCCTGGAGCATGTAGTGCAGGCAAGTGAGCTCTCAGGGGAACAGCCAGCATTATATGTGTTAGAAAAAAAAAGGGGGTATTGATTATCACAGGGTATGTTACGGCGCCAACCTAGTGTCGTGAGTATGATGGAGGAAATTAGAATGTTGTGGTGCAACAAGTGAGGAAAAAACCCCAAAGCCCTCAATTTAGGACAAAAGTCCATCTTAAGTCCGTCTTACTATAACAACAGTTCCTGTGCACACACAAAACAGTAAATACAGCATCAAGGTAAACGTTATTTCAGAAATGACGACAGAGTGTTCTTGCTTGGGGTGTCGATTTATTGGGGTACCACTTCACAGGCCAGCCAACACGTGTTTCGTCATTGGGTGTATAACCCTAGACTTCTTCAGGGCTCAGGTGGAATAAAGCAGGTCTTCAGACCTCTCGGCTGGTGATACTTCCGACCCAGTGGGTCCTAATATTCAATCCGATGCGTGAGTTTTCTTTTTCAAAACTTCAGTAAATCTCATAAGTAAGGTAATAATATCTAAACTTCTGTCGCTGATTCTGGCTGTGTATGCCAACACTTGTATTATTCAGTATCAGTACGCCTCTTAGGCAAGACAAGAGTAACGCGGCGCCATCCGCCGTGAAAAAAGCTATGGCGAGTACGTCCTGAAGCTCCTCACTCCGTCACCGTGTTCTGATGCTGTATTTACTGTTTTGTGTGTGCACAGGAACTGTTGTTATAGCATTATATGTGTGCTGCAGAGGCAGATACTGTCCCATGTGTCCAAAGTGATAGGTCCAAGTCGTTTGCATCTTCTGAATCTGGCCAATCCATGGAATTGCACCACTTATACACGCCCACAGCATCCTTCAAAATTTCAACTTGATGACACCCATGAATTTGCAACATTGTTGTGGCTGGCCAACTGAATTCACTGCATCCGACTCGTAAAAGCTTCGAAAACGTGTCCATTACCATGTCAGTCCATAGCCAATGCGTGCGCACCGATTGGACCATTGCTGTACGACGCGTATTACGTCACACAACACGTATCCGTCAACATCATATGCAATGGCCAATGCGTGCGCACCGATCGGTCCATTGCTGTACGACGCGTATTTCGAGACACAACACGCATCCGTCAACATCATATGCAATGGCCAATGCGTGCGCCCCGATCGGTCCATTGCTGTACGATGCGTATTTCGAGACACAACACGCATCCGTCAACATCATATGCAATGGCCAATGCGTGCGCACCGATCGGTCCATTGCTGTACGACGCGTATTTTGAGACACAACACGCATCCATCAACATCATATGCAATGGCCAATGCGTGCGCACCGATCGGTCAATTGCTGTACGACGCGTATTTCGAGACACAACACGCATCCATCAACATCATATGCAATGGCCAATGCGTGCGCACCGATCGGTCCATTGCTGTATGATCCGTCCCTGTACAAGTCACTCGCATATGTCACCATGGTTGTCACAGGTGAACGTATGCCAGCCACAATTACTTGCCAGGGACTCAGGGGCACACCTACAACACCACAGCCTGTCCACACTGTATCCTAAGGCATGTAAGGCTGCATTACCTGTGTGTGTATGGGGGTCAACATGTGGTTTGTTGGGTGGCACTTGGGGGCAGCCACTCCCAGGCTGTGCACGTGTTCATGGGGACAGAATCCTTTGTGTGTTGTGCACATGACCACTATGATGTGCAACTGTTCAGTTCAGAGCATGTGGCATGGTCACATTTCCAGGTTGTATATGTGTATGTCATGTCACATACACCCTGAGTCCCATGTGGGATGGTATGTATGTCACAGGGTGACCCATTGCCACAATTGTGATGGCCCTCCACAGTCTGTGTGCATGTTGTGTTCCAGATGTCTCTGATTCCATGTGCACAATGGGAGACAGTCTCCACATCCACGTTGTTTGTGCATCGACTTTGATGTTGTGCGTGTGTGTGTCACAGACGTCCATGTCTGTCCTGCAGAGGCAACAGGGGCCACTACCTGTGGGAGTCATGGTTGTTTTGCTGGCATGTACATGATACGCCATGTCATGCCAGTGTCCATGTGGCAATACAGGGTCCCTGGGAATCTACCTGTCAAAGAGCTGTGATGCCTGGGGCACATCTGTCCTCACTTGTCACTGTGGTGTGTGTTTGGAACGTGACAGCAGTACATGGGTACTGTGACACAGCCTAATGATTTCCCATAGCACAACCTGGAACTTGTTGTCAACACATGTTGAACTGAGATGTTAGATGATGGCCATGTAGGTGCCATATATGTCCATACAGAACGGCACACACATCAAGTACTTGTGTCTCGTAATGATGTATCATGTGATATTTAGTATGGTCAATGCCACATATATGGGGTGACTGTCAATCTTTCTTTGTTCACCTATGTACTGCAGGGCACCAGCTGTCCATAGACCATTCCCTGACCTTGCAACCATGGTGGAACGGGACTGCATCCGACGGTACCGCTTCAACAGGCCGCTGATTGAGGAGTTGGCGGGCGGTTGGCCCCACATTTGCTACCTGGCCGGCCATACCCTACAGCGCTGACCCCCAAGGTGAAGGTGATGGCAGCCCTACACTTCTTTGCCACCGGTACCTTTCAACACACTGTGGCGTCTGCTGGTGGGATGTCACAGACCATGTTCAGCCGTGTGCTACACGATGTTTTGGAGGCAATGTTAACATACTTGAACCAGTACATCTATTTCCCTAAACGTCAACAACTCACTGACGTCAAGAGTGACTTCTATGCCCTGGGGAGGATGCCACATGTCATCGGCTCCATTGATGGGACACATGTGGCTTTGGTACCACCACAGGCACATGAGCAGGCATACAGGAACAGGAAAATTTTCCATTCTATCAATGCTCTGGTGGTATGTCTTGCAGATATGAGCATCTCACATGTGTGTGCACGTTTCCCCGTGCCTGGCTTGTCGGTGTGTACTGACTTTCTACCATTGTGTGTGTTCTGCAATGTTGTATTCCACCCTCTTTTCCAACTCAGCTAATGTGCAATTGTCTGTATGTAGGTGACTCCGGATACCCCAACATGCCGTGGTTGCTGACACCCCCCAGGAACCCTGTGACACCAGCCCAGATGCGCTACAATGAGGCACATGGTCGGACCAGGAGAGTGATCGAGCGGACATTTGGTCTCCTGAAGAGCCGCTTTCGCTGCCTGGACAAGACAGGAGGGGCCCTCCCATATGCCCCTGCAAAGGTGTGCAAGATTTTCATCGTCTGCTGCATGCTACACAACCTGGCAGTGCGGAAGGAGTTGCCTCTCATCCTGGATGACGATGACCAACGTCCGCCACCTGTGGAGGATCCTGGCCTGGGCCACGATGCCAGTGATGATGATGATGATGAGGGTGATGTCCGCACACAGCTCATCACCAACTTCTTCAGCTGAATGTGAGTATACAGAGATGTTATGTCAATGATTTGAGTTTGCATGATATGTGTTGGTGGTGCTCTGTTGCTGTTTGAGTGTGGCCATGTGCTACTTGACTGGATGCATGCAGCGATGTGTCCTTACAGGTAGTCTGTACTCCCCAACAGTGTTGACATGCTAACTTGGTTTTGTGTAGGTATCTTGTGACATGTATTGGGCATGTGTATTTCAGTTCTGTCCTGTTCTTCAGTGCTTTTGACTGTGTGTCATGTCTGTCCTTCACAGGGTACTTTCAGAGTTGTTTGGTCAACTGTGATCCCCCGACACCATGATTCAACTTCCAGGGTGGAAGCAGTCGTTTCCCTACAGGTGATGTGCCACACACCCCTGGACTTTATTTCTTCAACACTTGTTGACTGTGTGGCCACTGCCACGTGGGATTACCTTGCATCTGTAGTGGAAACAACATGTTGCAAATGTGTAATGAACCTG
The DNA here is from genome assembly GCA_963921515.1 of Calotriton arnoldi. Classification (NCBI taxonomy): domain Eukaryota; kingdom Metazoa; phylum Chordata; class Amphibia; order Caudata; family Salamandridae; genus Calotriton; species Calotriton arnoldi. Next base: position 80,652 of record CAWUFW010017110.1, read on the forward strand.
TGCTTCACTTTGGGATGTGCGTTGTCTGTGGTCACACATCTGACTGACATTTGCTTACTGCACCTGTGGGCTAGTTAACACAGACTCTGAATAGGTGTGGTGTCTGGGCATTCCACTGTATTTCCTGGCAACATCAGTGTAGGCGATGAGTCAGATGCCCCTGGTGTGTATGTGTTGTGTTGCCCTAGTGGTGTGTCTCCCTCATATGTGTCACGTCGCCATGACTCACATGCCGGTGTTGGAATTACTGTTGCAGTTAGCATGAACAGTGTCATTTAGCAGATCATCATCTCCATGACAAAATACCACGTTGGAATCACAACAGAGGCAAGTATGGTGTATTAGTGAGTTTATTTACATACATGTGTGAGGATAGTGCACAGGATGGTGGGTGCTGTACATTGGGATTGGAATCCAAAGTTCCCAGATGAGTTGGAAGTGTTGGTAGCAGAAATGTCCTGAGTAAAGTCCACAGTCATCTGATACATTAGTCCAACTTAAACTCCCCATGTCATGTGGGAGAGTTGGGTTGCATTCGACAGGGTGAACAGTTTGCACACAAAGGAGAATTTCCAGAACAGGTGTTGGGTTCCTGGGGGATGTACATGGCCATCTGCATCTCAGTTGTCCTTCCTCGGACGACCCCTCTTCTTTCTGGGGGACCCTCACGTGCAGGCCGCTGCGGTGCAGAGGACTCTCCACCAGAGTCATCCTCCCTCCCTGTGGCAGTTGCAGTTGTTGTGGCACCAGATGTTGTGGGCACACAGGGAGGTGTGGACATGTTGGTGCTAATCTGGCGGAGGCATGTCAATATGTCCCTCTGCACCGCTGTCAGTTCTTCCAATGTGTCCCACTTGGACTCCATGCCAGACATGTGTGTCTCCACACGGGACATGTGGGAGTCCAAGCGGGCATGATGGGCAGCCTGCTGCTGTTGAATGTCCTTGAGGATCCCCACTACCTGGCTGACCTCTCCGGTGCTATTCTGGTACGCATCTGCAATGCGTACCAGTTGTGGGTCGTCATGCAGTCCAGACCCCTCTGCAAACAGCGACCTCTGCCTACCACCCCTCCCACCACCCCTGGCCACACGTGCGGGACCTGTGGTGGCACGCACAGGTGACCCTAGGCCCATTTGGGGGTTGGTACTGGGGTTGTTGTCCGTTGCTTCCCGGGGGGCCGGGGTCCCTGTGCTGTTGTCATTCAGTGTCCTTGGTCTGTCCGTGTCGGCGGGGGTGGTCTGTGTGTTGGCAGATGTTGGAGGAGTGGGTGCAGGGGGTGCAGATGGTGGTCCTGCTGGTGCTGCATGATGACTCACACCGGAGGGGCCAGGTAGGTATTCGCCATCCGAGGAGGGCAGAGGCTGTTCCACACCAGAGAGCTCAGGGGCCACCGGAGCCTGGGACAGGGAGTCCTCATCATCTGCTGCTGTGTCCCCATCATCACCTGTGTTTGGAAGAGACACACAATGTATGTTATGTTTCTACAGGCATCAATGGTTCAAACACATGACAGTTGTGACTGTACATCTGGATGCGTGCCTGTACATTGCATTGTGCTAAGTTGTCACAGCCAGAGGTTGATATTGTTGTAGCACATTGTCCTGCCAACCTGAAGCATTTCAATGTGAATGTTGAGGTGTGTGCATGACCAGCTCATGTATAGATTGGCTGTATATGGCCATTGCTACTCAAGGGCCATCACGTGCCTGACACAGGTGTGTCATCCTTGTCCACATTTGTCCTTTAACAGGGACATACGTGCAATTCCACTTAGGATATCTTTCAAGATTGGGCCATGTGTGGTGGCAGTTTTTGCCAGTCTTTGTGCGTCACATTGGTGTGTCTGGACAACATGGTCACAGTCCGGTATGCCTGGGATCTCTTGGGAGTATCTGTGTTGTTGTCTGGGTTCCTAGTTCACGTCTCATTTCATACAAGTGATGTTGTTAACGTAGCTAATGATGTTGTTGCTGAGTTTTGTACGTGCAAACGTGATTAATCTTGTCAATGTCCTCCATGGTGATAAGGATTGGGCACGGCAGCTCTCTGGCTTTTCCATTGTCATGACAGTGATGGGCAGTGGTGTGTGTTGCAGTTCTGCTGCTGTGAGTAGCATGTCTCCTCAAATGCAGTCCAGCTTGGTGCTTGTGTCTACAGTGTCTATGACAGTGAGTGGTGTGTTGTGTGAAGGATGCATATGTTGCCGAACGATGTGGGAGTGGAATGCAGCTCACAACCGCAACTTGTGTGACTGACACCATGGTACAGTGTCCGGTATATTGGTGTGTCCATTGCATTCACTGTCAGGTGTCCCCTGTCAATGATGTCTCTGTGACTTCCTGTGTGTTTTGTGCTATGTAGTTTGTCTGATTCTCCACAGTTGTCATCTGCAAGTCACACCTTCACAGCCAGGCCAGGGGGCACTCATGGACACTGCATCCCCTGACAGTGTGTGTAAACATAGAGTTGCAATGGCTGTGAGTGTGTACGTGTTTGGGTTGGCCAGTGCATGTGTGTGAATTGCAGGCACATCATTTCTCATGCCCATGTGTCAGCCATCTTGCCAGGGCTTTTACTTTGGGAGTGACTGGTCCCACGTGTGCAATGTGTTTTTGCAGAGTAGGTGTGTGTATGGCCAGCATTGGTGGTATTTGGTTGACATCCGGACCCCCATCTTCCCCCAAGTGTTGGAAGGACTTCAAACATCTCCAATGTGATTGCCAACTCCAAACCCTCCAACCACTATGCTGACCCTCTACCCGCCTCCCTGGCTAAGAACCTCAGCCTCACCCTAACCCCACTGTGGACAAAGATCATCAACAGCTCCCTAAACAACGGACTGATGCCCGACTGCCTCAAACAAAGCCAAGTCACCCCCCTTCTAAAAAAAACAGATGCTGACCCGAATGACCTCAAAAACGTCAGGCCCATCACCAACCTTCCTTTCCTAGCCAAAATCCTGGAGAAATGTGTTCTCGCCCAACTGAACCAACACCTGGAATCCAACAACCTACTTGACTCACACCAATCCGGATTCAGAAAGGGATGCAGCACAGAAACCGCTATACTGAGCATAACCGATGACATTCATAACTCCCTTGACTCAAACAGATGTTGCCTACTTGTCCTCCTCGACCTATCAGCTGCCTTTGACACGGTAGACCACAAGCTACTCTTAGACGCCCTACAAAAGCGCATCGGAGCAGATGGCAATGTCCTAAAATGGTTTTCCTCATTTCTACATAACCGCTCCCAATTCATAAAAATCAAAAATTCAATGTCCGACACCTCCCCCTCAACTCGAGGTGTCCCCCAAGGCTCAGTCCTCTCCCCCACATTCTTCAACATTTACATGGAACCACTCACTACCATTCTAAAACAAGCAAACATCGACTACCACCTCTATGCTGACGACACCCAGCTATACCTCGAGATATCCTCCCTCAATGACATCCTCCGACTCAACTCCACACTATCAAAAGTAGAAAATTGGCTAACACTCAACCAACTCAAACTCAACCAAGAAAAACCCGAAATCCTTGTTTTCTCCAATCACGAACAACCCCCTCAAATCCAAGAATGGATAAACAACCTTGACTCTCTAAACTGTAAACTTACTCCAGCAATCTCAGCCAAATCCCTAGGGATCTCTCTAGACTCAAGTCTCAACATGAGCTCCCACATAAACTCCACAGCAAAAGGCGCCCTCTACAACCTAAAACTCCTCAACAAAATCAAACCTTTCATACCCCCCAATGACCTAAAAATTGCAACCCAATCTCTAGTTCTCTCCAGACTGGACTATGGAAATGCCACACTAACTGGGACAGATAAAACACACATAGCCCCCATGAGAACCACCCTAAACGCAGCAGCAAGAATGATCACTGGGACCAAGAAATTCGACCACATCACCCCTGCATTACAGGACCTAAAATGGCTTCCCATCGAAGCTCGCTGCGCTTTCAAAACTGCCTGTCTCACCCATAAAGCCCTACTCACAGGCAAACCGGACTACCTCACGGCCAAACTCACAAAAGCAGGACAATCAAGAAACCTAAGAAGCTCCAACTCGCTCCTCTTAATCCCCCCAAAAAAACATAAACAAAAAGCCCTCTCCCGCTCTTTCTCTGGGAATGCCCCAAAATCTGGAACTCTCTCCCTACCCACATCAGGACTAATCCCTCCTTCACGATCTTCAAGAGACAACTAAAAGAATTTCTCCTCAACCGTCATCTCTCTGCATCTGGCCAATGACCTCGATCTATGTTGACCTCCAGTACTCTAGATACTAGTTCACTGTACTCTAATGTTTATGTTTCTATTCATGTATGCTGCTGTAAAGCGCTCTGATACCCTTCGGGTCATGTAAGCGCTATATAAAACTCAAAAAAAAAAAATGTAAAAAAAATGACGAAGAGGACCTCCACACCTTCGACATCGACGCCCTCCAAGAGCTCATGAACAGCTTCGGCACCTCACCTCCAGGAGCAGGGCAGCCCAGCTGCATTGAGGAGACCTCACCCCCTGCACAGATCACACAGCAGGAAGCACCCACCACCCCGGCTGTCTCCCAGGACCCCCACGAACAACACATGGCCTTCCAACGCCGTGTGTTAGGGTGCCAGGAGAAGATGGCTGATCAGGTGCGGGTGGGGTTCGACCTCATGGCAGCCAAACTAGATGCCATACGTGGGTGTCTAAGTCCCATCAGGGACCACTTACAGTCCCTAACGCACACCCACAGTCCGCTCCATGCTCTCCAACGATCCATGGCTGACATCGCTGGAGTCCTGACTCTGAGACAAGGACAACTGTCTAGTCAGAGTGGCTCCAGCGATGTCAGCTGGGAGTTGGGACACATGCGGAGGATCATGGAGAACAGGGAGCGGATGCAGGCAGAAAGAATGGCTGCCACGGCTGCACATCAGCGAGATGTAGCTGGGATCTTCCATGCCCTGCAGACCCTCATCATGGCATTGCTGCCACAAGGCCTGGCGCCGATGAATGCTGCTGCTGCTTCTACATCTCCGCCCCCTGATGTGTCAGTGCCTAACAGTGCGGCAGACAATCCACCTCCAGCCCCTGATGTGTCAGTGCCACACAGTGATGCAGACAAAACACCACCACCCACATGTGAGGCACATGAAACATCAGAGGACGAAGATGCAGATGATTCTGCCTTAGTGGTAAGAAGGAAGCGGTAGCATTCATCTCCGCCATATGGCCTGTTTCTGCTTGGTTCTGCCCTCTACATCATCACCTTCCACTGTCCCCCGATACAATCTGCGACACTCACCTTGGACCTTGACATGGACTGCCATATTCTGTTTGGTTACCAATGACACAGCAATCAGACTGCGGACTGAACTCTTCCTCTTCCGATGAACTTGTCATTCCCTGAAGGACTCTGGCTGGCCCTCCACGGGGCAACAATGTAAAGTGGGGTTTGCATGGCCCTGTACTGCTCCAGCTTCAACACTCCACCGAATGTGAATGAAACATTCTAATTCACACAGATGTGTCATGTCTATGTTCAATCAAGTATAGATGAATGTAGGGGCAGTGATTCCCCCTTACGTCCATGTTGCTAATGTTGTGGGACTTGAGTCACAGGGTGCAACGCTCTGCATCATGGTGGTACATATTTGACCCCAAAAGACGCCCTGTTGTCTTTTCTTGGTCACAAATGACAGCCTTTATGTCATGAATTTGGACACATGTGATACGCTGCTGAGTGGGATTACGTACTATCTTTGACACCCTGAAATGGCATTTTGAATACGTGACACCCTAAGCAGCCTCTCTGTACAGAGGTGACACACCCACCATCTAATTGCCATTTGTGAGATTGTTAGCACTAAATGTTACACTTACACTTGTCAGAGTGATGTGCTTATGCAGAGGAGTGACATGCACACGGGGAATGTGTGTTGGAATGAATGTATTTGCACATGCTGTGCCTGTGGTAATTTTGTCCTGCCCCATGATTGCTACGGACAGTCACAATGTGACGTGCTCATATGAAGAAATTGTTAATGATTGTGTTCCTTCGGGCTAATCCTGCTGCAGCTGCACTGGGGTGTGGTCCACCTGCCTCATCTTCATCATCATCGTCCGGTGCATCTGGCACTTGGATCCATGGGGCATTGGTGCGTACACATATGTTGTGCAACACACAACATGCAATGATCATCTTGCACACTATTTCCGGACTGTACAGGAGTCTTCCACCTGTGATGTCCAGGAACCTGAAACGTGACTTTAACACGCCAAATGAGCGCTCCACAATGCCCCTGGTGCATTTGTGGGCCGCATTGTACTGCCTCGGCTTGGGTGTTTGTGTCTCGGAGGGGTGTCATCATCCACGGGCAGAGTGCATATCCTTGATCACCTGTGACAGGGGAGAGAGATATGTGTCAATCGGTGGTTCTGCATTCTGTGTTGGCAGGCTTATTAGTTTAGTGGTGTGTGATGTGTGCGACTTTGGGATTCATGTTTGACATGTATTGCTTGTGGCATATGAGCGGCATCCATGTGTATTACGCTGCCTCACAGCTACTCCTCACTCCCCCCGAGCCTATTTACTTATGTGCGCTGCGTGGTTGCATCACTTGCACTCCTAAGACACACCATTGTCATGACTGTCTGCGCATGTCCACAAGCCTGACAACGACACTGTGATATTGGCCGTTGAAGGTGGTCGGCCACGTGTGTGTAGGCCTATGGTCAGGATATGGCGAACACAGAGATACACGCAGTATTTATTCTGGTGGCCATCCCGGAAGTGAACCACGCCCAGAGCCCCGGGCTATTTATTCCCACTCCTACGCTGGACTGGCGTATGCCAGCCCAGCACACTCCGCTTACGCTTACAGGGGGGAACGACATAGCTACATGTCCAAGGTCTTCCCCACTGCCTGAGGTGACATGGTTGCGTCCACTGTCCACAACACTACAAACACCAGCAGTATATGTCCACATGGACATGTCTGTGCTCTGCATGCTGAAGTCTGTCCAGCACATCACCGCCACACTTGGCATTGTGTACATTCTTATTCATGGGTCACTTGCCTCCTTCGCACAGACTTGGTTCCCACCTCTCCCCACATTCTGCAATTGTGTGGCAGAGGTGCCTTGACGTGGATGGTTTTTCTACATGGCTGGCCACGGTTACCACAGTTACTTGTCATGTCTGGTAGGTGGGCATGTTGTTTGGCATGTTGTATGTGATTTTGTAACGTGTGCATTCCCACAGTTGTGAGTTGCATGATTGTGGAGTTGAGGTGTGTGGTGTGTTCATTTGGTACTTGCCAACGAGCAGTGCATTTCCATAGGTGCCATCCTGGAAGCGCTGGTTGATGATGGACTGTCGGAAGATGTAGGAATCATGCACACTGCCTGGGTAGTTGGCGACGACGTTGGTGAGGAGTCCCCGGTGGCCCACTATTGCCTGCACATTGATGGAATGCGTGTGCTTTCTGTTGCAGTAATTGTGTGCAGTGTCGGCAGGGGGCACAAGTAGGACATGTGTGCAGTCAATTGCCCCAACACGTGCAGGAAGCCAGCTATGGCGTAGAAGCCTTGCTTGGTCTCCAGCTGTTCCTGCGCAGTGTGGGGGAAGCTAAGGTGCTGGGGTACCAAGCTGATGATGGCATCCAAGACAGGTGTGAGGAACTTTGATAGGGCTGGCTGTGAGACTCCTCTGACTCTGGCAGTTGTTGGTTGGAAGGTACCAGAGGCCAACAGGTGCAGCACAGGTGGCAGCTTTGTCTGCTGAGGGATGTTGGTTGTCCGCTGTGTTGGTACCGTCAACCTGTGGGCAATGTGGGTCAGGATGCAGAGCCTGTAGTGGGCAATGACATCCTCTGGCGTTAAGTCTGTGAGGCTGGTGCGTTTTCGGAAGGTCCGCTGTCTTTTTCTGCGCTGCCTCTGTGGTAGTCCGGGGAGTGATCCGGGGGGGGTGGGGCTGGGGTGGTGGTGGTGGGTGTTTTGGCCCTCTTGGGTCTCCGAGCTGCATGATCAGTAGTTCCATGACATGTGTTGGTCTTCAGATGTGGTTCTGGGCTGGGCTCCCTTTCATACTGCAGGTTGTCGTCCTGCTTAACACCAGTAAAAGGCAGGTGTTAAATCCCTGCTGCTAACGCGCCTTATCGCCTGTTTTTGGATCGCATCGCAGATCTGGCTGGTCGTTGAGAATATCGTGAAGTGGTGTTTTCGTGTGTTTTTGCACAGGAACGCCTACTCTGCATATCATTAGCGTTAGTTGTTGCTCTCATCCGTGGCGATGTTTTTTGCGGAACCTATCGCTGGAAAATTGGCGATGTCGGCAGTTTGCACCAGCTTGAGAATAGGGCGAAAAATCTATCTCCACTTTTGCGGCGCTAAAGTGCCGATAAATCGGCGATAAGTCCTTGAGAATATGCCCCTATGTGTTCAGTTTCACTATGAAATCCTTTAAACAAAAAACACTTTTTGATTATGTTGGTATTCTGGCTTATTCCTTGCAGTCAGTGCTCTTGCAATATGTGAAGCATGCGCGGGAATAACTTGGCCCTGTGACTAATCACACCAAAAATTCCAATGGCTCCTGTATAAACAAGTGTTTGCACTGAGCATTACAATTTGTGTTTTTCTTTATTTTTTCTTTCCTGATATAGCTACTCCTACTGCTGGAGGTCACCCATCCCGGCAGGAGATTGCCACCCCGGCTGCAGTACCAGAGGCTGGAGGCCGTGGCAGTGGAATACTTCCGGCTGGGGGCCTTTGAGGAGGAGTAGGAGCAGGAGGCATGGGCCACCAGTTCATTGGACCACCAGCCTGGCCTGCCTCCATACTGGGCACACCAAAGCCGGGGTCGCCTGCAGCCGGGGTCCACAGCTGCCCAGCAGAAGACCACAACCCCCTTCCTCCTTGTCATCAACAGACCACTTCCTACGCGAGCTGGCGCTGCTTCACCATGGCATTTGAACCTGGCCACGGAGGTTGCCTGCATAAACTCTAAAATAAATGCCCTCAAGGCCATTTTTCTTTACTATTATTTGGTGGGAGGGACTGTTGTTGTATGTAGAGAGGATGGTAGGGAAGTTGAGGAAAGGGTTGAACTTGGGACATTTCGGGGTTTTTGCTTGGGGAGAGGGGTGGGCCTGTTGTGGGAGAAGAGGGTGAGTTCCTTATGTAAACAAATTAGTATTTTTTTAATTCATATCACTCACTATCTGTCTTTGCATTGCTCGTTAGGTTAGCATTGTGGATTATTGACGAGAGTGAGACAAGAAGCTGTCTTCTGAAACTGTCACATATTATACTGTATATTGACTTTTCCCCCTAGACATTCCCTACCTGAAGTCCCTTGCCATGTACTTATTCTTCAGTAGGTTACTTTGCTTACTTCTTCCTGCAGTCTAGTATACCCCACTACCAGAGTGGGAACAGACTAGTTCGATTTGACGTATTGATTGATTAGGTTTTACAGCACACAGCCATCTATCAAAGAATTTACTAGTTAATTAATGCCCTTGTCCTACCGTCTGTAACTACTGACCACTAGGGAGGTATGCCAACAACATACACAGAAATCTTAATCTTATCTATCTCTGCTTACCGAGAACAACTTCAGTAATAAGTTCTTAATCAGTTCACTTCTTAGTTCTTACCTGAATAGATTAAGCGATGGCTGCTACCTCTCTTAATCTTCCCAAACTTTATTGCTGGGTTTCCCAAAGGGCCTACCTAATGCTGATGGTAGTAATGGGCTAGCACTAACAGGTAAAACATTCACAAAGTGAGGTCCCACCCATTCCGAATGATGCTTGTGAGGTGAACTTGGACTGTAGGATTATTCAGAAGGATTATTCATCACAGGCAACTAGACTGAAAGAAAACACAGAGTAAGTGGGTAATCCACAACTGAGACCACCATCACAAAAACATTATACAAACAACACCTACCAGTAGTACTTCTAAGCAATCTGAGGAGCTAGTAACTATTTATTTTTAAAAAATCAAACTAAACCTACAAAAACCTCAAGTCAGTAGTCAGGATTCAGGAGAAGATACTGCATGTTGCATAGATTTTGTAAGCAACACAAGGCCTGATTCACAAAGGTAAAGTAAGTTACACTTTTGGTGTTACCATACTCTTGCAGTGTAAGTTTACGCCTAATAACTTTTCCATCAGCAAATTAACTTTCCGAGTAGTAACTTTGCAAGTAGTAAGTAACTCCTATAATTTTAAAAGGAGTTACCATTACTATTAGCTAGTTACTACTCATAAAGTTACTGCCTGGTAGTACAGTTAGATTGCAAGGGTAAACTTATACCAAAAGTGTAACTTTACTTTACATTTGTGAATCAGGCCATAATATAGTCTAGTACTACTTGGGACAGACATTGTTCTAAGTAAGATTCTTCATTATGATGATGATGTCCCTTTCATGCCTGGGTGGGGGTAGTGGGGCTGGTAGAGGCTATTGTTCAGAAGATCCTGTAACAGTGAGTTGGTGTCACGTTCACCACATCTGCCCTGCCAAGTGTGCGATCCATTTATGGTGTAAATTATTAAGTTGCATCTCGTTAGATCACACAACATGGGATCAGAGGGCTAGGGGTTTATTGAATGAATGGGAAGGGGTGTTGGGGAAAGGTGAGACAGACAAACACACCTCATCACATCAGTTTTTGAAGGAATGACACAGTCTAGTTACCAGATGCATTGCAAACAATCCTTCAGCCGCAGAGTCCCACGTTATCTTATGTTAACTACGGCTGAACAAAAATATGGAGGACCCACACAGTTCTACAAAATGTTATTGTTAAAAAAAGAAAAAATATACTGTGTATATAAATGCCAAAACGGACTGTGCATCTTCATTTTTCTTCTCAGAATGTCTGTCTTGGGTGCAGTGCTGAACTGGTCCAATAAGCAGGAGTGTTATGTAGCTTTCGTGCAGAATAATAGAAGTCCTGTGGAATGCAAAAAAGGTAATGTCAATATTGTAGAGTCAAGGAGAAGGTAAGCTTCATGGTGGATGAGGATCAAAAGGATAGAGTATAGGTTGGTGCAGTCATGTGCGATTAACTCAGAAGTGAGAACAATCTTTTACCACCAATCCCAGACAATTAGCTGCATTCACCTGGCTGATCAATTGCACAAAGTTCAATTGTATGCATCCATCATGTGTCCAGTGACAGTCCCCCAGACCACAACCACTTAATTAGAGTTGGATTGATATTTGAGCCAGCACACTACTCAGCATTTGCCAAATCAATGCACCTCTCTCCAGTCCACAGGAGTAGGCTTCTTTGAGTCATGTTGCTTGTTTTCAATAGGCATTGTTTGTAACTTCCTTCTCCTAGCTGTTGGGATAGTTCCATGATCTTTCCAACTCCGAGTCCCCTCCCAACCCAAATGAGATAGACCTGTAGTTTTGATGAACAAAAAGAACAAAAGAATTTCTGCATTTTGTGTAGTTTTGTTAATTAAACTGACTGGTTTCTGAAGTACAGGAAAGGACTGGAGTGGACCATATAAATAATTATAGTGAAATGTGAAAGCAAGGCAATGATTAAAGCAGAATCATCCATTGGGCTCCAAACATTACAAATCAAGTTTACAAACTAGTTACAACACCCTCCCAGACACCACATGAATCATCAATTACTCGATATTTCACTCTTTGGTGCATTACCTGTTCAAAGTGTGGTGCACTGCACATTTATCTATTGTATATTCTCTTTTCCCATGGAACCGACAAACACTGGCAGTCTTGTATTATTAATGATCTCACCATTTTTTTTTTTGCAAAGCAGTTCAACGATAATATATGAAAGTTCTGTTGTGGTCTGATTAGTCAGGCAAGTAGAGTTTATCCTCAAACTCAGGGGGTTTGCCCAGAAGTTCATCAGCTAACACACTTGGGTCTGACCGACCACCCTCCTCCTCCTCCTTGCTGTTTTAGGATCAGTATAAACTTGTGGTATGAAGAGTTTGTTCATTTTAATCATGGACAATATCACCATGTTTTGAGGGGAGAGACTGGTCCTTCTGACTGTGACAACTGCACCTGCTGCACTGAACATGCGCTCAGAAGACACACTGGCGACTGGACAAACCAGCTTTCTGAGCTCTGGCCATTGTCGCATCTTCCCGTACCAATAGACCAATGGGTTTTGATCACGGTAGACCTCTTTTGGGTCATCCAGATATTCTTGGGCCATCCTCTAAATGGTCATTGGTGCTGCCACTTGCTCGACCTCTGTTGCCTTCACCGCTGCACTTGACTTAAGCCCTGCCACTTGAAACAAAGCCTTTCAAGAGATTTGGACAGATTTTTCTGTTGCTGGTGTTGCTGGTGCTGATGGTGATGGCTGTGACACAACACCACTGCCGGCACACCTGCAGCACCGCCAAGAACACGGATCCAGCACAACCCGCCCACAAGAACACAACCGAACTGAAGACCCTGCAATGCATCCTCCTCAACGTCCGATCCCTCCACAAACACGCCACAGAAATCTGGGACCTCCTCGCCAGCACCACCCCAGACGTAGCGTTCTTCACCGAAACCTGGACCAACACCACCTCGGGACCGGACATCGCCATCGCCATCCCCCAAGGATACAAGAGCTCCAGGAAGGACCGCCCCACCCGCCCAGGAGGAGGAATCGCCATCGTCCACAAATCCAGCCTCCGCCTGAGCACACTCCCTGACGAGCCCACAGAACTGATGGAACACCTTCACTTCAAGATACTGGCCAGCCCCACCACCACCCTCCGAGGAACCCTCATCTACCGACCCCCTGGACCCCGCGGACCCTTCGCCAACTCCATCACGGACATCATCTCCCCGCAGGCCATCGCATCCACCAACTACACCCTGCTGGGAGACCTCAACTTCCACCTCGACAACCAACTGGACCCCAACACCACATCCCTCCTGGACAACCTCCACAACATTGGACTGCGCCAGATCGTGACCGAGCCCACGCACTCAGCAGGACACACCCTCGACCCCCTCTTCACTACAGGAAACTCCATCACCTTCAGCCACACCACCGAACTCCCATGGACCGACCATCGTTGCGTCCACTTCACCTTCAGAACACCCACCATCCACAGACACCAGCACCTGCTTCCACGAAGAAACTGGACCAAAATCACCGACGACCAGCTCACCTCCTCACTCAACAACTCCACCCCAACCATCGCGGAAAACGACGACTCCCAACACCGCAGCCCGAACCCTGCATAGATGGATCACGGACAGCACCAACACCATAGCCCCCTCAAGAAAAACAACAATACCCGCGCCAAGAAAGCCAGATGGTTTACCACCGAACTTCGAGAGTCCAGAAGCACATGCCGCCGCCTCGAAAAGGCCTGGAGGAACACCAAATCCACAGAAGCCCACGACAACTTCAGAGCCGCCACCAACGCCCACCATCAACTCATCAGAGAAACGAGGAAAAAAGCGATTGAAGACAGAATCTCCACCCACGTGCACAACAGCAAGGAACTCTTCAGCATCATCAAGGAGTTCGCCCAACCCACTAGCGAGTCTACCGACATCCCTCCCTCACAAGACCTCTGCGACAAACTCAGCACCTTTTTCCACCACAAAATCAAGAGCATCTACGTCAACTTCGACGAAGACAACCAACACACTGAACCCTCACCAACCACCCCCGACACCCAGAAACCAGCGATTGACGACTGGACAGCCCTCACCACGGAAGACACACTGAAGACAATGAAGTCAATCCACTCAGGGGCCCCCACGGACCCCTGCCCCCACCACATCTTCAACAGAGCCGCCGACACCATCGCACCCATGCTCCGCCACACCATCAACCGCTCCCTGGCGACCGCCTCGTTCCCCGACGACTGGAAACACGCCGAGGTCAACCCCTCCTAAAGAAACCCTCAGCGGATCCCACCGACCTCAAAAACTACAGACCCATCTCCCTGCTCCCGTTCCCAGCGAAAGTCATCGAGAAAGCCATCAACAGCCAACTCGCCACATTCATTGAAGAACACAACATCCTCGACTCCTCCCAATCCGGCTTCAGAAAAAACCACAGTACGGAAACCGCCCTCCTCGCCGCAACAGACGACATCCGCACCCTACTGGACAAAGGAGAAACAGTAGCCCTCATCCTCCTCGACCTATCAGCGGCGTTCGACACAGTCTCCCACCGCACCCTAATACGCAGACTCTACGACGCAGGAATCCAGGACAAGGCCCTCGACTGGATCCGCTCCTTCCTCTCCGGCAGGACGCAGCGGGTCAGACTCCCCCTTTCCTCTCGGACCCCACACCTACCACCTGCGGAGTCCCCCAGGGCTCCTCCCTCAGCCCGACGCTCTTCAACGTCTACATGGCTCCACTCGCCCCCATCGTCAGAACCTACGGACTCAACATCGTGTCATACGCAGACGACACCCAGCTCATCCTCTCCCTATCCAACGAGCCGAACACCGCCAGACGCAACTTTCGAGAAGGCATGGAAGCCGTCACCAAATGGATGAAAAACAGTTGCCTACAACTAAACACCAACAAAACAGAAGTACTCATCATGGGCCCAAACCCCGATGCCTGGAGCGACACCTGGTGGCCCCCCGCCCTCGGAAACCTGCCAACCCCCACGGACCACGCACGCAACCTGGGAGTCATCCTGGACTCCGAGCTCAAAATGGACCGCCAGATCAACTCTGTCTCGTCTTCCTGCTTCCACACCCTCCGCCTCCTTCGTCAGACCTTCAAATGGATCCCCCTCGAACACCGAAAGACCGTCACTCACGCCCTGGTCACCAGCAGACTCGACTACGGCAACGCACTCTACGCCGGAATAAACAAAAACCTCACCCGCAAGCTACAGAACATCCAGAATGCCGCCGCAAGACTGGTCCTCAACCTGCCAAAACACTGCCACATCTCCCAGCACCTGCGCACACTCCACTGGCTCCCTGTCGAGGCGAGAATCACCTTCAAGATGCTCACCCACGCATACAAGGCCCTCCACGGCACCGGACCAGCATACCTGAACAGCCGACTCAAATTCCACGCACCCCAAAGGACCCTACGATCAGCCCAGCTCTTCTACGCCGTGGTCCCCCGCACCAGAAAGACCAGATCGGGAGGCCGCTCCTTCTCCTTCCTCGCGGCCAAAGCATGGAACGCCCTTCCGCTCCACCTCAGACAGACAACATCGCTAAGCCTGGGCGTAGTTCGCGAAGTAGCGCTACGCGAAGCTACGCAAAGTGCAGTTCGCACTACGCGAGCTACGCGTAGCACTACGCGAACTGCATAGTGCACTGTTCGCAATGATTGCATAGTGCCGGATGCTTGTCCGCACTGTGCAATCATTGAAAACGGCATCTTGCACAGTGCGAGCTGTCTTTTACTGCCGCTCGAGTAGATTTTTACTCGAGCAGCAGCTTTCTCAACGCGGACTGGTAGTTTCTCATCGCGAGCGGTCGCGAGCAGACGCCACCACTCGCAATGAGAAACCTGACCTCCCCGCGTTGAGAATCTCGCCGGGAGGTTTATTTTCCACGCTCGCGATCGGCAACTTGATGTTGCTGATCGCGAACGAGGAAAAAGTCTCGCCGGGATGTCATTTTGCTTGCTGGCGGTCGCCAACTTGACGTTGAGGACCGCGAGCAAGCAAAAAATGACCGCTGCACTACGCTACGCTACGCATGTTTGCACTGTGCTACGTGCAATTCGCGTTGTGCAAAGTAGCGCAAACTTCTCAAACTACGCGAGCGTAGCGTAGTGCTTTGCCCAGGGTTAAACATCGCTCCCCATCTTCGCAAGAAACCTCAAAACCTGGCTCTTCGACAGACCCCCTCCTTGATGGATGGAACCTGCACCCCACCCTCCCCCCTAGCGCCTTGAGACCCTTATGGGTGAGTAGTCGCGCTTTAAGAAACCCCTGATTGATTGATTGATTGATTGACCACTGCACTCTCTGGAGGTTGAAGGCTGCATGCCAGAACTTCTGCCCCAGCCTCTAACTTCTAGCCATTTTTCTTCTAGGTCTCTCGCTTGGTGGCCAATCCAAGTATTGTATTGTGAAACATCCCCTTCTGAATAAAAAATGAAAGTGGGCAGTATTTTTTTGTACTGTGGACCAAGTATTGTGGCACATATGTACTCTCTGGAAGACACGATCTCTCTTTGCAGCCTTGTGTTAACAGCCAAGTGAAGGATTAAGCTCTGAACCAACTCATATTCTTCTTTGTTCACACCAGCGAACACTTGCAACACCTTTTCAACTGGTCCTGTAGCAGATGTAACAGCCGGATTGCTTGGCTCCTTGCACTGTCCTCCTTGCTGACTTCCTGTGTGAAAACCTCAAAGGAAGTAGCATTTGTGTTAGGCATTTGATGTGCTCCCATTTGTCCATCTCTATGGTCATGCTTTCCCACGTCGCATCCCCTCCTCTTTGAAGGACATAGTCGGTGATCGGTCTGTACTGCTCAAACAGACATTGCAACATGTAGTAGGTCCAGTTTCAAAGTGTTGGCACCTCCTGTATGAGGGCTTCAACTGGTATGCCATTAGCAGACTGAATGATACCCAACTGTTTCCGTGTTTTAAAAGAATGACTGAAATGAGTGAAGATTCTATGGCAGGTGGCCAGTATGTTGCTGACTATGTCTTCTTTTTGAGACTGTCCTGCACAATCAGGTTGATGTAATGCCCCAAACACAGGACCTTGAAATATGCACCATCTGCCATGGCTTTGACTGTATTATATACTTTTGTATCAATATACATCAATATATAGAAAACAAGATATGACACATGGCAAAAAATCCTGAGGCAAATTACCATAAAAAGTTGATATTCATAAAGGGTCAGCGTCCCTGTCACTTAACAAAGCTTAAAGGGTCTTGGGTACTTAACAACACACCTGGATACAAATATGCGATACAAGTATTCAATACTTCTGCATTTTTCCGAACGTATGGAGGGCTCGGCTATATCGGACGGGTGTCTCTTGGTTAGATTGCATTCTCAAACAGAGACGGAAAGACAAGAGATTAACCAGGATTGAATCACATGCGGAAGTATTGCATACTTGTATCGCATATTTGTATCCAGGCGTGCCGTCAAGTACTTAAGATCCTTTAAGTATTGTTAAGGTATTGTAAGTGACAGGGACACTGACCCTCTGCAGCACAGGGTATTAGAAAACTCTTTGATCAATCTGCAACTGTATCAAGTTCTGTTCGACAAGTAACCTAATACCAGGCGCTATTAAAATTGAACGGCTCCAGGATCCTTGTTCAATTATTTGAGGATAAATAGTTGCAAGCCTCGCTATATGGACCCTGTTATGCTCATACCACTAAAAACAGGAAACAGGTATTTTCCAATTCAACCAAACATGGCTCTCCTGATGAAGGCTTCTGTGCCGAAATGCAAATAGATAAAGATCCTTCGAGTACATTGTGCACTCCAACCACTTTTTAAATATCAACTATAGATGATAATTGGCCTCTGGATTTTTTGCCATGTGTCAGATCTTGTTTTCTATATATTGATACTAAAGTATATTTTTTAGAGGTTATCTTCTATATCGATCAGGATCTGTACAATAAGAAGACATTGATTTATACATATATTGGAATCCAACTGTTGGATTTGTGACTTAATTTCATGTATGCATATGGGTTATGATAGATGTGGATGATTGGATTGTATTGTTTTAGAGCCATATTGTATGTATATTTACGTATATTTTATGTGTTTGTCTACTTTAAATGTGAATAATAAAATAATTTTGATAATTTTGTATACTTATGCATTAATGAGCTCTGTTCATTATGGAATAATGTGTTATTAAGTATTTATCATGGTTCCCTGAGGATTTACATTATAGTTGTTCTTTTCCCTGCCTCAGGAACTCTTCATCATTGCAGGGGGTCCCCTTTTACGTGACTTGACTGTATTACTGCCAATGTTCGTGGCAACAAATTCAATTCTGAGACCTCTGGGTCAAAGGCATTCAAACACCTTGCTGTTAAACTCCTGTGAGATGTTTGCAGCTGTATAGGATTTCTCCATGGCAGACATCGCTACTGTTGCATGCCTCCAAACGCCCTTAAAACTTTCTTCAGCGCTGAGACCTGCAGATAGCTGTTGCCTAACACCCACAAAAGAGATCCGGAGTGCAGTGATACACATGTAATCAGTTGCTTCACAACCGGTCCACATGTCATCAGGCGGATAGTGTGAACAGCAGTCTGCTGCATAGCTTGGCTAACCAGTTGCAGCAGGCATGATGGAGCGCTGGAACAGCAACTCTGGCAAAATAGGTCTGGATGGGAACCTTCCATTTCAGAAAGATGGCTGCCACAAATTCTAAAACCCCCACTCCTTTCACAAAAGAAAAAGGGAGGTGGTCCAGCACTAACATTTTAGCCAGCTTCCCATTGTACAAAAGTGCCATTGTGTGGTTGCATTCGTAGTGCCCCTCCTGCCTAAACGTGTCCATAATAGTAGCTCAGAATTTTTTCTTTTGTGGTGCCACTGACACAGGCAACTTCTGGAGAGTACCAGGAGGTGGTAGACTCAATGTGCGCCTTGAGGGAATCGCTGTATGTAGCAGAGGTTTCTGCATCTGAGTCTTGTGCCATTTGAAGTTTGCTGATGCAGGTAGATGCTGGCACACTACAGAGGACAGGGCTGCTTTGTGTAATGCCATCATCCTCTTCTTCTATCACTGTACACTCAGCTGTTTCCCGTCTCTCATCACTACCTCCTTCAGCACCTATCTTTTTAAGGTGCTCCTCCCACCGGATTGTGTGAAGTTTTCTCATATGGGTCGCTTGGCCTCCAGTACCATAATGCAAACACGTCTTACCTCGATTAACACTTGTGTGGCAAATAGTGCCTATTGCAATGTAATCCTCCTGCTTACTAATTGCAAAGAAGTCCCAAACTGGTGAGGAGAACTTTTTTAGTGTGCCTCTGCCAATGCCGGAAGAACTGTAGGTAGGTGGCTCTGTTGCTTGCTTCTCTGTAAGGTGTACCTCGACTTTGGTAGTGGTAGATGCAAGTCTAGAAGCCAGCTGTGGTGGTGGTGGAACCACATCCTTCTGAACAGGTTGAATAGGAGGGGTCATCTCAGTGTCCTCTGAACCGTCCTCCATACTGACAATCACTGGCTCGTCCTCATCACTATAACTTTCCTTAATTCTAAGGATTTCAGGAACTTTCCTTTTCCTTGGTCTCTCAAGTGGGTTTCGGACTCAACCGGGGTCCAATCCATGTCCAGATCATCAGAAGAGGGGCTTGGAGAAGATGATGGAGGACCCACTCTTTTTCTTGCTGCAGATTGTGAAGCCAATGATTGAAGAGCAACATCTTGTAATATGCTCAACCTACTGTTCTGCTCCTACTTCAGGAAGAACTGTTGCTGGCTACGGCTCCTGTTGTCCACTTTCCTGTGACGATTGGGTACTAGTTTGCGACTGACACAAAATCCAGTTCAGACTCACTGCTTGTCACCATGACTGCTGTGGCTGCATCACTGAGAGATATTGGTTTGGGCTTAGGCTTAGCCTTAGGTTGGGGTAGTGCTGTTGATGATGCAGGAGTGCTGGTCCCAACCTTTTGCTGCCCAGAGGAGGGTGCAGCAGGTACACCACATTTCCTGGAAAAGGTGGAGACCAGCATGCCAGTGGTGGCAATATCCTTCTTCTTTTCCTCCTCACAGACCACTTTCTTGGCAGAAACACCCTTCTTTGGGGTCATCTTCGAGTTTGTTCTTAGCTCTGGCAATTGTGACTTAACTGCACAAGTGGAAGCAGAGGAGGATTAAGCTGGTGTGCGTCACTGCTGGCCTTCTGTCTAGCTGTGCTGTGTGTGACAATGTCTCTTGTGCAACTAAAAGCAGGCAAACAAGAAAATAATTCAGTGAAAAGTGGCATTTGCAGTTTGAATCTTTCAATAACATACAGATTGAAAGGTTTACACTATGTGCCTCTAAGGCAGGCTTCTCCAATGAGTAGCTCGTGAGCTACAGGTAGCTCTCCAGCTACCTGCGAGTAGCTCTCCTGTGTACAGGCCAGACTACAAAATTACAAGTTTTTGCTTGGTTGAATTATGATTTATATACCAAAATTAAAACCCATGTATTCAAGATGAATATGTGTGTATTTTCAGAACTCATTAGCTGTTTGAAGAAAATTGCTTAAAGTTTCAAAATGAATTTAAAGCTATTATTTAAGTTGGAGAGATTTATTACTCATATTATTACCTTGGTGCCAAGTGGATTGCATCTATGGCTGTTTCGTATTACCCATGAAGATGCATTTCAAATTGATAGTGTTTTTTTTGTAAATTTATGGCTGGCAACCCTGCCTAATGCACTAATGTGATCACAGCTGGCACTCTTGGAATGGGTGGTCACTGTCACATTCCTACCATTAATTAGTAGCTCGGGATGACTTTCATTAAACATAAGTAGCTCTTATTACAGAAAAAATGAGAGACCCCTGCTCTTAGGCCTATGAGATGCCAGTGGCAGGAAGGGGGCTCAGTGGGAAAATGGAATAAGCTTTAAAACAATGATTGCTGGTGTTTGCCTATGGCAGGTGGCGGGTGCAGGGCAGGCCAGGCCAGCCAGGGGAAAATGGAATAATCCTTAAAAAAATTATTGCCGGAGTGTCCCTATGGCAGGACGCAAGTGCAGGCATGACAAGAGAAAATGGAATAATCCTTAAAAAAATGTATTGCTGGTGTGTGCCTATGGCCTATGGCAGGCGGCGGGTGCAGAGCGGGCCAGATGAAAATGGAATAATCCATAAAATATTAGTACTGGTGTGCACCTCTGGCCTGTGGCAGGCGGTGGGTGCTGAGCGGGCCAGGTGAAAATGGAACAATCCTTAAAATAATTGTTGCTGGTGTGCACCTCTGGCAATGGCAGGAGCCGGGTGCAGGGCGGGTCAGGTAAAAATGGAAGAATCCTTATAAAAATTATTGCTGGTGTGCACTTAGGGCCTATGGCAGGCGGAGGGTGCAGGGCAGGTCAGGGAAATATTGAATGATCCTTAAAAAAACGTATTGCTGGCGTGCACCTATGGCAGGCGGCGTGTACAGGACAGGGAAGGGGTAAATGGAATAATCGTTAAAAAAGTTATTGATGGAGTTCACCTTTGGCCTATGGCAGGTGACGTGTGCAAGGCGGACTAGGTGAAAATGGAATGATCCTGAAAAAAATTATTGCTGGTGTGTGCAAATGGCCTATGGCAGGCAGCAGGTGCTGGGTGGGCCAGGGGAAAATGGAATAATCCTTAGCAAAATCAGTGCTGTTGTGTACCTATGGGCTATGGCAGGCGGTGGGTACAGGGCGGCCCAGGGACAAATGGAATAATCTTTAAAAAAAAATCATTGCCTGTGTGCGCCTATCGCCTATGGGGGGGTGGGTGCAGAGCGGGCCAGGTGAGAATGGAATAATCCTTAAAAAAATGATTGCTGGTGTGCGCCTGTGGCAGGAAGCGGGTGCAGGGCAGGCCAGGGGAAAAGGGAATAATCCTCAAAAAAATAATTGCTGGTGTGCACTTTTGGCAGGCAGTGGGTGCAGGGCGGCCCAGAAAAAAATTGAATAATCCTTAAAAAAAAAAAAAATGCTGGTGTGAGCCAATGGCTTCTGGCAGTCGGCGGGTGCAGGGCGGGCAAGGTGAAAATGGAATAATCCTTGGCAGGCAACGGGTGCAGGGCAGGCCAGGGAAAATGGAATAATCATTGAAAAATTATTGCTAGTATGCACCTTTAGCAGACAGGGGGTGCAGGAAAAAGTCAAATTATTGAAATAAAATTATTGCTGGTGTCTCCTAGGGACTATGAGAAATCCTGTGACAGGCAAGGAAAAATGAATAAAAACACTGTACATACAGACTACAATCATCCTCAAGCACATTAATTACATCAGGGAAATAAGAATAAATGAACAAAAAACAAAAAGGCATAGGCCTCTTCTATCAATGTCCCTAGAAAATGGCTTTGAAAAGTGAAAGAAAAGGAACACACTGGCTACACAAAATGGGAGTCCCCCACATGGCCATCAAGGGCAAAGGCATGGACAACAAAGAACACAAGCAGGCCTATGTCGAAAGCAAAGCACACTGACTACAAAATGGCCGCCAACCACATGACCACCCAGGACAAAGGCATGGACAACAAAGAACAAATGCAGGCATATGGTTAAAGCAAAGCACACTGACTACAAAATGACCGCCGGCCACATGGCCACCAATGGTAAAGGCATAAACAACAAAGAACACCTTCAGGCCTATGGCAAAAGCAAGCACACTGACTACACAAAACAAAATGGCCACCCTGCCACATGGCATAGAGAACAGAGCCAAAATATTGGTCTGTGACAAACACACATGCACACTGGCCACATAAAAATTGGCGACTTGGCCAGCAAAGAAAGGTGGCATGGTAAACAAAGAAGAAAACACTATCATTAATTCAGCAATGGCAAAAATGGAAATACATTATTAAAAATTCACCAACCACAAACATCTCAAGGCATTGAAAATGACCTCACCAAAATACTTTTTAACACTTTTCAGAGAAACATGAAATACAAAAAAAACACCTTTTGCATTTACTCCAAGGCCATCCCTTAATCAATAGAAAACAAACATATATCACATAAACACATTTTTTAATATCTATATGGATATATATCCCCAATGCCTAGTAATAATAGCTGGCTGGCCGTGGCCCGTGGAGGAGGCAGACTAGGCCTCACCGCAAAATGAGCCAAATAATTGTGCAAAATTCCCAAACGACACACAAGAAAATAGGGGAAAAGTACTTTAAATCTTTTTAAACCAGGTTCTCAGCCCTTCCAAACCTGTGCAAACTTTACACCTTGGAACAAGCTAAAAACGTTAATGCAAAATAGGCCCTACTGCAACTTCTGGTCACCCACAATCAAATTTAAAAATGGAAGAAACAACATGCAAGGTAAAAAAAAAATACTGGTGCATGCACTCCATCAAACAACAAACGTATCTAAAAATTAATTAACTTACTTGATTCCTCAAAAAGAATCCTTGAAAATCCAATGGTATACGCAGCAGGGATTGCAGACAAAGAATAGAGTGATCCTTTCCCCTCAAAATCCAAATAAAAAGTGACCAAAGGATGGGCAAAGCACTGTGAGGAGCCTTCTGGACAGGAAGAGGAAGTTGGAGCCGCTGTGGCACTTCCTGTTAAAAAAAGAAAGATACAAAAACATGTTTTGTCCTAAAAAACTACCTAAACCATCCGTTCAGGTCGAGTAGTTAATGGAAAATCCAATTGCTAATTAATTTTGATTCTTCTCGAGTAGAAAATCTACTTGAGAAGTAGCCCTCTGAAAGCGACTGTCCGCGTTAGAAAATGGCACCAGAAGGCTTCCTAGCAACTGGAAATTGTGCTAGGGGATGCCAAATCTCACTCACGCTCACCAGCGTGCTTGCTGGAGCCTCGTGTTGTTCTTGTTGTCAATGCTTTGCTCGAATGGGAACAAAATCTGTCATGCGGTGATTAGTGGAATTTTGCTTGAACTCTGCATTAATGAGTAACGCCAAAATGCCGCCAATTCCATGAGCGGAATGAAATTTTCCACCCACCCCCAATAGTTTGCAGATGCAGGTTCACCATGTACCTTACTATTCAATGTGTTATTTTACAATTAAGGGTCACTTAAGAATGTAGAAAAAAACTGACAACAGTCCTGAAACTATTATTACCATACTTTATTTTGTGGTTTCATTTAGAAAATTAGGAATTAATCTTACCCCATATTTATTACAACACGTTTATGGTACAACCAATGATGAATTTAATACTTAAAAGGACAAATGCAAGAATGTGTTTGCAGAACAGCTGGGTAATGTTAAAGGTTCTCTTGTGAAGTAAATTGGGAAATTATGCCATTCCAGTTAAGCATATGTCAATGAAAATATCATAAAATGTGTGAGCAAAAATGTGTTTGTTTTACTTAAAACATTGTGCAAGGGCCACACAATTGAGCTTGTATACATCCTAATGAGATATACCAGTAGTTATTGTATTGCCAAAGCCAATAGGTCTCTCCTTTGTGAGAGCTATTGGCTTTGTCAATGTATTTTAAGCATGTTGTACAGCAGCACGGCAACTGTGCAGCATGGCTGAAAGTTAGAAAAAAAGCTCTATGATGCGCTTTTTCTGGCGGGATGGGATAAGCAACAACTTAAGAAGGGGAAGTAGGAAGCAACAACCGGAGAGGGACGTGGGGAGGAGGGGTCAAGCAACAACCGAGGAGGGGGCAGTGTGCAAGGGGAAGCAACAATGCAGGAGGGGCAGCATGAGCAGGGAAAGCAATAAAGGGGGAGAGGAGTGGGAGGGTGGCAGTAGTATGGGGCAAGTTACAGCACAAGAGGGGTGGAGGGACTGGGGCAAGCAACAAAGTGGGGGGTATTGGGAGGGACTGGGCCAAACAACAAAGTCGAAGGAGTAAGAGGGATGGGGCAAGCAACAAAGCAGGAAGGGTTTGGGAGGGAGGAGGGCAAGCAACAGAGCAGGGTCCGGGCAGGGGCATGGGGCAAGCAACGATGCATGAGTGAGCGGAGTTACAGGGCAAGCAACGATGCAGGAGGGGTGGGTGTAATTAGTAAAATAAATTAATTCTGAAAGCGCATCTAGTGGGAGGTCACACATCAGGCAAGGAAGCCATACTTCGGCCATGCTCCAGGAGAGGACCAAAATCCCGTAGTGAAGGCGTCACGTGCTGACCAAAGAGAAGCAAGAAAATGAGTGACAATGAAGCCAGCCAATGTTAAGCAATGGGCGGGCTCTAAGCCCCTTGAAAGTAAAGAAAATTATTTGCAAGCGACAGTGCATGCGCTGTCTCAGTTGAGACCTAAAAACAAGTATTTAAAGATAATGCACTGATCCTCATTGAACAAGCAAATATTATTTGTTAGCCTTTACCCAAAATACATGAGTTTACAGCTAAAACTGAAAATGCCACATAATTATCTTTATTTGAATTCCGTGCTGCATACCACGGAATCTAACAATTTAACCACTTTTGTAACACTTGAAGGTGCATTTTACTATGTAAAGACGCCATTCAGGTCAGCTTTGGCCGCTGCCATATTTTTGAAATTAATGTATATTTTGTTTAAATATATAGAGTACACTACAGCACTTCAAGGTGACTTTCTTAGAGTTGATGATTCAAAGGTCGATGAACGTCTTCAATGAGAGCAGTATGAGCATGACAAGCAGGGCCGGACTGGGAATGCAAACCGGCTCTGGCAATTGAGTCGGGCCGGCCGCAGGGGGGTATTGTGCGTTGAAAACACTAGAGCTGCTTTTGTTACAGGGGGCCGATATTGCAGCTATGCCGCAAAATCGGCCCCCTGTAACAAAAACGCCCCCCCCCAGGGGTCCAAAACCGGCCCTCACCCTGGCAGCCCACCGGGAAAACGTCCGGTGCCCACTACGACCAGTCCGGCCCTGATGACAAGTGTAACTTTTTTTATGAGGAACGTGAATATTTATGACATCAAAACAGCCAATGAATATAACCCAAAGAAAGCTTGATTAAAGCTGTTAGGAAGGCGCCAACTCCTACAAAGAAGGATCAATTCTTAATATTCTATGATTCTCCAAACCTTATGCCTATTTTGCTGCTCCATTTTCCATGTTGTCTGAACCCATCCATGGATGTTTAAGAAAGGGCGAAGGTCAGATTCCTGTGTGGTGACATTAAACACTCTTTTATAAAAGCTCTGACAAGAATATTATAAGTGTCAGGAAGAGGGCATGCAAGCAGTGGATGTAAGTAAAGACGCAGTGGGTGCTTTATTGTCATAATGTTATAATGGCAATGAGTATTGTAGCATTTGCACGCAGGGTGTTGAAAACTGTCGAAAGGAGATATTCTGCATTACAAAGGGAGACTGGCTTGTACTCTTGCTGTAAAACACCACAAGACTTGTTTATGGGGATGGTCATTATTAATACAAAGGAGTCAGAAACCTCCAGTTTTTTTAGTGCTGAGCAATGGCACATGGAAAGCATCAACTAGGCTAATTAAGTTACTTGCCAAGTTAAATAAATACAGCATCATAATTTTTTTAATTCCACGAGGTAACACAGCATGACAGCATTTTGTCTAAATTGCCCTTCTCATTAAAGGAGACACAGAGGATGAGTTTTCAAAACTTGTTGTAGCATCTATCAAAGATGTAACTGGAGCATGTAGGGTGTGATTCCCAACCAGGAAGGCTGGCTGCTGAGGAAGTTGCTATGTTGCCTAATGTGCTGCAGGATATTATTAATAGCTACCTCAGGAAACGTTTACTGGAGCAAGCCATGAAATTACAATGGGAAATAAATTGAAAACTTGCTTTGGCAAATGAGTTCTTTCTAAGAGGTGATAAAGTCGCACCATCTGAAAAAGTTTGCTGGAAATATTTTTCAACAAGTCTTTCATATACGCTTGGGGGTAAGAGCTACCAGGAATATGGTGAAAAATTGTGACAAATGTATTCCATCGAAGCCTCTTCCATTTCCAATAAGGCCTTTGGAAAATGTTGCAATGGACATTTTGAAGACATAGGGGGATATGTACAAGAACTGCCGCTAACTAACGCTAACGCTAGTTAGCGGCAGTTTTCTTAACGCGGCCTATCACCAAAAACTATCGCCCTGTTAGCGATGTATTTACAATACGTCGCTACATGGCGATAGTTCCAGGTAGCTGTGGTGAAAACTGCCGTTAACACTAGCGTGAAGGTGATACAAATTATGGCGTTAGGGGGCGAAAACTGACGAAAGGCCAATTTGCGGGCAAAAAACTCACGTTAGTCAGCCAAACGTGACTTTTTTTGCCTCTAGAGGCAAAAATAGCCTAACAGTCCACCCCCAATGAAAAATAGGAAACAAAACCAATGGAATGCAGATTGGAGCAGCCAGGGCCAAGTGCAGGACAGATCAACACCCCCCCCCCCAAACCCCCAACAGCCAGGATGACCAGCCAGAGTCCCAGGGGAAGAGGAAATCCAGAGCTACAATCATGAAAAGAGGCGCATCGCTGGGCAAAACTTATCATTGCGCACTTCTTGCAACACCATGGAATCCAAAACCTTGAAAGCGCGGACAGTTCCCGGGGCCCAAAGGCCTTGCTGGGCCTGCATCTGGGCCCCAGAGTGGGATGCGGGGGTGCTATGGAGTTGCTGGCACATGGTGGTAGACATTGAGGCGTTGGTGATCACCCTTACCTGTTGGTGAAGTCTGCCAGGTCGCATGGAGACATGCTGCTGACCTGTGTGAGAAGACTGCCTGGTGCCCTTTGGAGCTGTGAACGGTAGAGGCGCTCCTGCGCACCAACGAAGGGAGGTCTGCATCGCATACCACGCGCCACCACTACACTGGGGTGCACGGAGGAGATTACCAATGGTGGGCCACGCCTCTCTGCATCAGAGGCCGGAGGATGTTGCGCTGGCCGGACGCTGTGGAGGGTGAGGCCCCTGAGCTTCGCCGAACTTGTGTTGATGGAGTGCTGCAACTTCACGCCTAAGGGGGCCCTGTTGCATCACCTGCATCCGGAGGTCCCCCAGCAGACTTGGCGTTGACTGCTGTACCCTGGCTTGTAAAATCCCGCCTGGCTGAGGCTCCTGCTGGCTGAGTCACAGGTTTGGAGAGAGTGCAGCGGATTGCGCCACGGTGTCAATGCCCAGGTGAGGAGAAGGTGTGACGCTTAGCGGAGAAGGCCTGGGAGTCGAGTCGGGCCCAGGCCTAGCACCTGTGGATGAAACACCCCCAGTGTCGGCTCATCCGCTGTGGCGGAATAGCGACGTCCCACTGCTTTCAAGCAGTGCAAGAAGAGGAAACATAACATGATGATAACTTACTGATGTACTCATGCTATGTTTCCTTTGCGGGCGGGAGGGTGGGTGGGGCTGCACTACCCACGGAGCAGGGCAGGGGCGGAGTGGTATGCCCACTCAAGTGTGCAATGACTGGTCGGCCCTCTCAGGCCGCCCAAAGCAGTTATGCGCACATCCCTGTTCGCAATGAAGGCTGCATTATAGCCTGCATGGAGCACATGCCCACCCCTCCAACCCCTGGCTGAATGCCTTGGCACAGCGCTCAAGAACAATAAGCATGCCGCATTGCAGCATTTTGATTGGCTTAGGGGAGGGAGCCAGGCTGCCTGCTTCCTGTTCCTGGAGGCAGACTCAGGAGAGCAGGAGCACAGAAGACGCAGGACCCGGCCTCGAGGTGAGAATTAAAAAATATATATATTTACAATCCCCGCTCCCCCCTCGCGTCCCTGCCCCATCCAGGGTCCTTTCCCGCGTTTCCCGTCTCCCAGCTGTCCAGTCCCCCACGCAGCACTACATAATGGCAGCCACTGTGCGGCCATGCGCAGCGGGCGTACCACTAGTGCGCCAAAGGCAAGTCCATCTGAGTCCGTCTGCCCCTGGACCGCGCCCAGCTCCAAGGACCCTTCCTCTGGGACACTCCACCGCTAAGACGCCAGTACCCTCCTTGCCATCAACCCTGGACGCCACACCGCCTGCCATCTAGCAATACTGTAGAATTCTCTTGCACCCTGCGCCTGTCAAAACTGCAAACGCACCTTCTGCGACATCAGTACACCAGCGCCTCCTGCCGCCCAGCCGAACAACAGCGCAGCCGATCGGCTCAACTGCATCCTCCTCAACGTGCGGTCCCTCCACAAACACGCAACAGAAATCTGGGACCTCCTCGACGCCACCTCTTCAGACATCGCCTTCTTCACGGAAACCTGGACCAACCTCTGCTCCAGACCGGACATCGCCATCATCATCCACGACGGCTACAAATTCACTCGCAAGGACCACCCGAGCAGCCAGGAGGAGGCATTGCCATTGTCTGGAAAAGGCACACTCCGACTGACCACGCACTCTAATGACCCAACGGTGACCATGGAACACCTCCACTTTCAGATCCCGACCAACCCCAACACCACACTCCGCGGCACCCTCATCTACAGGCCCCCCGTGCCATGAACCCCCATTCACCGATGCCATTGTAGACCTTATCGCACCCCAGGCTCTCCCATCCACCGACTACATCCTACTCAGAGACCTCAAGTTCCACCTAGACAACCCGTGACCAGAACACCACCCCCCTCCTGGGGAACCTTGTCAACATCGGACTCAAGCAGCTAGTCACCACACCAACCAACATAGCCTGACTTACGCTCGAGCCCGTCTTCTCCACCAGTGGGAACTTCAACTACAGCCACACCAGAGGACTCTCCTGTACTGACCATCATTGTTTACATCACGCCTTCACCACGCCCACCGTACACCATCACCATCATTGCCCCCCGTCGCGGGTCGATCAAGGCCACCGAAGAACTTCCCGTCAACTCCCTCAGCACCACCACTCCGCCAATGCTAACGACGCCAACACCGCAGCGCGCAACCTCCACCGTTGGATCTCCAACTGCGCCAACACCCTGGCACCCCTCAACAAAAGACCAGGCAAACAACACTCCAAGTAGGCCAACTGGTTCACTCCCGCCCTCCACTAGTCCAGCCCCACCTGCAGACTTCTCGAGGCGAGATGGAACCACAACATCAATCAACTCCGTAACACAGTCACTCTTGCACCATGGCACAAGGGTGCCTGCGTTGGGGCATGGCAGCCATTGTGCGCCAACTTAGGGGAAAAAGACAGGGGGGCTTATTCATGAGCCCCTTCGGTGCGTCATTTTCTTGACGTACTTGCAGAGTGATTCTTGCACCACGTTGCGCTGTATTTGCAAAGTGACGCATCTAGGCATATGCGTGACCTGGTGAAGCCCTGTGCCACATTATACCTGCATCAGGTATGATGTATGCAGGGTGGGTGTTCCCACGCAACAAAGCCTCATAGGAGTGGGGCAGTGAAATCACTCAGATTTCACTACAACAATTGTAGGATGCCACTGCGTCAGTACCTTACGCCTGCCTCATGGCAGGCGTAAGAGTGACGCAGTGCCACAGGGATAGGCTGGCCCCATGCATTGCTGGAGTTGCGTCATGCTTGTGACACAACTGCAGCAACGCGTGACTATTGCGCTGACAGATACGTCAGGATTCCAGTGATTAATTGTGACATGGAGCGCTGTACAGTAAATACAGTGCACCCATGGTGTCGCAAGAAGGGCGTAGTGAAAAGTGTTGCAACGCTTTTTTGTCGCATTGATGGAACACTTTTCATGAATGAGGCCCAGGAATGCGCCCTATCTTATTGATGGTGCACATTCCTGCCCTGTAGGTTTGTCGCAGGGCAGCGCAGCAACATTCCTTGCAGCGCAGCAACATTCCTTGCAGCGCTGTCCAGCACCAAAACCTTCTGAAATGAGGCCCCAAGTGTTTGCACCATTTTTAAGACCAGCTATTTCCTGGTCTTAAAAAACTGCCTTTAACTGCAGTTAGAGGCAGTTTTTTTGGTTTTGCACCATACAAGGAATTCCTTGTAAATATCGCAAAGTGGGGGTGGCGGCATTTTTTGCATGGGAACGCCTACCTTGCATCTCATTTTCGTTAACTCCCGCTAACAGAAGTGGCGATCTTAGAAATTCACGTTTTCGCCAGAAAACTGCCGCTAACTGAGATTAGCGGCAACTTGTAAATAAGTCGATAAAAAAAAAGCCGCCGTAACGTCAAAAAATTAACGCTACGGCGGCGTTAACTCCTTGTACATATGCCCCATAGATCTTACCGACCATTCAGACACTTGATAGTCTTAGAGCATGGGTACTCACAAACTTTCTGTCAGGGCCAAAATTCCTGTGTGGTTTGTGGCCGAGGGCCGCACCGGTAGGGGTGAGGTCAGTGGGGGGCGGGGTCAGTGGGGGGGCAGGGCTAGAGTAAAAAAAATCCACCCTGTTTCAAAACATTAGACAATGCGACAATGCTGTATTTCAAAATCAGATGTAACTACAAAGAGCACATTTTTATTAGCAGACAATAGCAATCTTAAGAAGCATTGCATAGCTTCATACACACTTTGACCCCAATTCCATCACAGGGTTACTTTTGGCCCACCCTTAACCCCGCAATAGCCTGCAATGTCTTGCAAACGGAATGGCAGAAAGGCAAGGACCAAAAACTGAAGAAAGTCAAGAGGACTCCAAGAGTTTACTTTTTATTCCTGGAGCAAACTCCATGACCGTTGAGGCCAGTCTGAGAGGGCCCCCCAGATTTTCTTCCCCATCCATCTGGCCTTCCTCACTTTACACTCTTATAGTGCAGACTCTAAGAAATGCCCTTGCCATTGCTGGAAGGACGGGGGATTGCGATCCAGCCTTGCTGAAGCAATACAAATACGACAAACTGCCATGGTGATGAAGACCATCCCTTCTTTCACTGTTTACTTCATCCTTTCTCCTACAAGGCGGATACCTTCATATCCAAGCTACCACACTGCCATCATACACCCTGGATCTACTACCCATAGGCACTATCAGTGTAGCTGACTGTTCTGATCAGTTTTGTGGGCTCGCTATAGACAGCTTCAGAAGTCTTTCACAGCTTTGCATACAATATTACATAGAGTGGGCTTTGGTTCAGCCCCCTGCTCATGATTGCAAGGCTTTTTGTCCATTCCATTGGCAGATCCTGATTTTGACTTTTCTCTCTATTCTTGTGCTGGTCCCACTCCTATAGGAATTTGGCTTTACCCTGATTGAATGAGTTGTTTCCTTGAAATGCTGATATCAGCGAACAACTTTTCTTTTATTTCTTCACCATTTGTGTTTACCACTCCAGGGAAGTGCATGTCCTGCTCTTTCCCCTATATTTTCTCTTTATTTAGCTCTGCCCTTTTCTAGCTCATGCTCTTTCCCTCGCTTCTCCCCTACAGTAATCTTTTGTTGTTTCCTCCCTCTGGCACAAAGTACTGACTTCACAAAGTACTAGCAAATCTCTCTCTCTCTCTCTCTCAGTCAGTCTCTATCTCTCAGTCAGTCAGTCTCTCTCTCTCTCTCTCTCTCTCTCTCTCTCTCTCTGTCAGTCAGTCTCTCTCTCTCTCTGTCAGTCAGTCTCTCTCTCTCTCTCTCTGTCAGTCAGTCTCTCTCTCTCTCTCTGTCAGTCAGTCTCTCTCTCTCTCTCTGTCAGTCAGTCTCTCTGTCAGTCAGGCTTTCTCTCTGTCAGTCAGTGTCTCTCTCTGTCAGTCAGTCAGTCAATCTCTCTCTCTCTCTCTGAGTCAGTCTCTCTCTCTCTGTCAGTCAGTCTCTCTCTCTGTCAGTCGGTCTCTCTCTCTCTGTCAGTCAGTCTCTCTCTCTGTCAGTCTCTCTCTCAGCCAGTCAGTCTCTCTCTCAGCCAGTCAGTCTCTCTCAGCCAGTTTCTCTCTCTCAGTCAGTCTCTCTTTCTCTGTCAGTCCCTCTCAGTCAGCCTCTCTCTCTCTCTCAGTCAGTCAGTCTCTCTCTCTCAGTCAGTCACTCTCTCTCTGTCAGTCAGTCAGTCTCTCTGTCAGTCAGTCTGTCTCTCTGTCAGTCAGTCTGTCTCCCTCTGAGTCAGTCTCTCTCTCTGTCAGCCAGTATCTCTCTCTCAGTCAGTCTCTCTCTCTGTCAGTCCCTCTCAGTCTCTCTCTCTCTCTCTTAGTCAGTCTCTCTCTCTCAGTCAGTCTCTCTCTCTGTCAGTCAGTCTCTCTCTCTCTCAGTCTCTCTCAGCCAGTCAGTCTCTCTCTCAGCCAGTCAGTCTCTCTCTCAGCCAGTCAGTCTCTCTCTCAGCCAGTTTCTCTCTCTCTCAGTCAGTCTCTCTCTCTCTGTCAGTCCCTCTCAGTCAGTCTCTCTCTCTCTCTCTCTCTCAGTCAGTCTCTCTCTCTCAGTCAGTCACTCTCTCTCTGTCAGTCAGTCTCTCTGTCAGTCAGTCTGTCTCTCATTCAGTCAGTCTCTCTCTCTGTCAGGCAGTCTCTCTCTCTCTGTCAGTCAGTCTCTCTCTCTCTCTGTCAGTCAGTCTCTCTCTCTCTGTCAGTCTCTCTCTCTCTGTCAGGCAGTCTCTCTCTCTGTCAGTCTCTCTCTCAGTCAGTCACTCTCTGTCAGTCAGTCTCTCTCTCTCTCTGTCAGTCTCTCTCTCTCAGTCAGTCAGTCTCTCTCTCTCTCTGTCAGTCTCTCTCTCTCTGTCAGTCAGTCTCTCTCTCTCTCTGTCAGTCAGTCTCTCTCGCTCAGTCAGTCTCTCCCTCAGCCAGTCAGTCTCTCGATCTTTACCAGTCCGTCTCTCTCTCTCTCAGTCCGTCTCTCTCTCAGTCAGTCTCTCTCAGTCAGTCAATCTCTCTGATTCAGTCTCTCTCTCTCTCTGAGTCAGTCTCTCTCTATCAGTCAGTCTCTCTCTCTGTCAGTCAGTCAGTCTCACTCTGTCAGTCAGTCTCTCTCTCTGTCAGTCAGTCTCTCTCTCTCTCAGTCTCTCTCTCAGCCAGTCAGTCTTTCTCTCAGCCAGTCAGTCTTTCTCTCAGCCAGTCAGTCTCTCTCTGAGCCAGTCTCTCTCTCTCTCAGTCAGTCTCTCTCTCTCTCAGTCAGTCTCTCTCTCTCTCTGTCAGTCCCTCTCAGTCAGTCTCTCTCTCTCTCTCTGTCAGTTACTCTCTCTCTCTCTCAGTCAGTCACTCTCTCTCTGTCAGTCAGTCAGTCTCTTTGTCAGTCAGTCTGTCTCTCTGTCAGTCAGTCTGTCTCCCTCTGAGTCAGTCTCTCTCTGTCAGTCAGTCTCTCTCTGTCAGCTAGTCTCTCTCAGTCAGTCAGCGAGTATCTCTCTCTCTCTGTCAGTCGCTCTCTCTCTGTCAGTCAGTCAGTCTCTCTCTCTGTCAGTCTCTCTCAGTCAGTCACTCTCTGTCAGTCAGTCACTCTCTGTCAGTCAGTCTCTCTCTCTCTGCCAGTCTCTCTCTCTCTCTCTGTCAGTCAGTCAGTCTCTCTCTCAGTCAGTCTCTCTCTGTCAGCTAGTCTCTCTCAGTCAGTCAGCGAGTATCTCTCTCTCTCTGTCAGTCGCTCTCTCTCTGTCAGTCAGTCAGTCTCTCTCTCTGTCAGTCTCTCTCAGTCAGTCACTCTCTGTCAGTCAGTCACTCTCTGTCAGTCAGTCTCTCTCTCTCTGCCAGTCTCTCTCTCTCTGTCAGTCGGTCAGTCTCTCTCTGTCAGTCAGTCAGTCTCTCTCTCTGTCAGTCAGTCAGTCTCTCTGTCAGTCAGTCAGTCTCTCCCTGTCAGTCAGTCTCTCTCTGTCAGTCACTCTCTCTCTGTCAGTCAGTCTCTCTCTCTGTCAGTCAGTCTCGCTCTCTCTCTGTCAGTCAGTCTCTCTGTCAGTCAGTGTCTCAGTCTATCTCAGTCTCTCTCTCTCAGTCAGTCTCTCAGTCAGTCTCTCTCAGTCAGTCAGTCTCTCTCAGGCAGGCAGTCAGTCATTCTCTCTCTCTGTCAGTCTCTCAGTCAGTCTCTCTCTCAGTCAGTCAGTCTCTCTCTCCACTCTCTCTCACTCTCTCCCTCCACTCTCTCCTCCCTCTCTCTCTCTCTCTCTCTCTCTCCACTCTCTCTCTACCCACTCTCTCTTTCTCCACTTTCTCTCTCTCCACTATTTCTCTCTCTCCACTCTCTCTCTCTCTCTCGCCACTCTCTCTCTCTCCATTCTCTCTCTCACTCTCTCTCTCCCCACTCTCTCTTTCTCCACTTTCTCTCTCTCTCTCTCTCTCTCTCCACTCTCTCTCTCTAAACAAAAGCTGGGGGGCCATTACCTGCAAGGTCCGCGGGCGGCCAAGGAAGGCATGCTGTGCCGCTGGCGGCCCACGGGCCGTACTATGAGTACCACGGTCTTAGAGGAAAACTGTTCAGTGAGCTAATGTTACTTTCTTGTATGCTCCCACCAGGAACATTGTTATTAGATTTTTGTTCAACAATTTTGCGAACGCGCCTTTTACAAAGGAAAATAATATTTAATTTACAGAACATAAAATGAACGAATTTTAGATATTCGCTTTTAGAGAAAACTGATGCCATGCATAAAAGAGTGTGATTGAAATTTTGCTTTGAAATTTTGCTTGCATGAGTGGGTTACCTGACAGCGTGACCAAGAATATTTGTGACGGAATACTGACTGCTCTGGTTGGAAGAATGACACTTGTAATGTATTTTACAGAAAGTTATGTAAGTTTCACAATTAACCACTTGGATTTATGGGATACTCACCTTTTCAAATGTCGAGGAAGAGAATTCCAGTCACTATGTTTTTCGCGTATGTATCTCTGAATGTATAAGCAACATGCATTAGCAAAGCAAAGGTCACCCTTTGGGAGGCAGCACAGCATCAGCAAGATGTTGTGCAGCATGACCAAAAGTTTAAAAAAAACCATAAAAGACATGATGACGAAGCTGCACTAGCAGCAGTGGCAGCATCAATTTGTACATGCGTGATGATGGCCTCCTCATGTTGTAGGCTCACAGATGTGTGATGACGTTTGCGCGCACATGCATCATTCCACATGCACGGCTACAAAATGATACAGGCGTCTTTTTATTTTTTATTTACTAATTTAAGATGGATATAAATAAATAGAAAAAAATGAATAAAAGTAGGGCAAAAAGCTTTTTTAAGGTGGCAGAGCTGACAGCAATTTGCTGTCTGGCTCCCCCTAGAAAATATTAAATATAAATTTAAAAAAAAGAATGTGTACAACATAAGGGAAACAACTGGAGTGGGAAGTGGAGGGAGAAAGCAGCACGGGGTGTGGGTAGAAGCACACCAGAGAGAAAGCAGCATGAAGCGCAAGGGAGGCAGAGAGATTGGCAGGGGGAGAGGTACATAATAGAGAGCTTGCAACACAAGAGAGCAAGCAACACGGAGCACGGGGGTAAGTATATTGTGGAGGGAACACAAGGGTTAGAGATGGAAAACACATGCATTCTCCTTCAGGGGAGGGACAAACACAAGTTGGACAAGCAGGGACAAGGAACACCATTGAATAAGAAGCAAGCAAACAAGAGGAAAATAAAACTAACCAATGGTAAGCATTGGGTGGGCTGTAAGTCCCTGTAAGTTCTTGATAAGCCCAAACATGTCTGCCACACAGACAGCTTGCATTGTCTGGCAAGTGAGACCTAAAAAGATGATGAAGACATGAATGAAAAGTCAAATAAAGAGTTCAAGCACATCAAACATATTCTAAGAGCTAACATGCTTCAACAAATGGATATCTGTAAAAGTTCACTGTGGTATCAAATCCGGAGAAAGTGGTTGAAGAAAGTGACAATGCTGTTAAACTGAGTAGTGCGAAGTGGAGGAGTAAGAGCACAAGAAATGAAAGCTTACAGCAATGATTCACCTGACTTGCGGTTCATTGATGTGTGTGTGGAAAAATAATGAAGAAGTAATATAAAATAAGGATGTACAGTGAGAGAAAGCATGCTCTCATAGCAATGATTTTGTTACTCATTATAGGATCACAGGTAATAATGATACTGAAGATCCTGGATGAGAAGATGGCACTTCTGCAAAATGCTAATATGTTCAATTTGAGATGCACTAGTGGAATGACTAATACCCCTCTATACCTTCAGGTTTTACTTTGTTAAAAAGGGATTAATTTAGTATTAAGTGAATTAAGTTTTAATGGCATTGTAGTATATTCCTTTTTTTAAATATATATTTTTTATTTTAGCCATAAGTAAGACATATATTACACATATACATTAGAAATGTTAACATCACATAGTTCCGAATCAGTAACTGACACTGTAGTCAAAAAAAGAAACAACAGATAAACCAGGTGTAAGAAGAAGACAGTCCGAACTGAAATGTAAGAAACAACAACAATTTACCATTTAGAAGCTTAAGATAAGAATTAAAAATTAATATCTAATATCTAAGATAGAGCCATAACAGAGCATATATTATAAAGTGACAGTGTATCATTACTCCCATTGGAGACCGGCCCAGATGCTATTGAATTTAAGCCAAGAGTGAGGCCCTCTGGCTTTAGTTAGAGCAAGTTCCATCTCGTACACCTGTCTGAGCAGAGCCCAAACTTCATTAACATTTGGACTAACATTGTCAATCCAGACTCTGGCGACACATAGTCGAGCACATGCTATAATGATGGTAGCCAACAGATTCACATAGCTAGCAGCTTTGCATTTGATCCCCAAAAATATTTCCTTTTCAGTAAGCTGGAAATTTTGGCCGAGAAGTGGACTGAGAATACTGGAGACCCCACTCCAGAACCTGTTAAGCCTAGGGCAGTCGACAAACATGTGCCTAAGGTCTATAGCGTAAAGTTGACATTTCAGACAAAATGACTTATCGAGAGGCCCACTTGGATATAATCTCCGGTGTATAATACAACATATATACTATCCGGTGCTGTTGTAACTTTAGATTAACAGAGGTTACCACTCGATCTAGTACGCCCATAGACTCCTGTATTTACGCAGCCACTATTTCAACCCTAAGAACCCGGCTCAATTTAGCCGCAATCTGTAAGCTATCATCATTGGCTGTTGCAAGAAATTTCTGATAAGCTGCGCCTATAGCGCCTAGGCCAGAGCTCGTATATATTCCAGACAATATTTCCGACGGGTTCGGCATTACAAATATCTTTTTACCTTGTATAAAAAAGTCCCTAATTTGTAAATACTTAAAGAAAGTATTTTGCCGAAGACCAAACTCGTTTTTAAGTGAAGCAAAAGAGCGAAACCCTCTCCATCATATAGTTGTCCAAGCCGGGTGATGCCCTTACATTGCCAGCCTTTCCTGATATGATCTTGAAATACATCGGACAGCATAGGGTTGCCCCACAACACTGTATATTGATGCAATGGAGGCAAAGAGTATTGCTTACAAATATCTTGCCATATCCGGATAATATCTTTAACTACCTTAAACTTCACTCGCTTGCAGTAGTTAGGTTTGGAAGACTTATATAGCATGAACCCAACCGATGGACCGCAGGCTAACTGATAAGACAACAAAGCCGGACCAGTATCCAACCCGCAGAGCAGGCCACGGATCTGACCAACAAAAACAGCCCAGTAGTAGAGCCTGAAGTCTGGGAGCTTAAAACCCCCTTGTATATAAGGTAGTTTCATAAGCCTGAGACGTCTCCTGGCGCGTCTGTAAGCCCAAATAAAGCTACCTATGACACTATCTAATCTCTTAAAAAAAGACCAAGGAACCCGCAAGGGTATTGAGCGATATAAATATAAGAATTTAGGAAGAATGTTCATTCTTATTACGTTGCACCTCCCATATATACTCAGTTGCACCTCCCATATATACTTAGCGGAAGCCGATGCCAACTACGCATTTTAGCCGATATTGTCTTAAGAAGCGGTTCATAGTTCAGAGATACAATATCATCAACCTGGCTGCTAAGACATACACCAAGATAGGTAGCTGTTTGTGTAACCCCTAATGCGGGAGGCAGGGCTTCCGATTGAAAGTTTACAATTGTCTGAGTTTTAGCTAAATTCAGCTTTTAGCCTAAAAAAGAGCCAAATAGCTCAGCCTCTTGTGTAATATGGACAATAGCATCTCCAGGATTAGCAGAGAAGACTGCAATATCATCTGCATACCCAGTTACCTTGAGTTCCACACCATTGAGACACACTGGGGAAATCCCTCCATTCAGCAGCAAATGCCTTATAAACGGCTCAATGTAAAGAGCAAACAACAGGTGGGGCAGTGGGCATCCCTGCCGTGTCCCCCGTTGAACAGCAAAGAGGGCAGATGTCATGCCATTCAATTTAATTGTTGCAACCGGCTTTTTATACAGCTTCTGCACAGAAGAGATAAACCTGGGGCCGAGACCGAATAACGCCATGGTAAGCCATAGAGCTTCCCAGGCCACTCTGTCAAACGCCTTTTCCGCATCGAGCATAACTATCCCTATCTGTTTGTTAAGTTTGCCAGAGACATCAAAGGCGGATATAGCAGTGCTAATATGAGCCGTTGTGTCTCTGCCAGGGACGAAGCCATGCTGCAGCTCCGAGACTAGCTTATGGATAGGAGGAGCTAAGCGTGAAGCCAGAATCTTAGAGAAGATTTTGGCATTGGCGTTAATTAAAGATATTGGACGATAAGAGCCTCTATCGTCAATCGGCTTCCCCTTCTTAAGGAATACCACAATATTAGTAGCACTCCATGAAGCAGAAGCGCCACCCCTATTAGTGATATCAATACTCAACTGCAAAAAAACTGGTGCTAGTATATCCCTGAAAGTTTTGTAAAATTCAAGCGGGATAACATCCTCGCCAACCGCCTTTCCTGAGGGTAGGGACTTAATAGCATCTTCGACCTCAATTAGCTCTATATCTTTCTGTAGCTCATTGGAATCCAAAGAGTCGAGTTGAGGCAGACAACTCTCCTGTAGATACTCAAGAAAAGTATATTTATTAAATGGAGCAGACTCAGAATATAAGTTGGCATAAAATAATCTAAACTGCTCCGCTATATCCTGTGGCTGAGTAAAAGACAAACCACCATCTCCTTTAATCAGTTAGATGTTACACCTAGCCTTTTGATCAGCAATCTGGATTGCCAACAAGCGCCCCACCCTCTCTCCATATTCGTATTGCAGAGTTTTGTGCTTATGATAATTAATAGCGATTTGATCTAATAGCCCTCTGTTGATTTTAGATCGAACTTTTAAGAGCCGAAGATATATTAACTGAGCCCCTGGATCCCTCACTACGATTGCCCCAGCGTGTTGGCGCTCTAGGTCTAAATAGTCACGCCGATCCTGTTCAGCCGCTTCAGTTGCCCTCCGATTTTGCGCTAAAATAAACTGAAGAGTCGCCCCCCTGACAAAGGCTTTCATACAGTCCCATACACTTGAAATATTGGCCATGCCAAGATTGTTACTCAAATACTCCTTCAATGCACTTCTAATATGTGCCTGATACTCAAGATTGCTAAATAAGTGTCTGGGAAATGAAAAAGCCCGAGGCGCCTTTCTAGCTCCAAGCTGTTTCTGCAAAGTTAGCATTACTGGATTGTGGACAGATGTAATTCTGGGACAGACTTCTACCCGTGCGTTTTCCAGCAATTATCTCTTGATAAAGATCATGTCGATATGGGAATAATGTTTATGTGGATAAGAGTAAAATGTATACCCTGGTAGTGTTAGGAAAAGTATCCTCCAGGCATCATCAAGCTGATGTATATGCAGTAATTCCAACAGAGCCGATCTGGTTCTGACCATTCTGGCCCGTACCTTACTATTGCTAGTATCTATTTTATTATCCATAATACAATTAAATCGCCCATGACTATCAAATTCCCGGCCCACCCAATAATTTGGCGCTTAAATAGTCAAAGACATCGGGGTAATCCAAATTAGGACCATATACTACGCAAATCGTAGCCATACGCCCGCTATCAGCAACTGAACTATTGCCCATCTTCCCTTAGTATCCGCTAATGTATGTAAGACAGTAGCTGCTAAATTCCTAGATTTCAGTATAGCGACCCCACAAATAGAAACCGCTTGCGAGGTACATACTAGTATATCATACCCAAGTTGTCTCAACAGTGACCTATCTTTGGGGCCTATTAGGATGGCGGGCGGATCACCCCCGCCGGGCTGCCGGTAGCCACCGCCGGCGGGGGCGATCCGCCCGCCATCCACGCCTGAATGACCCCCTGCCACATTAGGATGGCTGGGGGGTTCCGCGGCGGACGGGAAGACCGTCCGCCGCTTTTCCGCCCGTCGACGAGTCGACCGGGCGGAAAAGGGCTTAATATGGTGGCGGTGTCTGCAAGACACCGCCATCCATATTAACATGCAGGCAGAGAGCAGCCATTCCATGGATGGCAGGGGGGTACCTATGGTACCCCCCTGCATTTGCATGCACAAGGTGGCAGGCACCGCGCGGTGCCTGTCACGTTGTGCATGCAAATGCACAACATGCATTTTTTACATTGCGGCGGGTGCTGCTTACAGCACCGCCCGCCGCAATGTAAACAATGCGGGATGCGCCCGCCAGTGTGGTGGGCGCATCCTAATTTGAATGGCGGGACCGCCGCACCTATGGCGGGCGGTCCCTTTTGCCATTGCGGTGGCGGGCGGACAAAGTCCGCCTGCCATCGTAATAGACCCCTTTGTGTGCTAGATGAGTCTCGGTTAAGCCAAGTAGATGTGGTTTTAATACGCAAAGTTCCTCCCCAATTAGGCGTCGTTTTCAAGCTTGATTCAGCCCCGCAATGTTCCAATCAGACATTTTAAATCAGACATTGCATCATTTTAATTCGCCCACTTCCCACCTGATTCCATCTTGTATTTTGCGCCTACATTTCTAACTATTGATTGGCTATTTAACCCCCTCCCTCCCCCACCCTGACCCACCCTGACGCTCCGATAACCTGGTGATAGGCCGCTATCCGACGTACCAACCCCCCTCCCAACCCCTGCAAGACCCTCCCCCCAGTGCCTATAGAAAGGAATCATCCCGTTCCTTGCTGTCGCTGACTGACAGCTTAAAGAGGGCATCCGCCCGCACCCCCCTGCGACCCGTGACCCCCGTCCTCCCCCACACCCCACACCAATATATAAAAAAAAAGAGAAAGAAGTAAATGCCTCAAGCTTATAAAGGAGAGAACAATGTTTAGTTAATCATTTGAAAATTTGAAAAGTTTGAAAAATTTTGAAAAAGGAAAGCATTGAGCTAGGAGAAAGAAACAAGAAAAGGAGGAGCAATTCCATGCTCACTTTACATATCTGCACACTTTATACTTTCTAGCCAGCAGATTCAGACTGCCATTTTGAAAGAGCTTGTCTAGCATCATGCTCAGTATTAAAAAAATATGAGTGTCCATTTCTTATGATCTTCAGACGGGCTGGCTCCTGTAAAAAGACTTGCGAGCAGACAGCCTTAAAGGGATCGATTAACTGACGCAGCTTCCACCGCTTGTCCATTGTGGACTTACACAAACCTGAACGCACAAACATTGTAATCGTATCTAATTTAACTGGAGTAGAGGGACGTGCTTTAACATAAATCGCTTGACGTAACAGAAAGTTGCCCAGGAATACCAGGACTGGGCGCGGAGGTGGCTCAACTTGATTCCCTTGCGGGATAGTAAGAGGTAATCGATGCGCCCACTGGACTTGCGAGTCCATATCCCAGTCTGCCAAATCTGGAAACGCTTGCTGAAATAGATTGACTATATATGCCCGTGGATCTGAGCCTTCTCTCCCCTCCGGTATACCAAAGACCCGTAGATTATGCTGCAGTTGGCGATTTTCAAGGTCCTTGACTTTAGATTGTAGAAATGCCATCTGATTTTCGCAAGTTTT
This sequence comes from Calotriton arnoldi, assembly GCA_963921515.1. Classification (NCBI taxonomy): domain Eukaryota; kingdom Metazoa; phylum Chordata; class Amphibia; order Caudata; family Salamandridae; genus Calotriton; species Calotriton arnoldi. Next base: position 122,968 of record CAWUFW010017110.1, read on the forward strand.
AGCAACTCTTGAGGTGTAGGTGTTAACTTCTTCGATTGCTGCGACCCGTTCTTGCATTTCCGTGACATCTGAGGACAATGAGGCGACCTTGATGGTGACATCCGTGAGTGCCTGTTTAATCTCCCGGCTATCAGCTTTAGCTTGGAGATAATATTCCTGAGCCTCGGCTCTCTGAATAGATAGCGCCTGCAAGATTGTGGACAGGGAGGGCACATCATGTTCGAGAGATTGTGAGACACCAGTGGATGGCCCTGCAATAAGGTTGTTGCACGCCGTTGATATTACGGGGGCGGATGCAGACCCAAGTGCCTCAGAATCTCTGCCCGGATTCCCTTCAGAGCTGACCAGTTGGGTTGTTGGCGAGGCCGTAGAGTTCATACATGGGCGAGAGAATGTTAGTGGGTCTCCTCCCTCGACTGCCGCAGGTACCGCATGTAAAATAGGTGCAACATTGCCGGTATTGGAGAGTCGTGAAATGATGGCTTTAACCTCTCCTTTTGATGCCACCCATTTGCGAAGAGGGCTAAGGCCGTATTCAGCCTTTGCGCCACTCGGGGCAGAGTCTTTAAGTCGCCCAACTGTGGTAGTAAGCGGGAGTTTAGTACCACCACGGCCTTTGCCACATTTGCCACCTATAGCCCCTCTAGTGCTTTTGGTACCTCTGGCCTTTAGGCATTTCTCCCCCACCGGAGTAAGTACTTTTAATGTGTCTAATACTGCGGCATCATCAATCTCGCCATCGTCACCAGTTGCATTCACTGACTGAGCCGCGGACTCAGGCAGGGCATCACCCTGAGTATCCGAGGGAACATTGACAAGGTGGGTGTGCACAGAGCCAGCAGATAACTCTAGCCCACAATTGTTACTGAGTGTAGACGATTGCATTTGGCACTCCGAGCCGGAGATAGTATCGGCTTGAGAGTTAAGGTCCACATCATTGGGCATAGCGGTGTTTAAACTGTTAGCACAAAGCAGTAGATGAGGCTGTGCTTGTATTGCCACAGCAGACTGAATGGCAGATAGTACTGGAGAGCTGCAATCCCCTGATTGTGAGCCACCAGATTGCGTTTGTACCAAGTGACTCTCTCTTTCTCCCTCTCTCCCAATATCCGGAGAAGCTTCAATACTATTAAAGTCTGCTGAATCTGCTGAGGGGGGACCGCTCCTCTGCTGTCCAAGAGTTGGTGTTACTATATTCATGGTAGAACAGGGCAGGGGATCACCTTTTTCCCCCCAGCCTTCCTGTACTGCAGAAATCAGGGCTTCAGCCATCTCAAGCCCTGGAATGGAATTTTCAGAACCGCAGGACCGGGCAGCCCACCGGCCCTGCCCTGAGCGTAGTAACCGTAGTATCGGTCTCCCCAGCTGGGAGCAGGTAGCCGCACTCACAGCTGCACCAAGACCCCCATTCCTGCTATCAGTGCCAACATCCCTTTCAGCCGACGCAGAGCTTATCACCGCTGTTCCCGTTGCCACAGCTGATTCCCCTACGCGCCCACGTCCTTTGGGGGCAGCCGTTCGCTGTGGAGCCATCGCTTTGTGGAGCACTGCCGGCGTCTGCGGGCAACCGCTAGCAGTATGTATGGACCCCGGTGCAGGAGAAGAGTAGAGGAGCAGCCCAGCATAATACCACTGTGCTGCTCTACTCGCGTGGATAAAGTTGCAGGCGGCCGCCCAGCCCAGCCGCAACATCAAGGTATTAGGGCTTCTCAAAATGCCTGCGCTGTTGCCGCCATCACCGCCGTAGAAAGATGTTCCATTCTCCGCTCTCCGCAGCAAGGTAAGTGGAGAGATGCCAGGTGCTTTTGTGTTACCGTGCTTTCATGTCCGAAAATTGTCTATGGGGTGGGGGAGAGCACCAGGGGCCACGGTGTCAGCTGGGGAGGTCAGCGAGAGGCGTCCTCCAGAGCGGACTCAATCCGCCATCTCCCTGGCATTGTAGTATATTCCATTTAAATCATGTTGTTTCAAAGAGGTCCAGTGTTGTATGCATCACTCCGATTTTGAAGAGGTGAGTTAACTCCCAACTCTCCCATTTTAGTGAAGGAAACAATGTCCCTAATACATTTCAAACTGGTTTTAGGCCACCAATTAGTACGGAGACCATGCTCACAGCCAGCCGCGGCTGCTGCAGGTAAGAGCGGTGGGGCGGTAGGGCCAGGTGAGGGGGGATTTCGAGAGATGACCATGAGGGGAAATTAATTATTTATTTAATTTTCCTTCGTGGTCGTCTCTCGAAATCCCCCCTCACCTGGCCCCACCGCTCTTATCTGCAGGGGCCGCGGCTGTGAGCAGCCGCGGACAACAGTATTCGAATGATCTTGGATGATGGGAGCTGAGCAGCCCTCATTGTCCTTGATCTATCAGCAGCATTTGATATGGTCTCACATGCCACTTTCTTAGATAGACTCAGCTCGATTGGTATTCAGGGAAATGTTCTTCAATGCTATGAATCATTCCTGGGCACCGTTCCGTTCCTATTTTAAAGGCATAGTCTGTGGGGTCCAACCGGGCTCTGCTCTTAGCCCAACACTTTTTAGGTCTCGCCTGGCGTTAGCAGTGTGCATGCGCTGCTCTCGCCATGCGAGGGCTTCTTGTAATCGATACAGTTTTGGAAGTGGAGTGTAGGCTCCGCCCCCTGTTTCCATTCGCTAGCGTCATCGTGCATGCTAAACCCTGGCTTCCCATTGTTTGTGAGGCTTTTAAGTCCCTCCTGGTTACCACCCTGTCCACTTTTAGCCCCGCCCACCGGGACTGGATGCTTTACTTGCGGCGTGTTACTATCTCCTTTAATTAGAGGGTGAGGACTTTTTTTTTGTCATGCTGTTTATTTAGTGTCATTCCGGCTTGTTATTTATTAATTTTTACTTTACATTGGAGCGCGGCGCACGCTGTTTATTTATTATTTTTTACTTTACATTGGAGCGCGGCGCCCACTTTAGGGACACCGCGCTCGGTTTATTTATTTATTTTATACCGGATGCCCGCGCTCCGTTAAATATTCTCGCCTAAGTTTCTGTTCTCTGTAGCACTTAAGTACCGCTACTTAATCAAGTATCGCTTGTGCCTGATTATGCAGAGTACAGCTGCTTTTCTGCAGCAAGTAAAGGCATTGCCGGAACAATGAGGCTTTTCAAGTGCTCCTCTCTAATCACTGCTGTTTATGGGGTGTGTTGCTGCTATAGGATTCTATCCGTCTTGAAGTTTACAGTCTCTGTGACTTTTACTACTGTAAAATCCTTAGCTGGGTATAAATTGCTGTCAGCGACGAAGGTCCAGAGCTCAACGACAAAATATCTGGCCTTACATTCCAACTTTGAAAACAGGCCTTGGTTTGCCGTGACGTGTGTGTGTGGAGAGAGCTTTGGGGTTCGGCGTGTTTGAGGACCGTACCTCAGTCTGTGTGTGTCACAGTGGTGATTAACTGTTCATGTGTTTGTCCGTGTGTGTGTGAGACAAAGAGAGATTGATTCTATCTGTCGGTGCCTGTCGTACGTGTTGGTAGAGTTCAGTGTCCTCCAGCCTGTGTGTGCAGGAGCAGTGATGACGTGTGAGATGTTCTGCGCGTGTGTTTGTAGTGCTAAATGTGCCCTAGTATGCTTCTACTTGTGTTTTTGTGTACAGACTACACTGCTCAGGAATGTGATCACAAACAGGGGCTCATTGCCTGCTTTCACAATCCCCCTGCTTACTGCGCACCCCCTCCCGATGAAATGTGACCCGTCCCTCCCCCACCTCTCGCCTGCCTTCACAGCCGGGAGCTCAGCCTCGTAACAGGGCGCTCGGCAGCTGCCTGCCCTGCGTGGGTCAGGAGAGGCATCTGCGCACTTAACCCCCTCCCTGTCTCCTATTCTTTCTCTCTCTGTTACTTTCATCGCTTGCTATCATTCTCCTTTTCTCTCTCCGTTCCTCTCACTTTCTGTCCCTCTCCTCTTCTCATCTTTCTGTTACTCTCACCTCTTTCTTTCCCTCCCCATCATGCTGTCTCCCTCCACTCTCCTTCCTCGTCTCTTTCTCTCTTCTCACGTGTTCTCTTCATTTCTCGCTAGTCCTCTTCTTTCTAACTCCTTCTGTCAGTCTCTCCTTCTTCTTTTGGGTGTCCTTTTCACCCTCTCTGCCCCACACTTCTATGACACTCTCTTTGTCATCTTTCCTCTCCATCCTCTTCCCTCTTTTTTCTCTCCATTGCATATTGCGCTATTTCTTTCGCAGTCTCTCGGTACTTTCCAACGCTCATTGTCTTCCCTTGCACTTTCTTTCTCCTTTATTTGTTTCGTTGTGTGCCTATGTGTCCCTTGGTCTGTGTTGCTCCTCCGCCTCCCTCTCTTTCTTTTGCTCTCCGTTCTATTCCCTCTCTCCTCCCCCTCTCTTTCTTTGCTGTTCCACTGCCCGTCTTCCCTTTTCTCTCGATCCCCACTTATCTCTCCATTCTCCTCGGCCCATCTTGCTGCTGTCTCTTTCTTTCCCATATCTCCCCCTCTCTCTCTCCCCTTCTCTCTTTCTCAACATTCTTTGATTTCTCTTTGCTCTTCTTTCCGCGCTCACTTCCCGCGCCCCTGTTTCCTCATTCTTCGCGGTCTCTTCGCCCCGCTCTTGCTTCTGTCTTTCTCTCTCTCTCCTCTGCCTGGCTTTGTGTCAGTGGGAATGCTGTGATTTGGGAGCCAAGCTCGCCTGCTCAGTTTTTCCAGACCCTCATTTGGAAGGAAGAAAGTAGTGTCAGAATAAGAGTCCTTCCACGCCACATACACCTTCCTTCTCTTCCCTCGGTGTGTCACCCTGTTCGCGCGTGTGTGCATGTCTGCGCGCGCATATCGCAAGTGAGTGCACCCATAGCTGCCAAGGTTTCAGATTGCTATGAGTGACATTTTCAAAATTTAAATGCAATTATGAGTGACATTTCGACGAGTAAGAGTGACACTTTCTTGCGAGCAAAAAAATCAAGCAATGAAGAAAGGGAAACATAAAAATGTCAGAAATGAATCAGACCGAGAAACTGTAAGATTTTAAAACTGGTGCAAACAACTGCGGTGGCTGACCCATAATTACAATGAAATTATGAAAATATCACATATAGCCATCTGAAACCTTGGCAGTTATTGGCAGACTGGCCTGTACCCTCACCTTGGAGAATGCCTGACCAAGAGTTAATGAACGCCTTTGCCTCACTTATGCTTCAGTCCTTCTGAAACAGACAGATGGAATCAGGAGCAGAAATCGAAGCTCTCAGCCGGCGGGGCCCATTCAGCAGTATCCTTACTTAACAAGCATTGAAAATGCAATAGGTCTCGCCTTTGATTAAGTTAAAGCCATTTGCTTTGCTAATGGTATTGTATTCTAGCTTTGCATTATTTAGTGTATATTTGTGATATGCTGTAGTTGTATGTAGTTAGAATTGTTTTGTTAGCTGTGTAGTAGTTTAAAGCATAGCATTAGTAGGAAAAGAGCAGTGTTTCAGATTTGGAAGGTGAATGAATAGACGAATAGTATGTGTTAATTTCGTATAGTGAGGATTACAATAGCATGAGGCAGACGAAAGGGGCGAGGGGAGAGCAAATATATGCAAATATATGCACATATCACAAATATACACTAAATAATGCAAAGCTAGAATACAATACCATTAGCAAAACAAATGGCTTTAACTTAATCAAAGGCGAGACCTATTGCATTTTCAATGCTTGTTAACATCTGTGTTGCTCCACTGGCTGAACTGATTACCTTTTTTTGGCTTTCAGTTCTACGGCTATGCAGACGATACTCAGATCATAATACGCATGGAAGGGAATCTTAACTCCCTATAAGACCAATTCAAATGCTGTCTAGTGGAGGTAGCTAACTAAATGAATGCCAACTCCCTCCGTTTGAATTCAAACCCAACTAAAGTTTTGGTATTTAGCAGCCCCTCCTGTTGGTCTCCCTGTTGGTGGGCTCAGTCAATAGGAACCTGTCCCAGCCTGCAACAAATGTTCATAATTTGGGAGTCATATTTGATGCCAAAATGTCTTTTCAACCTCATGTACTAAAACTTATTACCACCTGTTTCCTGATTATGAAGGTACTAAAAAAGATATTGCCCTCTGTTTTGCAAACATATAGGCAATTATTGAAACAATCATTGATTATTAGCAGACTGGATTACTGCAATGCGCGGTATGTTGGCATTCCAGCTTACTTGATACACAGATTGCAGTTAATTCAGTTCGCTGCAGCTATTCTGGTATTAAGCATTCATAAATTTGACAGCATCTCCACTCATCTCAGAAAACTTCATTGGCTCCCAGTACAGAAAAGAAGCTGGTTTAAAGCCCTCTGCTTCTGCGATAATGCTTTCTATGCTGCACACTACACCAACTACATATACCTCATTTCAAAGGTTTTGCTTCCCCCATAATGCAACATTCTGCCTCTTCCATTCTTGCACTTGTCCCCAAATACCGCAGGGCAGGACTCGGTGGACGAGCTTTTTCAGTAGTAACAGCTCAGGCATGGAACAATCTTCCCATTGAGATACGTTCAGAACTCAACCTTCATAAATTCTATAAAAACGCACTTATTTCAATGACCTGCAGTGCAGAGATGCTTCATTCCTAGTACCAGGACACTTTTGGGTAATTGCAGGCTGTTTAAACAAATAAATAAATAATTCTCATGTGGCATTTTTTGTAATTGTATTACAGTCCTAGCGCTGGATCATCCTTGTGTTGTGAAAAGAGAAATGTTTGCTTCAAAATACATTGTTAGTTTTCATTTGAGTCTTTTCATCTGTCGAGAGTGGACTGTTGCAAGTGGGCTTCTATTAAATGTGTACATTTACTGTGAAATCAAGGCATGTAGGGAAAGGGTAATGGGGAAGTCTGGCAGCCACATTGGTTAAGAAATTGAATCTCCTCTCAATAGCTTTACTGTATCCTTGTGTTGGTTTTCGTAAAGTTCTCAAGACCTTTCTACATTCTTCCCTAACACCAGAATGGGGCACACACTTCAACAAACCAGCCAATAACTTGCAGGTGCAGTTCATGTTTCTTTTTGCATGTGGCATTTTAGGCCTTGTAGTTTGTGCATTTTGTGACATCAGTGTGAAATACATTGCATGCAGTTCCTGGAGTGTGTTTGTCTCTAATTGGAGTTCATCAGGAAATGTAGCAATACAACAAGGGTGGAAAGCAGTTCAATTTTACAGCAAAATGTGTGAGGCTAATGCATTTTACAATACATTGGGGGGCAGATTTACAAGTTCCTTGCGCCACTTTTGCGTCATTTTTAACATGGGAAAAATGACGCAAAAGTGGAGCAAGGGGCTTGTAAATCTGCCCCTGGGTCTTTCCAGAGTGACTAATTCCCAGAGTGGCAGACAATTGAGGGACAACACTGCGTTAGGAGGCACACAAATAAATACCAAGTGTGGCATAATTCATGGGTCCAGACATGTTTATCGACTCACAAAATTCTCTTGCCTGACTGGCACACCCTTTGGTGCCATCTCACACTCCATTGATCCCATCTTTCTGCATCCTCGTGCTCTAAAGTGAACCCATTGATGAAATAGGCATCATGTTGTGGGTGAGGTATTGGTATTTTTTTAACCTCTGCTTTACCTCTGTCAGTCACATTTCAGATATATCCCAGAATATGGCACGCTGTGGTTCTTAGATGGAGTGTATGTGATATGTTGAAGCAAACAAACAGCCTTTGGTTAATGCTGTGACCCTACAATACTTCCCTACATATACTTCACATGCGTTTCAATTCTACACATACGATACCAGATTGCTATTCTGTTCAATCAACGTCAGGAGGAGGCCAGGAATGCACCACAGGTGATTCAGCAAGGGAGATCTTTGAAGGAAGTGTGACTATAAGACTCCCTCTCTGCTCCTCCATGAGGTGAACGACCCCCAAAAGTAGGGAGTAACCTCCTAGAACAGATTGACCCGGATTGAATAGAATTACAATCTGGTATCGTATGATTAGAATTGGCGTCAAGGCGCTAATGAGGTTAGTCCTATGGAAGGAAAAGAAGCGGAATTAGAGCAGAGATCACACAGACACAATCTCCATTAAAGAGTGAAAAGCCAGGTTTTTAAGGCCTTTTGGAATGTAGTGTGAGCCTGAAGGCCGGAAATGGAGCAGGGGAGGGTATTTCAGAGCTTGGATGTGGCCACAGAGAAAGCTCCACTTCCCCACCTCTCAGGATTTAGTAATGATTACACGATTGTGGCTGGAAGATCGGAGCAGTCTAGAAGGAATATGCCATTGGAACATGGTGTTGATCTCTCTAGGTCAAGTGTTCTGAAGTGCCTTGTGAACTATACACAAGGCTTTAAAGACAATGAGTTTGTTCACAGGTAGCCAATGGAACTTGAATATCCCAGCCGAGACAGACTGATATTTAGGGACATCAAGGACCAGCTTAGCTGCAGCATTTTTAATTTATGTTCAGCTCATTGCTATTTAGCCAGAATTCCTAAAATCTGCCGGGCCAGGACTGGTGGCAGATCCTTCTCTTATCTTGGGTCGGTGGCCTGGAATAATCTTCCCCTGGAACTTCATTCCAAATCTGAGCTATCCATCTTCAAGTAAAAACTAAAAAACTTGATCTTTCAACAAGGTTAATAGGATGATCAGCGCTGTGGCAGGTAGCCTTGCATTTAACGCCAGACACTCTTTGGAGTATGCGCACACTCTACAAATCCCTTTTCATTTAATTTAATTTCATTAAATCCACATACTGAGCAGCTAGTGTCCCAATTGTGATAGAGTTTATTTTAATTCTATAGGAGAGAGACATTCAGCAAAATTACCCTGGTTTCGCCGGTTTAAAAGCTGCTCTCTGGAACAAACTAAGTTGGAGACCTTTTCCCGGAAACAACTGCCAGGGGTTGTGGCGCAGAGTGCATTCCAGACGCATCTGTGTTCACATCCAAATTCATGGGTGTTCTCCAGGGAGAGCGCAAATCTAGATTGCTAACCTGCGCTGGGAGGGGGAGTCCTGAAAGTGACTGATAGCTCAGAATCCCTCCGCTCAATCGGCATCAGGAAAAGCAGCGGTGGACCAGAACGACTCCTTGGTCGAGGTGAGCAGCCTAAGGTTCTGGTTCAGGTGAGCGGCCAGCAAAGGATTGTGCAGAGATTATAAAGATTTAATGGCGCAAAATAGATAAAATAGCAAAATAATCGCACATTAAAACAATGGCAGGGCTCAGAACAGGAGCCCTCCACTCAATCGGCAACAGGAAAAGCCGCGGCGGACTAGGGAAGGAGCACAGAGCAAAGAGAGGCTTCAGGTGAGCAGCCAGCAAAGTATTGTGCAGGGATTCAAAAGATATAACAGCGCAACATAGATAAAATAGCAAAATAATCACAAGTTGGCAGGGCTCAGAACATGAGCAGCCTACCATTAGAACTTGACTCTGTCAAGAACGCCGTTGCCACTCCAGTATGCGGGAACCCACCTAGTCAAGCCATGTTCCCTGGTGAGTGTGGCTGGGGCCGGTCACCTCTCCAGTCCCACTGGCACCTGGGAGGCACTGTAGCTGAAGTGGTGGCCTCCCAGCATCAGAGCCTTCTGCTGTATTGGGCTCCTCTGGGTCCTTTGACCAGCAGCTCGATGTTCTGCTCCCTTGGTCTCCACTTCTCGATGTAACTCCTTGGCTCTCTCCCTCTTCCACCAACAGTAGTCATGGTTTGGGTCAGCTCTCTCTTTCCAGCGGCATCTCCTACATTTCCTCGTTAGTTCTTTTCGCCACCTCCTCTCCACGCTGTCCCTTCTCTATTTTCCTTACTGTGTCTGACTTCCGTCTTTCTTTCTCCTGCCCCACTTCCTGTTGAGAGCATGTGAGTCAGTTTTCTATGTTTACATTTTTCTCTTGTCCTATTGTTGGTCTTTTGTTTCCCCCTAACAAGGTTTCGTTTTTTAGGTCTCGCCTAGGCAGAGCTTGCACTGTCTCTTCGAGACATGCTGTATTCAGGTGTGGAGTTGAAGCTCCACCTATTTTCCGCCCATCTTTTCAATTGGCTCATCTTACTGTCCTCTGTAAATGGTGGTTTTTGATTTGTGAATAGGCTTAGTAGTCCCTCCTTAGTACTGCCTTGTCTCCATTTGTCACCTCCCTTGAGGAATGCCCCTGTTACATGTGTTGTTACCCAGTATGTTTCATTTACAGTCTGCAAACACTATTTTATTCATGACCTCCTAGCTGCTGTTGCAGGAGGCATGATAAGCTCTCCCGCTTTGGCTTACACACGGCAGCGAGGCATGCCTTCATCTTTAACAATGGCGGCCGCGCCTTTCTTTTCTTGGGCACAGCTCGCCAAGCTCTATTTTTTTTATATTATATGCTTTTAGTAAGCAGCGCAGCACAGGCAGCGTGCTGCACAGATTACAAAACGCTTACAATATTGAAAAAATAGACTTTGGCAAGCCGCGCCTTTCTTTTCTTGGGAGCGGCTCACCAAAGTCTATTTTTTCAAGATTATATGCTTTTAGTAAGCAACGCGGCACATGCGGCGTGCTGCGCTGCTTACAAAACGCTTACAATCTTGAAAAAATAGACTTTGGTGAGCCGCGCCTTTCTTTTCATTGGCGCGGCTCATTGTATTTGTTTTTGACGAGGCGTCAAAGCTTGGATGCCGCCTGTGTGTCTGCCGCGCACTACTTCCCTACTAAGTATATAGAGTTCGGGATTGATTCTGGTAAACCGCTGTGGTGCCAACAGTTGTTGGCTTTCAAATGCTCTTTTAGCATTCAGCACTTAATTTATTTCGGCGTTTGGTCGTGAGAAGTTGGGGACTCTAACTTTCAAAAATACGAGACCAATTGCATTAAAAAATTGTTTCCTTTAGCCCAGGGAGGAGAGAGACGGACTATGAGCGGGCTGTCGCCGAGTCACCAGGTAAGTATATAATCCCGTCAGGTTCCTGTTCCCCAGTCCCCTCACAGTCTACAAGAAGAAGGAGTTATAAATAGCCTGAACAAACCTAACATAATCCTCCATTACATGTTTGTTTTATGGGACCATGCCACTCTCATCAAAATCAAATAAAAATTAATCCACTAAGATTAATGAGCCATGGAAATTGTTTTTGGTAAACAAAAGTTAATCAGAAGGTGGAGATAATTCCAGGGCTCTTTAAAAAATAATAGGGAATTTGTTGGCAATCTCACCACCTAGAGAAAGGCTAATAAGAGATTTAATTTGTGCAGGATATGGCCAATATGAAAATTGAAGAGACAATCCCATACAGTCCTATTTGAACTGGCAAGGAAGAAATATAGAGTAAGCATCATCTTGAACAAAAAAAATGCTTTTGGCGATTAGCTCAAATATTAAAGTATAACATTAGTTGGATTGCTTTAAAAAGAACATGATGAAGCGATCAAAACAATCATAATTCCAAACAGCATTACATAAGGCTTTCTAGAAATTTTAACCCTCTATATCACAGTGAAGCTAAAATAATGCAGGCTACAGAAAATTCCTTTCGGGACAGAATCAGGGTACTCAGACTTCATCAGTATATGTTCGACAATTGGATAATAGGGCAATAATTATGCTGAGTTATAAACACATGATTATAGGAGGGCATGAAGGGAGGGTGGGAAGAATGATTCCCAAATGAATTTGACATAATATGTAGTCTTTTCATGATCAATAAGGTATTTTAGGATATGGGAGTTGATGGGTCTCGCAAAGAAATGTTCAATAGAATGTTAATTAATGTAATCTCTAAATTAAGAAGAAATGACACTTAGCTTCTAATTATGATAGGCCCGAAGAAATATTTATTGTACCCAATATATTCAGACACCGCTGGGACCTGAAAATATCGAGTGTGATCAATGGCGCCCAGTTATGATCACTGGACTAGAAATAGGGTATAATATATGGATTTTTATATTTACTGCTCCAACATTCGCATGTCCCATTTTTCATTGGGAAATTTTGCCCCATTAAATTGAGACAGGTTTTAGCTGCCAAATTTAATGCGGGAGATCTATCACACAGCTTGTAATTGAGATATGTGCAGGAACAAGGGTTACCTTTCATATCTTAATTAATTGAACTGGCAGTTATCGGGCTGAGTAGGCAAATTACGGACCTCTCTCACTGATGAATGTGGATAACAAATGGCCAAACAACTGCTCAATAATCCTAAAAGAGTGCTACCATAATTATCCTTTGTGAAACAAAAGAGGATTGTACTGGTTGTGTCCTCTAAAGAGAACACATACAAATAAATATGTATTGTTACACCACTGTGGAAAGTTAAAGACTCCCAGGACTCCTACCCTGTCATATTTCTTAATATTGAGTTGTTCAGTAGAGGTGATTTGGACGAGTATTTCAAATGATTGCTAGATATGACATCGGACAAAAGTGTATCAAAAGAATTAAACTAATCTGTGATAACCTAAACGGATATATAACCCAACAGGGTTTAATTCTGAACCATTTAGCAGAGACAGAAGAACTAGGCATGGCTCATCTCTATAGCCCTATTGTCTATTCTGCACCTCAAATCTATTTCATTTGTAAATGTGTATAACAAAAGAATAGGGAGAAATCAAACCATTGCAAGATAAATGAAAGCCCTGCTCCATAAGGACAATGTCATACTAACACTAGGAAATTATGAACAATCCATTCCATTGCTCATGCAAGCCATCCAATTTAGGGGATCCAAATCATTTGGGGGAAATGTGAGGTAATACCCCTCACTAAATTCATGACAACAATAGCAGTAGAAGATCAACATTTCAATGGGTTTGAGGGGGAATGAAATATGTTGGTAATAAGGTAAATAAGGATATAGATGGTTTGTCGCAGGCATTACTAATTTATTCTGCGATAACATACTATATAACCATAAAAGGTGGTGTACCTTACAGCTGTTGCTTTGGGATTCATAATTTCTGGCATGCTACTTGATTCAGTGTGAACAGTGCTTCTCAAATTCAACTAACGATCCAGACTTGATCAAAATAGAGGTAAACTTGAGCGGCAAAGACATCGGTCTAGGTATTTTGGAGCCTATTCAAAGTGGTAAATTCTGCTGTAAGCATACTTTTATGACTGAATTTGCCTCGGTGACACCTGTCAGGAATTCACAAAACAATTCTTGGCAAGCACAAGAGATGTGGCTGAGGGCATTCCGGGTGTTCCAAGATATAGTTAGCCTTGGAAGCTTGTGAACTCTCACAAACAAGTATATTGTGTTCATTCACAAACTATCATTCCCCCTTCCATCCTGGAAATGTTTTATATTTACTTCAGCTAGTTGCTAGTTTAGAGTCCTTCCCCAGGATGGGAAGGAAATAGGATCACCCCAAAAATTAGTAGGGTATATGGGAAAGGGTTTCTCCATGGGGAAATACATTTCTCTGTAGAGAACCGTTCAGCGTTCCCCAACAGTGAAAACTCCAATCAGAGAGAATGTATTTCTAACAAGGAAATCACACGATTTCCCATGGAAACCACTAGTGAAGCCTGTGCCAGGTGCATATTTCAATTTGGTTCCTTGAGGAGTTTGTGAATTCCAAAACGTTGTAAAACACCCCTCAGATATACAAGTAAAATCAGAATTTAGAGTTACTACTTTTTAAGGAGGGGATCCAAAATAAAATACAACTGATATTGTAATTGCATTTATATAGCTCTTACTACCCCTGACGAGGCGTCAAAGCGCTTTTTGGCGAGTAGCACGCTACTCCGGAACCCAGAAAGGACTAGTGGTGAATTAATATAGGGAGATATGAAACTCATTTGAGCAGTAGACATGTGAGTTTGTTATTTAGATTGTAAAAGGAGAGTGGAGGGATAGAAGAGGGAAGGGTTTGCATTTATATAGCGCTTGCTACCTTCTTCTGAGGTGTTGAAGCGCTTTTTGGCAGGTAGCACGCTACTCTGGGACCCAAACAGGATTAGTGGGAAATTCGTATAGGGAAAGACAGTGCCACCTCCAGCAGGTGACTGTGAGGGGTGGGGGTGGTATTTGCGCTGCCACATAGGGGACAGTTACAATCTGGGGAATAGCTTCAAAGAGATGGTCATGGGGGTGTTTAAGAGGAGACATCCACAAGAATACATGGAAGCTCAGCACTACAGTATGTTAACCTATAATGTAAGAATAGTACAGTACTGGGGCATTATTGCAACTGGTATAATGTATGGAGGCATTAATACAACCATTGGCAGTGCAGTACGTTATCTGTTCACCCAAGAATAGTGCACCACGTGGGTCATTATTGCAACCTGTATACAGAACGGAGGCATCAATGCAAGCATTACAAGTAGAGAAATACATTCCTATTTGTGGCGCTGTGGTTCAACCTCAAAGTGCAATGTGTCGCGTAGTTAATGCACTTGTGGGAGATCTTTGATTTGTATAGTCACAGTTTTGCCTCATGATATAGTTAATTTTCCTGCTGCAAAGCACAATGTGCGACATGCAGATCACAGATTAGTATTTTATGAAGATCACTCAGTTGGTTATCTGTGGCTGTCTGCAGAGATCCTAAAGTACGACCAGGGGCTAGAGCCCCATGCCCTACACTGCCTAACTGTGCGTCCTTGCCTCAAGCCGGTGTGAACATTCTTCTTCGGGATTCAGATTGCTGTCTCCCCCCCCTCAGTGCTGCCCTAGGAAATGAGGTGGAGGACTCCCCCTGCTGTTGTAAAGCGATCTTGGGGTTTGCTTTTTCACCACGAAGGCGACCAGGTCCAACTGGTCCTTCGCCCTCCCCACCAAAGAACAGGTTTTGAGTAAAGGCCTAGATGGCGTCAATAAACAAGTCAATACCCAAGTCAGAAAAGTGTATCCCATCTCTGGGAAACATTTGGTCACCCCTGATCAACTTGTGTGGTATGTTCCACAGCCGTCCCGGCCCAGGGCACAGCTTGGCCATTTCCGCGTTGAGACGCCTGACTGACACAATCAGAGCCCTGGATCTAACTTTTGGACCCCACTTGCGACGAAGGATCATGTGTGACCATGCTATGATTGCCTCAGGGAAGGCCTTACCCAACCAGGCAAACTCGCACAAGAGAGCCTCCCTAACTGCCCTGCGCCCCAACTTAACATAGTCATTACCGCCGAAGTGAACAATGATCAGGTCCGGAAACTGCAGTCCTATGCAACCCTTTGTCTCCTCCACTAGCTGGCAAAGCTGGGCAGTCCGGAGGACCCCAACTCCACACCATCGGAAGACGTCCTCCAATCCAGCAGACTTTTACTTACGATGCTATTGCAAATGGTAAGCCGCTCGCCACAAAAAAGGAATGGCCATTCACCCACACAACGTTGTAAGGCATACTACTAAAAGAGAAAAAATTAGGGTAGATAACAGCATTAAATCATGATTCTGGTGCCAAACGCAGAGATTCAAATCAACTTAGGGCATATGTATTGCTTAGAACAAGATGATGACCACTGGCCAATCCTCTTGACTTCGTTTGAGGACAAACCCGCTCCTGCTGCAAAAGTCGCCACCAGATCCTAAAAGGATTGTATAAGTAACCAGACGTGTCAATCCCAATATTGCTGAGAGTGCTGCGTAACACCACCGAAATTGATTCCGTGACAGGCACTCCCCATTAAAATGGATGAACAGTGCAAGAGATTGAACCTTGGGCCGAACCGAGATGTATGCCCTCCTACGGGAAACTGGGCAAATAACAGACCCCGGAGCTGCCCTGAGCTCTACTACAGCTCCTTTCTCTGGATCTGTCTTGGACTTCCTAACCTTAAGGGTAAGTCTGTCTGGATGTAAGTGGGTGTTTACACATTGTAAGCCACCCAAAAAATTCGTTTTAGATGCCCCAACTAGCTTGCCCACCCTAAAGGCCTCATAAAAGGTGACAGAGAATGCAGCCACAAACAATGCCACCACATAAGAAGAACTGCACCCTTCATGGAGATTGGCCAACATAGCGCCCAGCACCTGGGTGTCAAGTGGTCTCCTCCAATCCTTGACCGTGCCCTCCAATCTGGCTCAATCTGCTAAGGCCTTTCTCACAAGGAAACAATTGCCCACATCATGCATGCCCTTTAGCTTGGCAAAGAAGACGATGGCTGCCAAATGGGCCCTTGCATAAGAAACTGGCCTGCCCTGAAACCTCAAAGCCTCAAGGAAAAGGCAAATGGCACCATGCGAAAATAACTCAGACACGCCTTGTCCCTGCAGAAAGGCCCTATATGTCCTAATGCATTTCTGATAGGTCCCGCGGGTATGCTTGGCTGAGGAAGCTGTTGTATATCAATGGGGATACCCGAAAGGCTAATTGACCCGGGTCAATAGTACGGTACAACAAAGAAATGGTTAAGTAGCAAGAACAATGATTAGTTAAACATACAATAAATCGCATCCACAATATCAATTTTTAAATTCAAGCTTGCAAAGAATGCAATTTATTTAAAGTAAAGTTGCGCAATTAGGCTCTGGCAACGCAGTTGCTCATTCTTCTTTAAATAATTAAAATATTCCAAAAATAGGTGCTCAGGGTTGGGAAACGGGAGATAAGGAGTGGTTGTGGTCAAAGTGCAATCGTGAGGGTAGTGGACAGGGACAGGGTAGTGTGACATATATCCATCACATTAACATGGTAGTGCTGATCCAGCCTTAACAAAGATCAGTTGTTCCAAATGTGTCACATAGCAGTACATAAACACTGTCAATGAATTACAGTTGTTCTGGCTTGTGATCTGGTTGTAGTCAACGTTTCGACCCCTATACAGTAAACTAGGTGAATCCAGCCTCAGAGTGGGGTCTTCATCAGGACTGAGAGAGTTAAAGGCACCTAATTAAGCATCCAGCATGTATCTATGTGCTGGGCAGTCTTCGAAGATTCGGAGCCGGGCGGTTGGTTTTCAAGATTTGTCTGAACCCTGTCAGTGATCATTGGACCTGCAGCTTTACCCCCACGTACGCGCACGGATGGCCGTACCTCCCTCCCTTTACTGAGAGCTCGGTTGAGCCCAGCTTTTTCTCACGACTAACCTGAACTCTCCGGGCTCTTTATTCGGGACCACACCCAGAGGGGAGCAAACAAAGTTAGGCAAAGGGGGCTCAACAAAAGGGGCCAGCGATGCTGCCCAACAAGCCATCCTTTTCCAATTTCTTGTCTACCACCCCAAGGTGATAATGCACGGACAACAAGTTCTTGCAATGTGGAATAGGTAATACTCCCTTCTTATTAGGGTATAAATTAAGCCAAGGAATCAGTTTGTCGATCAGAGCTGACGTGGGTAAGGCCTTAATGGCTGGTTGACTTAGTAGTATCCTTTCCTGTCTCCTTAGATTCCATGATACATTTGAATTCAGGATGTGAGGGGTGCCCGCAAAAGGAACAGACATGCTTGAATTTAGAGGACCCCATGGGCCAAGTGCATGACTTTCTATTGAATTCCCAACACAGCCCCTTCCTGTCACCTGCACCCTGTTGGTGGCGAAAAGGCTTTTTAAGGGGTGTTTTGTTGTTCACACTCTCCAGCCATACATTAACCTCTGTTTGGTCTCACCCAATATCGGGATCCTCCACCTTAGCCCATCTAAAGTCCCTATCATAATCTAACCACGCCGCCCCCCGTAGAAATGATTTGCTTTAAGTATTTTGTTAGCGTAAAATATCATGGACGAGGCTACCTCGAGTTTCTTCTCCAACATAACAATCATGAAAACATTAAAACCAAACAACCAATTACTGATAGACTCGTCAACCTTAGGTTTCTACTCCTTTGCGGAGGCATCCTTCCCATCCTTTTATTTTGTCTCACCCTCCTGCCTTTTAGACCTAATCAGCGAGAAGATATCCACAAAGTCGCCCTTCCATATTTTTTCCTTTACATCCACTGGGGCATGTGATGCTAACTTCCGCGGCTTGGATAGTAAAGTGTCCTGCCCACCCATCGCTTAGCGAGCAGAGCACGAGTCATTCCCAGCACCCTCAGCCCCTTCACCTGGTGTGGCTGCGGCTGGGTCCTTGCTTACCGCTGAGCCCCCCACGACCTCCTTCTGGACAGTGGGGTCCATCCCTGACCCACCACGGGATTTCGCAATGGTCTCAATCTGCCCATGTAAGTCAGTGATGGCGGACAAAATTGTAGGCGAGGAGGCCGAGGGGGCCATAAGCGGTGTGCCCCCTGTGTCCCAGCTGCAGGCTTTGCCAATTGGGAAAGTAGAGATGCAACTGAAGAAAGCAACCCAGCTGTAGAATCTGCAAGAACCCCTGCCCCCCTCCCTGGCACCAACCTGTGCTACCGGATGTGATGACACCACAAGTGGGCTTTTAATACATGTATTTGTTCATTTGATGTGATTCATTGAAATTAATGCAAATAAATTAATGATTTAATTATTGCAGGCTCAATTCATATGATGTTAGCCTCATAAATAAGTCCCATGAGACACATAATATATTTCTCTAAGAAAAATAAATACTATAAGAATTACAGCTAATTTTTGCCACAGTGTTGCTACTATAACCCAGAGTGCCTCATGCAAATACATCAATATTGTTATTATATCACAGTACTCCTCACAAATCCCAAGGTGCTGCAAAGAATACAGAAGCTGATGTGCAAACATTTTGCATGAGTAGATATGACTTATTCGTAGAAACACAGGAGAAAGTTACGTCTACTAACAGAAATCCTTAAGAATCAGGCTAGTATTATTTAATGTGCCGTATACCGAGGTGCTGCTGAAATATACCCGAATGCACCTCAATATGACAGCGTGTCAGGGTGGCGTGTGGCACTGATAGTTGTGTAAGTCTGGAACGTTCGCCATGTCAGGGGCCTGCTCTGGCCTCAGGTAGCCTTATCCATCAGGTTACCCAGACTGCCATGATGTTTGGTCTCTTATGACCCAAAGTGAAGGTTTGCCACCTTTCTCAGAGAACAACATCGGACACTTGTTCATGTTTTGAGATTCTGAACTGATCAGGATCTGATGTTTGAATGAGTACTTTTGTGAAGGACTCTGTGTTTTTTAGCATAACTTGTCTGTCTCTTTTTGCATTCATGTTCATACGTTTATTTAACACTACACACTTTTAAAGTGGTTTATTCTTTTAAATGCTGCTTTACGTTTATTAGAGGAAAATATCGAAGTTTGCTGACTTTTGTTTTACTGGTCATGACATGAAAACATGGCCAGGCCAGTAAAAATCCTGGCTTGGTGACAACCCGGCCTCACCCATAGAATGCAAGTGGCTAATCTTAGCAGTTGTGCCGATTGGTCAAAGAAGTGTCACCATACTAAGCTCCAATGTAGGGGTAGATGAAATGTCTCTCAAATCCTACAGTTTAACAGATCATATGTCCCCTAAATGGCAGTGAAATCTATGATTTAGGGCCGCTGCAGATGATCGTTAAATACATTCAATTATTTGTACAGGTGTGTATAGAGACCACACCCATGAAGAACTAAGAGGGAAAATGCAGTACACAGGATACCAAAGAGCAAGATATCCCTCTTTGTACTCCGCAGTAAACCAGTCTCACTTCATCTGCCTTAGTCTGCCGTTTGCCTCCTCCTCTGGCTTGTCAGTCTGGGCAAGTGAACCATTTCCTCTTGATAGCCAAGTACCACGCGCTTCTCCCTGTCCTACGCTAAATATTTATACAGAGGCACTTGGCCGAAGGTCCATTGTCACTTAAACCGGTTGTAAACGTCATTTGATTTAAAGTTTGTCTTACTATGCACCGATAAGAGTAAAAATGTACCAATCTTGATCAAAACCATGACATACTTTACTATATAAACTGGACAGGATTTCCCTTTCTATTCCTTTCACAAAGTCTTCTTGTCATACTGAAAGGCCACAAGTGTGGCGAAAACATTCCCTAGTTGTCGTGGTCGTAGAGGCTGCGTGTCTGAAAGGTTTGCCCTTGGGGAGATGTTTATAACTGCTTAACAGGAAAAGGGAGGCGCTTAATTGCCGCTGCTCGCAACAGACACATTGTTACAGGGATAAACATGTCACATGCTCCCAACATCTCTATCCTACCCTTGAATCAAAGTGCTCGGGTCAATCATTTACTCTCTAGGCTCTTTTTAGTATGAACAGTTTCCCAAAAGCCAATCAAATTGTCTTGACAGCCCCATAAAAGGGATCACCTGCAAACTGTTTGTCGACAATTGTTGACCTACAATGGAGCAAACATGGCCGCCGCAGTGTGATCCTCGTAAAAGGGGTCATTATTCCCTTTCTGTCCCGGAGTAGTAAACCGGGGCCAGACTATATGACTTAATTGCTGCTTTTCAAGTCGGAATACGGAAGCTCGCGGGTGCCCTGAGCTCTTCCTGCCTCTTGCCCTCTGTCGTCAGCACTGGCAGCAAGGAGAGACTGAATCCAGTGATCCAGCGATATTTCTATTTTTATTACTTACGTGATAGTGAAAGTGCGGAAGGAACAGTGGAAATGTAACCTGAAGATACCGCATAATGCAAACACAGGGCATCAAGTGTTGCCGCATTTACTTGGCACGTCCGAAGTACAAATAGCAGGAAACGTAGCGCCGCGCGTGCCATTTATTGGAAAATAATGTGCTTTACTACTGGCAACGAATCTCACATACATAAATGATAGATAGATGTAAAATCCTGCGGGGCTTAAAAAAGCAGAAAGCGGACACTGGGTTAAAGTAACGTGTGCAACAGCTTCTATTTTTTATTGTTGTTTTTTTCACTTTGCACTGGCACTGAACTGAGTAATAAGGAGAAGTCACATAGAAACTGTGGGGCATATTACCAAGGAATAGCGATAAATATCGCTAACTGCGCTTAGCGCGACTTTGGTTAACGCCGCCTATCGCTGGAAAATATCGCTGAGATAACACCCTATTAACAAGGTTTATCCACATAGCGATAATATTTCCAGCGATAGCGGCAAAACGTGAGAATATCACTGGAAAAGCAGCGATATTCTCGCATTATCGCTAAGGTGGATTCAGCATTAGAATCCACCTCCTATACCTTAAACAGGTAAGTCATCCTCACTAGCAGGTGATAAAATATAGCGATAAACGCGCTTAGCGCGAATTATTTTATCGCTTCGCCTGCCTTGCTAATAGGGGGTAGTGGGATTAGCGACTGTTTTCAGTCGCTTTTAGTAGGGAACGCCTTCCTTGCATGTCATTAGCGATAATTATCGCTGACATGCAAGGCGATGGAATACGCGGCCTCTAACGCCTGAAAGCTGTCGCTAACGCCTGTTAGCGACAGCTTGCTAATAGGGCGATAAAATTATCGCCGCTTTAGCGGCAAAAAGTGCCGCTAAAGCGGCAATAAAGCGCTTGATAATATGCCCCTGTCTTCCTTTGTGGGGATATTGGAGTAAATCAGAGTTTTTAATATGCAGATGGAAATTTTAATGTTCATTTATTTTCTTTGAATTCTTAGAGTAATAATTCGGTTTTAAAGTGGCAGAGCTCTTGACAAATTTAGAGGCATATTATCAACGGCCAGCGATAATTATCGCTGGCCGTACATAGCGATATAAATATTATCGCTGGCTATCGCTGAATATTATCGCCATGATAACGCTATATTTACAACGCATAGCGCTATGGCGATAATATTTCAGCGATAGCGGTGTTTTCAATGGAACATCACTGGTTTTCCAGCGATGTTCCATTGAAAACAGCTGATAACATTGCTGATACGACCCTGTGGTCGTATCAGCATAATCCATCTCCCATTAAAAGTATGCCTTAGTCAGGAATTTAACAGACGTTAAATTCCTGAGTTAAGGCTGAGGTAGCGCAATTTTTTTATCGCTGTACTCTCCTTGTTAATATCGCGAAGCTGCCTTCACGATATTAACATGTGTTGTTTTCACAGCCACACCTTCTTTGCATCTCATTAGCGATGCGAGGCGAGGCTGTGAAAAACGGGCTCTACATCAAGGAAACACGCGCTAGCGTGGCCTTGATGATATTGCGATATAATTATCGCCGCTTTTCGCCCAAAAACGGACGCTAAAGCGGCGATAATTATATCGCCAGCCCTTGCTAAGATGCCCCTTAATACGGTAATGTAAAAGTGGTTATGCAAACATAACCTATTATGAAAGAGTGTATGACTTGCATCAATTACTCAATAAAAATACACTGGATGTGTTTAAGAGAGCTTTTTAAGATATCTTTTCAATATTAGAAAAGCCAGAGCAAGGTTGCTTTGGGCAGGAGTTTGACCCTGGATTTCTTGTTGAAATATAATATTTCAAGAGAAAGGCGAGATTTACTTCTGAGTCTGTTAATGGCACTGGAGACAGAGATGATGTGTCTTTTTCATGGAGAGCTGACGCGCTGCATGTGAAATGCATGCAGCCATGTGTAACTGGGGAGATTTTAAATTATTTCACACTACATATGAGGCAAGCTGAGAGTGTAGCACTGCCGTGAGGGTGCTAGACGAGCTCTAGGAAGACCTGTAAGTAGTGTGTTTCCATAGTCAATCCGGAAGATGATTAGTGCCTGGACCAATGTTGAAGTAAAATGGTCTGTTGACTCTCAATATTCCTTGGGCCTCATGTAGAGTTTGACAGGCTGGACTCTCAGCCATAGATTGGCAGGGCTCCTGTCCTGCCAAACTCACACTTCACCCACCTCATTAATAGTCAGGGAAACCAATGAGTTTCAACAGAGAGGTTCGGCTGGTTCTTCTGTTAAAAGTCCTTGATCTGACAACTCTTTCACCACAGGCTGCCAAGTCAGAGTGCCGAAAGCCTGACCTGATCTAGGACAGGACAACTATCTGTGAGTGTAAGGCCAGGGGCCTGGCAAGAAGGCAGGACGTTTTTTTGTGTCAAAGCCTTTGTATTTTGTGTTTCTGAAACAAACTCTTTCTTTGGGAGTTTATTTCAGAAAAAGAAAAAAAAGAATGCCAAGCGGGACAAATAAACATGGGTCCTGCCTGGCATTCATCTGCGCCTTAAGTGCATCCACAGACACAGGAGTATCTTTGAGTGACATTCCAACAACAGTTCCCACTTTTATGATAAATTACTGGACTGGTGTTTATGAGTATGCACTATGTTTTAGCAGGATTGTACACTGCTA
Organism: Calotriton arnoldi; assembly: GCA_963921515.1. NCBI lineage: Eukaryota > Metazoa > Chordata > Amphibia > Caudata > Salamandridae > Calotriton > Calotriton arnoldi. Next base: position 146,032 of record CAWUFW010017110.1, read on the forward strand.
GCAGCAGCAGCAAAACAATAGTTATGAATTATCACTATCTAAACACACTTTTTGCGCTGGTGACTGTTTCTCTCCTTGTTCTCTATATGAAAAATACAATACACTACATCTAGAGTGTACGGACTCTATGCCATTTGATATATGTACCTGGTGACTAACGCTCAAATTCTGTGATGTGTAAAGGTATATTTAAATGCGACTTGACTAGGATGTTCATCATGATGGGTCACTCGATATAAAGAGATTGATTTATTTGCACGTAGATTGAGTAGTGGATACAGCTAAGGAGACAATTGTTTGTGCTATTCAGTGCATCTAGCGAAACAGCAGATGCAATAAAGTCACAAGAGATTCCCACCAGGCAGGTCAGATCTCTCAGTGAGGCACGTGTCCTTCTGCCAGGGAAGAATATCCATAGGCCACAGCTGACCTGGCAGGCTGGTGAACTGCTAGACAGGGTCTATATGACCCCCTTAGTTGGTATCTGGAGTTGTTCACTAACTTGTTTATCTGCATGTTTACGTGGAGGCTGGAGACCAGTATGAAGCTTGCTGGCACATGCATCAAGGTAGGCTTTTGCGATTCCTTAATTGCGATTATTAAGGAATCGCAATTAAGGAATCGCAAAAGCCTATGCATGTAGGAATCGCTATAAAAATAGCGAATCCTAAACATTCCTAAATTGCGACTCGCAAATTGCGAGTCGCAAGTAAGGAATGCCGTCCCATTCATTCCTATGGGCCTACAGGCCCATAGGAATGAATTGGAGATTGCATGCGCAATTTGCGAGTACCAGTAGGTACTCGCAAATTGCTCATGCAATTTCAAGGGTGCAAGGGTGTCAAAATGACACCCTGTTGCACCCCTGAAATTGTGATGTGCACCCATGTTGCGCACACACATGCCCCAAGGGCATGTGTGTGTGTAACCTAAAACTTTAAAAAATGCATTTTAGTGCATTTTTCAAAGTTTTTGCAAATTACAGACAAGTTTGATTTGTCTGTAATTTGCGGTCCCAAATAGCGAAATCGCTATTTGAAAGTGCTTCTAGCATTGCATTTAAGGAATCGCAAATTGCGATTCCTTAAATGCAATTGCAATTTAGGAATTCGCAAATAATTGCGAATTCTTAAATTGCGCATAGGAAACACTTTCATGCATCTCCAAAGGCCAATTTGCGATCTCAAACGGCCGATTTTTGCGAATCGCACCGTTTGCGATCGCAAAAACCTTTGATGCATGTGCCCCTTAGTGATTTAGATGTTGGGACGAGATAGGTAAGAATACTGGCGGATTTGAGTTTTTCCGCCCATTCACTAAGGAGTACAGGGTTTACTTTAGCAAATAGGAGAAGAAGTTGTTTTTTTCTGGTGATGAGTTGGGTTTCAGTATTGGTTTTTATATTCAAATAAGTTTAATTGTAAACACGGCACACTGAGACAAAACATGGAGTTCAACACTTTTACCTGTCCAAAGTATTGATATATCATAACAACAAATCACAAATCAATCTATCTTGCTCCCATACCAAAGTAGGACACAGGAGAAAAATAAAAACAATTGAGGGATAGGAGTGGGGTGAAGAGGAAAGGAGAAACTTAGCAAGGCCGGACATTGTCCACCACGTTAAAGGCAAACCCTCCCAGGCTACCTGGCAATAAGCATGTCATGGGATAAATTTCCAAGACACAGAATGGCAGCAAGGTTACTCGACACTGCACTACCCAGTCTAGTCACTAGTGTATCTTAACACATGCATTGCCCACCTCAAATGACCAGCTGCCACATGGCCAAAAATAAAATACAATTTGAACAAGATGATGAGAGGCAATGACAATTTAGTATAGTAACGAGTCAGAATAGCAAATAATGATTTCTTCACAGGTTTTCTTCGTTATGCATTGAAATTTCGTTATTTCTTATATCCTTTTCACAAATGCATACAGCCAACGTGTTTCACCCTACAATGGGCTTCTTCAGGGCAAGAATTAATGGTAGCATACGTTGGACTGTACACAGGAGAAAACTATCTTGAACTGGTTGGATTTACTTGTTTAAAGACGTCAGAGGCAACCAAAATAACCTAAGTGCTCATGCTCTTTGCTTTCTATGGCAAGGACGCCAGAACACTGAATTGAATGAAGGACTAACATTGACGTTTTCTGCCACAGGCATTTTGAAGTACGAATATTTGAATAGTGCCCACCATTAATTCTTGCCCTGAAGAAGCCCTTTGTAGGGTGAAACGCGTTGGCTGTACGCATTTGTGAAAAGGATATAAGAAATAAAGAAATTTCAACGTATAACGAAGAAAACCCGTGAAGAAATCATTATTTGCTATTCTGACTCGTTACTATACTAAATTGTCATTGCCTCTCATCATCTTGTTCAAAATGTCATGGGATAACTCAAGGCAACAAGTACAAAGTAACCTGATTCTGCTGCACACTCTTTTTACTGTTCAGGGAGCTGTGAGCTGACTTTGGGTGCACAAGTACGTTGGCCTCACGCTTTTTTGCAAGGATCTCCCTTTTGAGAATTTGCCCGCCCCCTCTTTTTTGAGTTGTATGTCTTAGGTCAGGAAAAATGAGGACCTGTCAATCCCAGAATGTTAAGTCTCTATTTGTGATTGCTGCATGTGTCAGTGTCTCTCTTTGTGAATATCCTCAAGCTCAGCAACAATAGTCTGGAGTCTTCACTCCTGGTCTCCTCTCTGTTCACATCCAGAGCGATTGCAGGGTCTTCACCTAAAGTATCTTTCCTCAAGAAGTGATATAGAAGGGTCATGGCGTTGTCTTTCTTGGACACAATGTGAAGCCTCAGAAACCTGATCTGTGGAGTTCAGGTGACATGGTCCTGACATTCTACTGACTGCTTCAGATCAATCACAGAGATGTTTGCATAGTGATGGAGCAAGAACTCAGAATGAGACTTGCTCGTAAGCAATCCTCTCACAGTATTAATTAATTAAACTTTGTAATGTCTTTACTAATAAATGCACACACGAACATAGTATCCAAGTGAAGCTTGCCTATATGTTTAACTAATAAGTAATGCTTGTCTAATCCAAAATGGCCGATAAAGCGCGGGAACTTCATTGCGCATGTGTCAACCTTATCACGTGGTATGACGTCTTTCTTTGCTTGGAGGGAAAACTTTGCTTCTGCGCAGTGTGTGTTAAAATGGCTGCTTAATGTTCTCACGTGCTAAATCTTGCGCATTTGCTGCAATTAACACTGTGGTATTTTAACGCTATTAATGCGGGATAGATTTATAATTAAATGGGAATAGAGTAGAAATAGGGGGTATACAGTGAAGACATTTATTTGTGATTTTAATGTTTTCTTTTTTGACTTTTTATTAGTTTGTAAAATGGGGCCTGGGTTAATGCAAGGGCAGCTTGAAGCCAATGAGATGTGCGCATGCACCCTGAAAATCAAGGCACAGCGATGAAGTCAACTTGGAAGTCATCCAAGGCCGTGACCTGGTGGCCAACTCCACTACATCCGCGATGTTCTTGCAAATGCAACATTTTATATATACATTGTATTAAACTTTGTCGTGAGACGGGTGGGAAATAAAGCAAATGTATTAATTGTGAGGGGCGGTATTTTAAAACAATGGGCTTAAAGAAATTGAACTAAATTGACATGGTGTGAGGCTCAACCCCCTGTCGCCATCCAATCAGAAGTAGTGGGCCCATAAATTTAAAACATTAATGGGAGGTACCTGGGTGTAGAAAGGTATAATAGATATAGAATTAGCTAATTAGTTAGCACAAGCTCAGGAGCAGACGCACACAGGAGCTCAAGAGTTAGCATTGGCGTTGAGGCTGTCAGCTTTGAGAACCACAGAACGAGCTGATCGATTGCAGACTGGACCGCTGACCAGAGAGGTCCTGAGGTGGGGGCGGCGGATTCCATTAGAAGGAAGACACGGAAGATATCGAGGAGGAGCGAAGTGTCAGAGAGGGGAACGACGCAGGCGTTGTTGATAGAGAGGTCACCTATCCTGTCCTGAACCTGGTCCGGAGGTCTTGGTCTTCATCCTTCTTGGGACCTATCTTTCCAACTCCTTGGCCTAGGGGTTTGGTTCTCACATCTTTAGGTAAATATAAATGCAACCTTTAGCTGTGCGGCTGTCTCTATCTTCTTCTTTCTGAGGGACCGTCATTGATCGATAATTGATTATTAGTATGCTTCATCCTTGATATACGATTAAGTATTATGTGGTTTGTAATTTACTCTGCTAAATCTTTAGATAAACATTTTAAAACTTCCTGACTCAGTGATTATTTCAGGTCTATGAATTGTATTGAATGTCACTCATTTTAAACTTCCCAATTATCAAAGGGTCCATTGGTAAGTCATTACTCTTCAATCAGAAAAGTAATTGGTAGCAGGGATATTGATAAAGAGTACAACTGACCCACCAGCGGAAATTGCTAGCGTAGTATGAATGAATGGGCCCAGGTGAGTATTCGGTGTATGAATGCTTGTTGCTAGTAACACGCTGGATCAATAGCACTTCCGATCTGAACCCTGAACCTGCCTCTCCGTCTCCTCGACTTTTCCTTGTAGTTCCTCTGTGCAGAAATCCGCCATTGAGGCCTTGAAATCAATACAAATGTTTGTAGCCACAGGTTCTTCAAAAGATAGTACAGCAACAGTGTTACAGTGTTCCTCTCCCAGAGTCTCCCTGGGGTCACTAAGCTGAAATAGGATGAGGCAAGAAGAAATCATTAATTTGCTTGTCGCCTCTTTGCTTGTCCTCTTTAGAAGGCAGTGCAGACATATAAGATTCTTGTTCTCAACAGAGCCCAGTCCTAGACCAGGACTGTGGGGCCTCCAAATGCAAAAAACACCAAGTCAAAACTCTGTTCATACATCAAATGGATAAAAGTTGCTGCACCAGTTCCAAAGCCACGCTTGAATGCCCAGCCTGGCTACGACCACTCACAGTTCCTTCCATTGCTACACTGTGCATGTGGTCATTAGTAAATCCAATGCAGCGCCAGGTTTACTGCTAGACATTCATTATTGGCTTGGGCCACTAACGTCCAGCCCCACATTTAAGTGATTCAGAGGCAAAATCACCTCTTTGCAGGATATATTTCAGCAGAGATGGGCCACGGGTATCCTTGGGGTGCACCAAAAGTACCTTTAGTTTGTGTTGAGATGCAGGGCCTCATTTATGAAAAGTGTTGCATCGCTGAGGAAAAATAGCGATGCAACACTTTTCATAACGCCATCCTTGCGACACCATGGATGCTCCGTATTTACTGTATGGTGCTCCATGTCGCAAGGATTTACAGATACGTCAGTAATCCTGGCATATCTGTAGATGCAAAAATGGTGCATTGCTGGAGTGTGTCTGAAAACAGGTGCAACTCCAGCAATGTGTCATTTCACATGGGGCAAGCCCCATGTGAAACGCACTGCGTCACTTCTTACGCCTGCTTGAAGCAGGCGTAAGGATTTGATGCACTGATGCCGTAGAAGTGTCGCAGTGAAATCTCATAGATTTCACTGTGTCACATCTACGTGGCTTTCATGCATCGGAAAGCCCTCCCTGCATACATTATACCTGTCGCAGGTATAATGTAGCACAGGGGTTTACAAAGTGACGCATCTGCCTAGATGCGTCAATTTGTAAATATGGCACAGCGTGGCACATTTTTTACGCCGCCGCAGCGTCACAAAAAGTGACGCAACAGCGGCGTAAGGGCCTCATAAATGAGGGCCTAAGTTTCCAATTTTTTTTCATCGGTTTGATTTGTTAACATTTGACTTGAACCACTTCCACACAATGACACTTAAGCCCATTTGTAGGTCTCGCCTAGCGAGCCAGCGCATGCGCTGCTTGCCTTGGCGAGATCTATTTTTGTGGGTTTTGCGTCCGAAGGGGGACAGAAGATGTGCACGCGTACGGACAGGAGATGTGCACTCCGTACACGTGCACATCTCCTGTCCCCGCGTAGGGCTGGCGTTTCAACACAGCGCGCGCATGGCGCGCTTTCACTTTCCCTCCCTCCCTCCCCCCGTCGGCTCCAGATCATCAGGAGATATGCACGCGTCGGACAGGACAGGAGATGTGCACGCGGCGTTTCAACACAGCGCGCGCATGGCGCACTTTCACTTTCCCTCCCTCCCTCCCCCCGTCGGCTCCAGATCATCTTGGAAGCTCCCGGGGACCCTGCACGGCGTCAGCAGTCTCGGAGTCGGCTTGTTGTCTGCCTCCTTCTAATTCTGCCTTCATGCCCCTGCCTGTCTCTTTCTTTCTCTGACTCTGTAGGTCTCTGTCAACTCTGTATCTGCAAATCTGTTACTTCCTGTCTCTGTCTATACTTCTGTATCCCTCTCTAGCCACTGCCTGGCGCTCTCTGCCTATCTCTGTCGGCCTCTGTTCCTGCCACTGTCTGGTGCTGTTGGGGGTCTTTCTATGGATGTTCGTTAGTTTCTGTCTCTGTTGCATTTGTCTGACTCTGCATATCTCTGTCGGCCTTTGTCTGGCTCTTTCTTTGCCTCTGTCTGTCGCCATCTCTCTGCAAATCATCTCTTGCCGCTCTGTCTATCTTTGCCTCAGTTTCTGCGTGTTTGTCACTCTCTGACTGTGTCTTCCTCTGTTACAGCCTTCCTGTCTCCGCCTGCCTCTGTCTCTTAGTTCTTTTAGTGTGGGGCCCTGCCTGGGTATCTTTGCTTCTGTCGGCCTCTGTCTCTCCATGGCCGTCACTTCCCATCACTCCCCCTTCCCCCCCATCCCCCCCTCTCTCTGCCCCGTCACGGGTCTCTAAGCTCCGTCTCGTGCCCGCCAGCGCCAGGCTCGACTAGAAGGACACCTGGGCCTTTGATGGCGCCTGATGGCGGCGGAGATACCGGGCCCGTATCTGCGGCTCTGACATTCTGTGCTCCCTCCATCACTAGAGCGCATCTCCCCTAATCCCTTCTGCCTGGCTGCTCCCCGGCTACCTTGCCGCACTTTCATCCCTCTCTTTCCTCTGCAGTCACTTTCATCTCTCTTCCTTCCTCTACCCCTGATGGTTCTTTCTCCTCCGTCGGCTGTTCCTTACCCCAGTTTCCCTTCCTAACCTTCTCTCCTCTTTCTTTATCTAAGCCCTTCATACTCTCTTCTCCACCTCTCCATCACTCATTTCTTTTCTTCCAACATAAATTACCCTTCCCCAGGCGCTCTCCTTCCAGCTTCTATCCCTCCCTTCTCCCCGCCTCATCCCTTCTTCTCATTGGTGTCTCTTTTCTGTCTCTCTAACATCTCCACACCGTGTCTCCTCTTCCTTCTTCCGCTCCCATCCCGTCTCCTTCCATTTTCCCCTCACCACCTCTTGTTTCTTGTGCTGATGTAACTCCCTCACAATCCTTCTTCGCTGCTTTCTCCTTTTCCTTATTTTCCTCCTTTTCCTTCTTTCTCTCCCTTACTTTCCCTTCTCCCCATCCTTTTTGCCATTGTTTCTTCATATCTTGTCTCCGACACTTCCCTGTCCCCATCTCCACCCCTACATCTCTCTCCCTGCTCCATTCTTTCTTCCCCCTCTCTCCTGTGCTCTCTTCACCTAACACTGGTATCTTTAGAGGGGTGTCCATGCAGATGTCTCCTTGCAGAGTTGTCTTGTTGTGGTCTCTTAGGGATGGTCACTCTACATAGTCCTGTCCTGTGCTCACTACACCTCACAGCGGTCACCTGACAGCGGTCTACTCACTCACGACAATCTCTTTGCATCAGTGCCGCTGTCTTTGCAGATGTCTCTCCTGCAACATCGCCATCTGAGGTTGGTATCTTGACGGTGGTTTCTTGATAGCGGTCTACCCTATGATCTGTCCTCCTAAGGACTGTCTCTTTGCATTCTTCTCCCTGCTAGGAAGCAGTCTTTGGAGCAGTATTTTTGCATTAGTTTCTTTGTAGAGGTCTTGCCTATCTTCTCTCCCTTTTAGAATTGTCTCTGCTGAGGTCTCTTATTTGCTCATACTTCTGCGCTCTCTTCCGCTGGGAGTGGTCACTCTGTTCACAGGGATCTCCATCGCAGGATAGTCTCTTTGCAGAAGTATAAGAGGTTTATCCTATGCTCTGTCTCTCAAAGGACGGTCTCTTTGCATTGCTTTCTTTGAAACGATCTCTTTGTAGACCCCTACACTACACTCTTTCCCTAATACATCATCCTCATTAGAGCATCCTCGTCACGACGGTCTCTTGGTAGGGGTCTTATTCTCTTGGCCCAGTCACTTTACAGCAAATTGTTTGTGATGGTGTTTCATCTTATTTGTGCTGTCTCCTCTAGGTGCTCTCTTTGCAGTGCTGTCCCTCACAGTGTGGTCCAGTTTTTAAAAACATTTTTGAAAAAAGTTGTGGTTTTATATAACGCAAACTAGACCCGAAGGTATTGGAGCGCTTTACATGAGCACCAGTTACATTACACAAGGACACATTCATTTTTGTTAGGCACAGGGAGATTAAGTGATTTGCCCAGAATCACAGGATGTTGAGCCGACGCCGAAACTTGAACCTGGTTCCCCAGCTCCAAGGTCGGCAACTCTTGCAGTTACGCCTCATCTTCTCTGCAGTTGCAGTGATCTCTTGGTAAATGCCTATTCTATGCCCTCTCTCTTTTTGGGAAGTCTCTTTATAGCCCCCTAACTATAATTATCTCTTGTAGAATGCCGCCCTATGCTCTGTCCCTATGAGGGTAGTCTTTCTGAAGTGTTCTTTTTAATTGGTCTGTCCTGTGTATGTATGGATAGGTATTTGTAGAGAGTATACCAGTGTTGCGGAATGCCAGGATTTGAAATACAAAGTTTGCCTGTATAGTCTTGATTCCATCCCATGCTTCTTTCAGCCACACCATTAACTTTCTGTCTCTTTGTCTCACCCTTGCACTTTTTCATCCCTTCTTTCTCTTTCTCACAGTTTTCCTCTTTTCTCTTCCTCCCACGTTCTCCCTTCTCAGTCTTTTGCTCTCTCTTACTATGGTCTATCTTACTCTGGTTCAAACTCTAGCCATGATAATTAAGTCCCAATCTCTAAAAATGAGCATGCCCACCACCCCTCAACCACCAGCACAAATTAAGCAGTGTATCTAAAGCATGGTGAGGTATGGAGATAATTGGGTAATATCACTTAGATTGTGATGCAATAGCGTGCCAAATATAAATATCATTGGGGTTTGTCACTTAGACTGAGATGCAAGAGCAGGCACATATTTAACAAGCATTTGCAATTCAATAGGTCTCGCATTTGCAACAGTTTGAGCTATTGGCATTGTAAATGACAATGCCTTTTATTTATGTATTTAGAAAACCTGCAAGTAGTGATTAAACACGCACTTTGTACTTATAGTCCTTGCTTATGAGAAGCAAGGCTGCCAGTAAAAGAGGCACAGTTACTGCCAGCCTTGCTTCTCCTAAGCACGGACTATAAGTGCAAAGTACGTGTTTAAGCACTACTTGCAGGTTTTCAAAACACATAAATAAAAGGCATTGTCATTTACAATGCCAATAGCTCAAACTGTTGCAAATGCGAGAATTATTGCATTGCAAATGCTTGTTTCTTTATGTGTCTGCAGAAGGATTACGTGGTCAACAGTGGTACATGCTGCCAGCAATTCGAGTAATATAAAGACAAAGTTTCCGTGATAAAATAGTACAATACATCATCAACAGTCCAGAAAATGGTGCGTTTAGAGCTAAATCCTGGTCTGAGATCAGATTGCAAGTCATAAAAAAATCGGTGATTTGTGATGTAATCCTGTATTGGTCCAGCAATATATCTTTCCAGTAATTTGGCTAAGTAAAGGATACTTGTTAAGGTTTGGTTGCTCTCAGAAAGGTCCAAGTTAGCATCAGGGTTTTTAAGGAGAGGAAACGTGCTGTCTTGATATCATCATGGAGACTGTTGACAAATGAGATGAGGTGGGGTCAGATGAGAAATTAGATGGTTTGGTTTCCTTTACTGCCTTTCTGAGTTCATCTAGCTTGATACACGATTAGATAGTCCAAAAGGTTGATTTGTTTGTAAATTGAGGTTTGTCGCAGGTGCTGACATCTCGGCGTCAAGCTCTACCCTGATATAAAAAATCTTGTCTGTAAACTAATTACAATATCATTGAATTTAAATTCCTGAAGAGGGTTTCATGACTCGTGGAACTGTGGGGCCTATTTACGAGAATATCATGCAGTGCAGCACAGCAAGTCACCTTACTGTGCTGTAGTGCGTGACAGGGAAAGTGCAGGAATGCGCTGTATTTAAGGCAAAGCAGGGCATTCCTGTCTTTTCCCCTGCGCTGGCACCCTTTTGACAGCCTAGTGCCTGTGCAGATTGGGCACTGAGCCAGCTCTGATTTCGCTGGTGGAGGAAGCCAAGAAGATCATGGATCAGGGAGGTGCAGTTGCCATTATCCTCCTCGACCTCAGCGCTGCGTTCGACACTGTCAATTTTGACATTCTTCTGAACCGCCTGGGAAAGGTAGGAGTAGCAGGGGACGACATAGCATGGATTCAATCATATCTCAGTGGCAGAACCTTTCAAGTCTTTTCAGGAGAAGCCACCTCAAGTTGTCGACCTCTTAGGTATGGAGTGCCTCAGGGATCATCCCTGAGTCCTACCTTATTTAACGTTTACATGAGGCCATTAGCGGACGTTGTCCTTCCTTTTGGGATAAAAATCATCCCCTACGCGGATGACACCCAGCTAGTGGTTTCCTTAAACCTTAAAGCACCCGCATAATGCCCCCTCCGACCTAGAATCTTGCTTGGAGAAGGTGGCGTTATGGATGCAAAACTCATGCCTTAGGCTCAATGGCGACAAATCGGAAATCATGTATCTGGGCAATCTACCCAACACTGACTTTAAACTACAATGGCCTACATGCCTAGGACAAGCGCCCACCCCAAAGCCTATGATCAAAAGCTTGGGAGTGTGGTTTGACAAATAACTTAAATTTGAACAGCAAGCGGTGGAAGTGGCAGGTACGTGTTATGGCATTATAAGAATGCTGAGAAAAATTCTACCCCTTCTCCCCAGCGGGGCAAGGAGAACGGTGGTCCAGGCCCTGATCCTATCGCGCCTGGACTATGGTAACTCCTTGTATCTGGGAGCGCCCAAAGCCACCATTAGGAAACCCCAAGTGGCCCAGAACTATGCGGCAAGGATGCTGCTTGGAGTGCCAAGAACGCAATCCGCGAAGCCATGCCTGAAAGACCTTCACTGGCTACCGATTCTGGAAAGAGTGAAATTCAAAGTACTGTGCATAGCTCACAAAACCTTGATGGGAAAAGGCCCCAACCATTTTTAAATCTCTTATCACATTTTACCAACCCAGGAGATCGCTCCGCTCCGCCAGTATGAGCTTGGCCGTGGTGCCAAAAATTCTGAGAACTCGTAGCGGGGGCAGCTCCTTCTCTTATAGCATAGCCAGGTTGTGGAACGCCCTACCCTTGAAGCTACGCTCGGAGACTCATCTCCTCACCTTCCGGAAACATCTGAAAACATGGCTATTTCAAAACATTAGTTTGTAGACCCTCCCTCCATTTTTACTCCTAATCCGCCAGGGCTGGGATGCCTCTGGGTAGCTACGCGCTCTAGAAATGTTAAGTAATAATAATAATAATAATAATAATAATGCAGATACCCTTGCACCATGGTGCAAGGGTGCCTGAGTTGCATGCAGAATTGTTGTTTTGTAGGAAGGGACACCTTCCTGCACAAAATAATCCTGAGAGGCATAATTCCTCTTCCTATGTGTGCTGCAAAATGCAGCACAAATAGAAAGAGGACGTAACGAGGAGAAAGAAAGATATTTCTCCTAGTTAAGCCTCACCTGAGAAGGCATATCTTTTTTGTGCATTCTCAGGTCTACCAGTTCTGGTAAATCTGGGATTGCATCAAAAACCATGGGAATTGTATGGAAACACCCAAGTAATGCCCATAGAACCCCTTCCCAGGGCAGAGTAAGGCAACTCAGCGATTTGTGCTGCGTTGCCTTACTCCAGATTTATGGAGCCACTTAGGGACACACAAAGTGGTATTGCATAGCTTCATAAATCATATGTAAGGTTTGCGTCACTTGCACCACGTTGCGTGGTGCAAGAGCGACACCAACAGGCTCATAAATAGGCCCCTGTGTGTTTAGTATTAAAGAATTCCTCCAGTCAATTAGTGGACTTATACATTTTAGAATTTGAATGGAGAGATTTATTTTCATACACACTGGTTCGGTAACTTTTGCTTTTTGCTCATAGAGTATTTAGACTAGAGAGCTGGGGGGTTTCCTCCATCTGCATTTTGCAACTCTAAGGATTTTGCATTTGATGTTATTGTCGGTTTGAATCTAGTGAGCTAATTTCTTTGAACTCCTATGAATGGAAGCTCGTGGTGCAACCCTTTTCTAAAAAGAATAGAGTTACCCAAGAAGAGGAACCTGGGATAGTTAAATCATGTATATAGTGTAGAAAAGTGCCCTTTTGACATGGTCACCCCCACTTTTTGCCTGGTTTTTGACGAGATTTCGACTGGAAGTGCACTGTGTTCCTGCTAATCAGTTTCCCAGTGCCAGATCTTTTTCCCAAAAAGGTACAGCTGTTTCCCTAATTGGCAATACCTTTGTAAGTCCTTAGTAAACGGTACCCTTGGTACCTAGGGCAAGGAGGCTAAAGAGGGTCCTTAAGAGCTGCAGCACAAATTGTGCCACCCTAAAGGACCCGTCCCCAAACTCATAGAGACTGCCACTGCAGGCTGCATGTCTTGGTGCAGACAAACATGAAAACACTACATGGCACAGATCCCCATGTGCGATGCCCACAGACACTGCATGCAGCATAGGTAGGTCACCCCTGCAGCAGGCCTTACAGCCCCAATTCAGGGTGCACTATTCTACATGTGAGGGCCTATCTGAACGAGCAGATATGCCCCTGCACTGGTCAGCTCTATTGCTGCCAGTACAAGTGAACAGGGAAGCCATTTTGAGTACATTTGCAGGACACTGGTGAAAACGAGTTCCCCAGCTATATAGTTACATGATAGCTTCACTGAAAATAGGGATGTTTGGTATCAAACATCTCGTATTAATAAGCCCACAATGATGTCAGTGTTGGATTTATCAATACATGCACACAGAGGGTACCTTAGATGTCCCCCTGAAAACCTACCAGTTACTGGTGTGCTGACTGACTGCTATTCACCAGCCTGCCACCAGAGACAATTTTCTGATCCCCAGGGGGCGCTAGAGGGCGCCAAGCAAGATGGCCGCACTTGCGTGAGGCTCTTGCAGCTCGGGCACTCATCCGACTAAGATCCTGTCCATCTCGCGCTTTATCCAGCGACAAACGGCACAGCTGAATCGCTGAACTCCCGGTGCCATCACCAATACCTCTGGGGACTGACGGGACGCCTGGAGGGCACTAGCACCACGACTTGACTCCCGCGTCCGGACCCCGCAAAATGGCGCCGCCCGGACGAGACGGCACTGCCGTGCTCAGAACGAGCTCCTAATAGCTGGGACACCTCCGATATCGCCTGAGAAGTGGAGCTACCCAGCGCGGAATAAGCGACTGGCGACGGGGGGGCCGACCCCCAGCCGGTCCACAGATTTCCCCAGGTCGGGGACGCCGAGGCCCTGCGGGTCCTGCGGAGCGGCCTATGAGGAGAGAGGGTCTGGGCCCCAGGGGCGCCGCGGCAGCGAGGATCGAGGGACGAACTACGCGACCCCAGGTGCCATCCCGGGCTCCCTAGCCGGAAGAAAAGCCCGCGTCCTGTAACCTGGACTGGCCGGTGAGTGAAGCGCTGCCCCCGGGGATTGCGTGAAGCCTACCTGACCGCTGAGCACCCGCTGCGCGGATACTGCCACTGCGGCTCGCCTCCCACTGACCTGCTGATTGGCGGGCGGGGCCCGCTGCGAATCGCAGCCCGGAGACAGACTCGGCCAGACACCTGGTCATTACGCCCTACATCGCCTGTTCCCACTGGGGGCTGAGGGGACTGCTACACCGTGACTGCGCTGCGGTGGGAATCCGGCCTTGGGAAACGCACCCTTGGGGGCGGACCTGACGGGGGAGGTGGACCCGCTGTTGCGCTCCCGCTGGCCCGCACCGCTCTCCTGCCTTCCTCAGCTTGCCGGGCTGTGGCCACAAGTAGATCTTCGGCGGGCTTCGCGGCGCAGCCGCCGACCGTCTGCAGCTGACACCATCGGGGCCTGTGGACTGGGACGCGCGGGACCGGCTCCCCCGAGGCCTGCTCACAGCGAGTCGCAGCTTGGGGTCCGCGGTGGGGCTGTTCCCTTAGCGACTGAGGACTCCTGCCCATACCCTGCTGCATAGGACTGCCAGGAACCCTGGGCAGAAGACGCCACGCCCCCCTGCCTGTCGAGGTGAGTGGGAACTCACTTTTATCTGGAGCGCGTCTGGGGGGCGGGACGCGGCGGCCCCCGCTCGTGTCAGGAACTGAGGTCCTCGCTGAACGTGAGGAGGGCTCACCACACACAGATAACGATTTCTTGGCGTTCATAAAGTAATAGACCACCATCACGTCCCTCCATTCCCTGAGACCACCGGGTGCCGGTCGCGGGCACTGTGGGCTTCGGGCGGGGCCACCGGGACCTTCACCGCCCCATCGACCTCGCCAATCCACCAATATGGGGAAACCAGACGGACGCCAACCAAAATTGAACTTTGACACGCGTAAATCAGCCCGCTCTCAGGCGGAGCCTGAGGGGGATCAACCGGACGCCCCGACTACCTCTACAGCGGATCTAAAAGAACTCTTACTGGTGATGCAGTCTAGCCTGACATCAATTGAATCAAAAATGGACTCCATGAACGCCAGGCTGGACGGACTCACTCACAGAGTTGAGAAACATGACGATCGCTTGACGGAAGCGGAGCGGCGCATCTCAGATTTAGAAGACACCTCCACTAACACGGCTCACTGCACGCTCGAAATGGAAAAGGTCCTAAAGATAATAGCGGCCAAGAACGAAGATTTAGAATCGCGCTCAAGGTGGAATAATCTACGAATCCTAGGAATACTGGAGTCGACAGCCACCGGCAAGATGGAGGAATATGTAGAGCGCCTCCTCATAACATTGTTTGGCAGAGAGGCTTTTTCGCCGGTACTGGTTGTGGAGAGGGCACATCGGTCGCTGGCGGCCCGCCCCGCCCCTGGAGCCCCCCCTCGCCCGATCATAGCGAGAATGCTCAATTACCGGGACCGAGATTCGCCTCTCCGCCTCTCCAGGGAACATGGGCAACTCCGCCATGAAGGGACAGAAATATCAATCTACCCTGACTTCACCATGGCCATACAGGAGCAAAGGCGGAAATTCCTACAGGTGAAGAAAAAACTGCAACTGCTCAACCTCCCCTATGCTATGCTCTTTCCGGCTCGACTCAAAATCACACATCAAGGGAAGCAACATTTCTTCACTAATCCGCAGCACGTCCAGGACTTCCTTAAGACTTTACCCAAACAGCCTTCGAACCCCTCCTCTCCGGCACATCGACCGGTGGATACAGGCAACACTTCTGACATTGAATAATCCCATGCAACGCCACCTTTGCCATGTAAACTACAAACCAGGTGGCGGCCCGGACATGTTCTATAAAACAGAACTCAAGGAGTCGCAGAGGCTTGAAAGCTAACAAGGCACAAACAAAAACGTAGGGGGGCACATCAGCGTTGTTGATTCCCGGGCCCTGCACGTTAACGAAGTGCGGCTGTCACGAACTGTGAACTTTTACTTAGCTTCTAACAAGCATCCCCACTCGACGAGCTG
Source organism: Calotriton arnoldi (assembly GCA_963921515.1). NCBI lineage: Eukaryota > Metazoa > Chordata > Amphibia > Caudata > Salamandridae > Calotriton > Calotriton arnoldi. Next base: position 161,804 of record CAWUFW010017110.1, read on the forward strand.
GGCCGGAGCGTCGACTCTCGAAACGCCACACATGCTCAGCACTGCTTCGCTGACAGGACCCCTCGCCACGGAAGACCGAAATAGTTAACATGCTGAGATGGACGTCTATAATACCGCCCGAGCACCCTCGCTCAGCGAGGAGACTCTGGTCACCCTCTAAGCCAACCACCCGACAGGTGAACCCTAAATGCTGTACTTCGCACTTATGTTAAAAGTTAGGCCATCTTCCCAAGTTGGGAACCTGGCACCGGGGAGGGACAATGGGGAGGGGGGAAGGGGGATGAGCCACGGCAGGATTGGGCTGCTGATGTGGGAGGGGGGAGGGGGGGACCCAGCACAGTTGCTGGATGGAGCAGGAAGTTCTCGTATGCCACATATCAACGCTATGATGCTTTTGAATATGTCCACAATATATCGTTACACCACAGGATGTTTGCGCCCCTAACGCTACACACAGTGCTACCACCATGACAGACCGTCCCAGATCCCCCACATATAACTTCCTAGCTTGGAACGTGCGCGGACTGGGTGACCCCCGCAAGAGAAGACACATCCTCTCATATCTGGATCGTCATCACATTCACTGTGCTGTTACAAGAAACGCACTTTAGTCCTCATGCCCCCACCACGTTTGCATCTCAGTGGGCAGATTACATACGCTTTTCCTCATACTCCTCTTATGCACAGGGAACAGCGATACTGGTGAAACGCTCTCTCCCCTACACCCCCATAGGGTCCTACGAAGACTCGCAGGGCCGCTACAACATCCTCTCGGGCCGGCTGGAAGCTCAGTCTATCACTTTTGTCTCTTGCTATGGGCCGAACACCGACAACCCTGATTTTTTTCGGGTACTCTGGGGGAAGATCATAGATGCCGGGTCCACGCACATAATGTGGGGTGGAGATTTCAATGTCACTTTAGACCCCGCACTAGACCGCTCACATCCTCAACCACATCATTACTCCAATGCACATTACACACTCAAAGCGATAGTTGAGGATAACGAGTTGATCAATGCCTGGCGACATTTACACCCGCAGCTTCGGGAGGGTCATGCTACACCACTGCGCGCGCCTCTTGGTCCAGAATAGATGGTTGGCTCCTCTCCAGGGGTCTCGCTCCTTGGCTGACCCACGCTTCATACCTTCCCCGCACTTACTCAGACCACTCCCCAGCGCTTCTCCAATCCTCTCCCTTCACAATAGCTAGGGGCACCCGTCAAGGATGCCCTCTCTCGCCTCTACTCTTTGCCATAGCGATCGAACCCCTGGTGGCCAAAATTAGACAACATTATCGGGACCATGCGCTGATCTACCCTGAACGCCAAATCTTGATCTCTCTATATGCTGATGATCTTACGCTGTACCTGCGCAACCCAGATGAAAGTCTTAACCACATCCTTAGACTCCTTATCCGGTTTGGCCACCTCTCAGGAATCAACATCAATTGGGGGAAATCCCAGGTATACCCTCTTACAGATGCCACCACGCGGTTTGTCCCGGACTATCCACTTAAGTGGTGTGAAGACACACTTACATACATCGGCATCGACATCTCTAGGGACCGAGATGAACTGATGCGGTCCAACTATGGACGGACGCTTGATCTACTCACTGACAAAGTTACACGATGGATAGCGCTGCCCCTCTCCATGGCTGGAAGAGCCTCACTGATCAAAATGGTTATACTTCCTAAAGTGCTTTATCTATTTACGAATATACCTTATGCTCCTAGCCGCCATTTCTTTCAGGGTCTCAAAACCCAAATGATTCGTCTTGTATGGGGCGGGAAACAAGCCAGGTTAAGCTGGGATATCCTTACGCGACCCTTCGCGGACGGAGGATTCGAGATACCCGATTTGGAACACTATTTCATATGTGCTCAGGCTCACTTTGCAGCCTACTGGATGCATCCTCCCCCATACATGCCTCATCTTGCAATAGAGGATGGCCACATGACCCCCACACCATGTTCCGCATACTTGAGCACCCCCGCGGTCCCCAGGCATATTACCTCCACTACGGTACAATGCACTACCAGCGCTTGGAAAGACTCTAGCCCGAAGGACCCGCTGTCCTCTACTATACCCCCCTTTACTACCCCTACAAGGGAGACTTGGCATCCCGGTCACTCGAGAGGGGGGCTGCCGCCGGTTACTTCGTAAACTCTCTAATCTTACCTGGGGACAACTCTATATGAATGGGACATTCCGCTCTAGCGAGGAATTCTTCAGAGCCTCCTCTCCCACCCCTCTGGAGCGATTCTATTACGTCAGGCTTAGGCAAGATATACGGACCCTCACCTCATGCTTCCCACAGGAACCTCCCATCATGCCCCCGCTTCATGCTCTTTTACAACAAACCTCCCCTACTCATGTGGTGTCACTTCTGTATCGCACCACTCAAAATGAATGCGAGTGGGACCCCCCACCAGCTAAGATCAAATGGGAGGGAGAGCTGGGACACCCCCTCACGGAAGAACAATGGTCCTTCTGCTGTCGCCAAACAGGGGAGGTCTCCGCCAGCAGCAGGCTACGCATTATACACTACAAATACGTCCACCGGTTATATTTTACACCTGCGCGCCTACATCGCCTACACTTGCGCGATAACGATCAATGTGATCGCTGTGGGGAGCTAGGAGCGGACTTCAAACACTTGGCTTGGGATTGTACGTCTATCCGCCGATACTGGGGGGAAGTAATGGCTGCTTTAGACCAAATGTTGGGAACACACGTACCAGCAGACCCCCTCACCGCCCTACTAGGGTATACTAAACCGCTGCCCGCTAACATACGGCGCTACGCTTCACTAGCCCTGCTTCTGGCCAAGCGACAAATCGCTTGTAGGTGGGGCAGGGGACGGGCTTCTAAATTTAAAGACTGGATCCACGCCCTTATATACTGTCAAGAGCAGCTCAATCTCTATGCTGAACTGCTACCACTCTTCTCTCGCCCACGCGATATCTGGGCTCCTCTTCAGGGTTACCTACTAGAACACGACCCAACCACTGAAACACCCATAGAACCCCGTGCGGCTGGGAATATTACACAGGGAGGGGAGAAACAGTGATGACTGGGAGATATCAGAAGAGACCGGACAGGGCGTCTGCAATGTAGCTATGGGAACTGGAACATATCTTACACACGCGTACATAAGGGGCAGGAACTCATGACTGGGGACATTCTACCTACCCACTCTGGGTGACTAGTGGCATTACTGTTATGTTACCTGGTTTTGTTACTTAAATGCATAAAATGTTTGAGACCTTTGGCTGTGGTCACTCGTGATAATCGCCCAACTGACGCGGCCGGCCCGATGTGGTTGTAGGCGGCTTGCTGTGTATTGCCTCTCCCGCCTCTACTGCCTTAAGTATACACACCGCCATGCAATGCCGGCCCATTGGGATGTAGGCATCATGCTGTGTAGTCAACCAATTCGGCGACAATAAAGGTCTTTGAAACTTAAAAAAAAAAAAAAAAGTTTCTGATCCCCAAGGGTGAGGGCCATTGCTCTCCGTAGGCCCAAAAAAGGCCTGCTCGGGCAGAGGGTGCTTACACTCCTGCCCACAGGATGACCTCCAGATTAGCATTCCAAGGCAGGGTTGCTTCAAAGAGCTCATTGCCTTTGGTATGCAAATCTGGGTTCTCTCACAGGACAAGTAGCCGGCCCCCTTTGCCCGGGGCTCTTTGGCACCTGGGCAGGTGGAAAAATTAGCTAGTCAGATAGGCGTGTCCACCCTCAGGGGAGTACCACCCTGAAGGTGGGCTACCTGAAGTAGAGGCGACTTTTCAGAGTTAGCCATTTTGGTGATGGCAAACTTAGGAACTCTGGGACAGGGTTATGCCCACTTCTCACAGGAAGGGGTCATATGGGGGCATAGTGACTCCAGGGGTATGTAGCCCATTGGCTACTACACTACACCCCCCAAAACCGCTAATTTAAGTATTTAGGGGAGCCCCTGGCACCAGAAAATCAGATCCTGATGACCTATGAAGAAGAAGGACACTGAAGAGCCGCAAAGTCAGAAGACTGAAGAAGAGCAACTGACTTGGCACAAGCCCTGCCGTCCTGTCTGCTAGTCCCCATCGAACCTGTGTCAAAGACGTCTCGTCCTGCAGCTGTCATGCCTCCAAAGTCTGGGAGGATGGACTGCCTTCAATAAAGACTCAATAACTCCTGTGGAGTAGCAGAGCTGCTCCCCTGCATTCTGCAGACACCCCAAAAAGAACCATGAGGGCTCCGGTACCGTCAAAACCCGATGCCGCCAAGAACCACTGCACCGAGCCCCTCAGTCAGTGTCAAAGTGGGCCAATGATGTCAGCGTGGTCCCCAAGCCCTTAAGAGACCGAGTCCGCTTTGATTTCACCCCTCGTGAACTCCCCGATGTCGCCTGCAGCCTCTGTTTTCAGGCTCCCTCAACCGCAAGTACTCCCAGACGAAGAAACCCAATAGCACAAAGTCCCTCTGCACCCGGCCGCCGCAGCCTAAGGAGAAGAGGACAACTGGTGTCCCCATGTCCCCTAGACTCACAAGATTTGAGCCCTTTGCGTGGTTCAACCCAACTGGCCTCCCAGTCAAAATCTGCAGCCTCTTTTCATGAAGACCATTTGTCATTGACTAACATTGGGCACCCGACACTGTATTGCACCTCTGCACCCAGCCACCCTAGTGCAGCTAGAGTTGACCTGCTGGTGCTGCCTTGGACCTTGCTCGATATTCACCTTAAGACCCGGAGATTGGTCTTGTAAGTTGCTGTCCTCTACCTGAATGCTGTACTTGTTTTTCCTCCCATAGGATAACATTGCAGTTTCTGACAAATGAACTAAGGGCCTGATTACGACTTTGGCGGTGCGGCGCTGGGTCCGCCTTGCCGCCCACCACACCACCAAAGCCGTGGTCAGACTGCCCGCCAGATTAGGAGTTTCCTCCTGTCTGGCAGGCTGGTTTTTGGCATTCCCACGGCAGTGCCTCAGAAAATGGGCACCGCAATGGGAACGCCAAAAACAGCTCCTATAAGGCATGGACTGAAAAGTCCATGCCGTGCAGGAACTGGGGTGCATGCACACAAGGGGGCACATGTGGTGTCCCTCTGTATGCATCCCCATGCGGAGGAGGCACAGGGGGCCCTGCAGGGCCTCCTTTGTTTCCTCTCAGCCACAGTGTTCATGGAGTAGGAACATTTATTAGTGAACAAGGTGCTAAGTGCAGAAGATTGTGATACAGGAAAGTGCCCAAGTAATTCAATACTAGAATGAGTTGACTTTTTAAAATATATACAAATAACGGAATAATTCAGGGTCTAGTTCAACTATCACTGTTATTTTTTGATGTCCAAAGGACTTGGAAAAGGTCACTTGTAGGTATTTTATCTACTATTTCTACTACTACTACTACTACATCTGCTAAAATTACTATTGACTGTTATGTCGGCCCACATGCAGGGCAGCAACAAAGGACCTCCACTTTTGTTTATCATGAGCAAGTTTCTGTACGGTGCCCCAGCTGTGGCTCAGGAGCTTCATTTCTGTCTCCACAGTTCGCCTTCAGGTGTTCTTTGACCTGCCTCTCTTCCGTTTGCCTTCTGAGTTCAGGTGGAGAGCTGTTCTTGTGATGGAGTTGCTGTAGCGTTTACTGGACCCCTACTAGAAAAAATTTACCTTACTTCATTCTTTAGATATTCAAGGAATGGACAGTTACCCAATGAGGGCCAGGAATAGGATAACTGAAACTAAACCAAATTTAACATCTCATAGATTCGTTTTTCTCAATACATTGATAATCAAGTTAATGTTCACTCTCAAGGAATGCCGAGACAGAACAGCAGAGTCAGATTAAATGTTAAAGTTTAGTTGTACATTCTAAAAGGTAAAGAACATTTGCATTCAATAAGGTGGCATACAGCTCTAATATTCAATTAATAAAGAATATAATGAAATGTACCAAGCATCTGAGACTCAGGGAGTATACAGTGAGTGAATGGGGCAATCTTCCTCAGCCGAGGCAGATTCTGATCACATACAGCATATGTATCAAAAGGGATAGGTAGCCAGGTGAGCCTTCTGCAAAGGCTCTCAGGAAAGTTCAGCAAAGTTCCAAGCAGCGAGTTCAGTTCATCAAGACAGCAATCTGTCTCAGTTTGCTGCTGTATCAGCAAAAGTCACAGCAATGTGACAAGGACCCTTTATCTGAAAAGATTCAATCTGCATCAGGACATCGTCAGCAGTAACGAGTCCAAATCCTAGAAATCTCAGAAACTAGTAGCGCAATAGCTCAAAGAAGTTAAAAAACCTCTCCTCCTCATTCTTCCAAAAATTAGTAATTATACTGGAAGAGTTTCAGGGGTGACACCCCTTGACATCACCTCAATTTGTCAGACCATTCAGTTAATTGGTTAATCCACATTAGGGTGATGGTGATGCAACAATAAAGAAGACACAAATCCGGAAAAATTTGGTGGATCAATTACGCAGTTCCTTAAGTCATGTAAGCATCAGAGTGTGCTCTAAGGCAGCAGTGATCTTCTGTGTGCTGTTTAAACTGTGTTTAATAGGGACTGTGCACTTCTTTTTTTGTCCAGGAGAGGGTGTAAAGTTTTATACAAACACTATTTTCAGAGGACAAGTTAGGCCCTTACCTGCAGAAGTCCAAAGTGTGGATTGAGCCTGTCTGTCTCCTAGGAGATTCTGAACAAGAGAAGCAGCTCCCAACTCCCTGGCCAGCAAACCTTGTCTGAGGTTGCTGGGACCTTATATAGTCTGCTAGTGGTAGGTACATGTATACACTGATTGGAGGTTGTATCTGATGTTTCTATTGGATTAGGGTTAGTGTCCTCATTGGTTGGGTATTTGAGGGTTCTTATTGGTTTCTGGGTCTGTGATTCAATCAATGTAGGGTTGGGACTAGGGCTAGGGTTAGAATTTCTATTGGAAGTAGGGACTAGGGCTTCCTGTGTTATTGGTTTTTGGGACTAGGGTGAGACTATGGCTAGGGTTAGGCCTTTAATTGGAAGTAGTGATTAGGGCTTCTGGTGTGATTGGTTGCTGGACTAGGTGTGGTACTAAGAGTAGGGTTAGGATTTCTATTGAAAGTAGGGACTAGGGCTTCCTGTGCCATTGGTTGCTTGGACTTGGGTTGGGACTACTGGTAGGGCTAGGGCCTCTATTGGACGTAGAGATCAGGGTTTTTGAAAGTTATTGGGTGCTTGGACTAGGGCTGAGATTGGCTGTAAGGCCCTCGTCTCCTATTGTTTCTAGATTTTAGGGCTAGTGTTTTGATTGGATAGGGTTAGGGCTAGGGTTCCCATTGGCTGAAGGGGTCACCTGATTACTAGGGCTATAAAAGTCCGAGGCCTAGGGCGTCTCCGCCCGGGCGTCGAGGCTAAGGGCGGAGAGGACAAGGGCAATTACCTGTTTGAGCCTGTTCGGGACTAGGGCCAGAAATGCTGCCCATGTTCACATTCAGTAAGAGCCAGCCCACACCATCCACAAACAGAGTAACACACTCACACCAAATGTACACCACACACAACCCTATGCACGGACCAATGTACCAGCATGCACTACAAACACAACCAAACCACATCTATACACCCTTCTATCCCAACTACCACACATACCCACCATCACCTACAAACAGTACACAACTCTATCCTATACCACTAACCAATACACTCATCACTAACACAACCCCATTCAACACCATACATAACTGCATCCCATCCAGACACACGCTCCCTGCTCTAATTACACCTAACAGACCACCTTTTATCACTAACAAACATATATTCATCATTCCATCATTTGTCCAACAAACACCCTCCTCTCCCTACTACCATAATAACACTAACGCACAACACACACACTGCACACCACCACACTTTTTAACTCATGCAACAAACCAGTCTAAGACAAACACTCTCACCTCTACTTCATTCCCTCCTACACACAACATACAATCTACTCATAAACACATCACCACCCCCTCTACCTTACAACCTCCTCTCACAAACAATACTATACAACCAAATCCATTGCATGAAACAAATAAACCAGCACCCCTTTTCACTACTCCTCAAAAACAAAACATATCACACACACCAGCACAACAAGATCTTCAAAGCGCAACACGTCAAAAATACATACCATCACAAAATACAAACATACACCCACCTTTCAAACCACACAAAGGAACAAACTCCAATGCCAAGCTTTCTCTCTTCCACCACACCGAACACAGATACAGCAACACAGCAACTTTCTTCTAACCGCCTCTCATCCATTGGACAATTTAGAACCTTACTACATGACCCACATGCTGCACCACCACCCCTGACTCATACACCTTCCATCATAAACACACGCAAACAACATAAGCGACGTGCCACACCTCACAACTTTGCTTCCCCATGTCTACTGCACAACAATGTTACAACACGAAAACAACATAGCACACCAACTCACTCTCAAACACCATCTCCACCACATACACACGCAGACCCATCAAAATGCCTTCTTAGCATGCTGGATGAGGAACATGATACAGAACAGCTACACGATTGCTATCCTAATACAGCTAATGCCAGCACTAAAAACACACCTGCTACAAACACACACAATACTGTTCACTCTACTACAAAACAAAGTCTCACTATCACCAAAGGCCATTCTCTAAACTGTCTACTAATAAATGCTCGATCCCTCTCTAAAAACAAACATCACGTCTACGACCTTCTCACAGATGCAAAACCAGACATACTATTCATAACTGAATCATGGTTGGGAGATGATATGGCTCCAGTCCTGCATGAAGCCATTCCTCTAGGCTATCAAACGATCACCCAAAATCGTATAGGCAAAAAAGGAGGTGGTCTAGCTGTTGTGTTCAGGCAAACATTACATATCACTAAAGTTGATGACATCTCCATAAAGAATTGTGAGGCTCTTCTAACAAGATGCAATACTATACCGTCTTCATCCTGGAACTTCCTGCTCCTTTACAGACCTCCACCTAGCAAGGTGACATTCCCAGATGCACTTCTAGACACAGTTTCAAACCTGATAACAATACACTCCAACTTATGCATTCTGGGTGACCTCAACATTTGGTTTGACAAACCCAATATGACCCATTCAAAAACAATAATCACTGGCCTAGAGGCACTGAACCTGCATCAGATTGTCCACAAACCCACACACATCGCTGGACATATCCTAAATGTCATTTTTGCTAATACTGAACTAGTTACCTTTCAAACTATAACTCCAGTCACATGGTCAGACCACCACTTGCTTGCTTTCCAACATAAAACAACATTAAGGGACTCACCTAAAACTAGCTTACATCCATCCACCTATCGGCCATGGAACAAACTCAATTTGGAACACTTAGAAACACAACTAACATCAAGTACAAATCTGAACTAATCGGTTCAAAATCTATATGAGTGGTTACAGGAAGCTTTTGACATCCTGATACCACTCAAAACCACACAACAGCACAAAAGAAAAAAAGCGCCTTGGAGAAACGTAGAAATAAAAGACATAAAACAACAAATTAGAAAGCTGCAACGTACCTGGCTCAAAACAAACGCCAAACAAGACAAACTTCACCTACAAAAAATTAACAGATTATACAAGTCAGCTATCAAAAAGCCAAGAAAAGGTACTATTCAGACAGAATTCAAAATGCTAAATGTGCAAATAAAGAATTCTATAAAATACTCAATGAATTTCGCAAACCAAATTGCCTAGAAGGAACTCATCCTGTTACTCAAGATTTCACAGAGAAACTGGCAAATCATTACACGGACAAAGCAGACATATTGGACTCATACTTAAAACAGAAACAAAGCACCAGCACTAACCCCTGTACAAAACAACAATTCAAGAATACTCTAACCCAGCCTCTCCGTTCCTTCCAACACATCTCACACAATGAATTTATGGACCTGGTCAAAGCAAGCAGGCCTACTGGCAGCCCTTCTGACCCCTGTCCACCACAAACTTTCAAGACAATTCTTTTAACAACCTCTGCTGCCACTCCAGTAAGAAGAATCATCAACGATTCCTTAACTAGCGGAATATTTCCAGAAGAACTCAAACAATCACACATACGCCCTTTACTGAAGAAAACAAACTTGGACCTGCTGAACCCTGACAACTACAGACCCATTACAAATGGACCTTTCCTGGGCAAACTGATAGAAACAGCGGCGTTCGCCCAGATGTCACAATTCATTGAAGAGAATGACATACTCTCAGACTTCCAAACAGGATTCCGTCTGGGAAGAGGCACTGAATCTGCCCTTCTTGCCATCTGGGATGACCTGAAGAATACAGTTGACCGCAGCGGGGTTGCTGCGCTACTCCTCTTGGACCTCTCGGCTGCCTTTGACACGGTTGACCATGACACTCTGAAACAAAGACTCTATGAAGCCGGCATAAAGGGAACTGCTCTAGACTGGATCGCGTCCTACCTTCGAAACAGAACTAATGTCATCCATACCCCACCTTTCTCGTCCAAACCATACTCCACAAAAGCAGGGGTCCCTCAAGGTTCTATCATCTCTCCCATGCTTTTCAACATCTACATGAAGTCATTACCAGTACTGATCAATCAATTTCACCTCATGTGCTATAACTATGCAGATGACACGCAAATACTCCTTCAACTGGAATGCCCCAAAGACATTGAAAAATGCCCAATTTTCAGTTGTCTAGGAGCCGAGGATCAGTGGATGACTTGGAGCCATCTAAAATTGAATGCTTCAAAAACAGAAATACTCACGTGTGGTGATTGGAAACATTACGACCCGCTTGCCGCCTGGCCTGATGAACTGGGATCACCACCTAAATTATCAAAGGAAGTAAGAAACCTCGGAATAACCATGGACTCTAAGCTGTCGATGAATGCCCAAGTGGACAAACTAGCAAAATCAAGCTTTGTCACTATAAAAACGCTGCGACGAATTTTCCCTCATTTGGGATTTCCACACAAGGTCCAAGCTACCATCTCCCTTGTTCTGTCCAAACTCGATTACGCCAATAGCCTCTACCACGGATCACCTTTAACGACCATGAAAAGACTACAACGGATTCAGAACTCGGCTGCCAGACTACTCTTGCATATCAAACCGCGAGACCACATCTCACCTGCCTTGAAAGCCCTGCATTGGTTACCGGTTGCCAGAAGATCCACATTCAAGCTACTTTGTATCACCCACAAAGCAATACATGGGATGGGACTGTTCTTCATCAGGAATAAAATCACCAAACACATTCAGCAAAGGAACCTACGCTCTAAAGGGGCATCTCGCCTCAAAATCCCAAGATACAAGAAAAAAACCATGGGTGGCACATCCTTCCCTGTTCAAGCAGCCAAACTATGGAATTCATTACCCCCCAACATAAGATCCACCGACAACCACCTTATCTTCAGAAAACTACTCAAGAATTGGCTCTTCCCCACATAAGCACCATACGCAAACAGAAATGTACAGCATATTCCTCTGTATATAAGCATTTATGTTCACTATAGATATGTACTGTTAGACCTGGCATCCTTGGCGTGGGTCTCCCTTCCATTTTTTTATGATGCCTCCAATGTTATTGATCTGTTTTTGCTGGTGTTAGATGCTTTGGGCACTGTGCCACTGCTATTCAGTGCCACAGTGCAAGTGCTCCCTATGATAAATTGTGTGATGGATTAAGTGACTCCATGATTGGATGATTGGTTTACTTGTCAGTCCCTAGTACAGTGCACTGAGTGTGCCCAGGGCTTGTAAATCCAATGCCGCTGGTGGGCTTGCAGCACTGGTTGTGCCACCCACAGAAGCGGCTTGTAAATGTGCCTCAGGCCTGCCATTGCAGAGCCTGTGTGCAGCCTAGGGCTGCCATGTCGACTTGGTGAGTACACCCACTTACCAGTCCCTAAACCTTCCCTTTACTGCATGTTGGTCACCCCTAAAGTAGGCCCTAGGGCAGGGTGCATTGTGAGTACAAGGTAGGACATGCCCTGGTGTGTGTGGCATGTCCTAATAGTGAATTACAGCCATTTTCGCTTTTCACTATTGCAAGGCTACCTGCTCCCCATAGGCCAGAAGGGGCAGACTGACTATTACACCTTATAGTCAGAAGTGACCCAGGGAACATGGTAGAAAAGCGAATTTAGTATGCCTGAACTCAGAATGATAAAAAACATCTTTTACTGAAGTTGGTTTTAACATTCTGTGTTTGAAAATACCCCTTTTAGAAAGTGGGTATTTTCTTGCCTAAACTTCCAAGCCTGCCTCTGCTAGGTTGTGTATTCCTTGTCTGGAGATTGAGTGACAGGGGCTGGGGGTGGCTACAGGATACAGGGTGAGTCAGCACAGGGCTGAATAGAAAGATCTGCATCCAGAGTGGAGGGAGGAGTTGCACCTGGGTCTGAATAGGGCTGTGCCTGCCTTCCACAATGCTGGCTCCACCTCCTGCCGGGCGGCTGAGCACTCTGCCCCACATTCTGAAAGGAAAGAAGGAGTCAGAAAAACAAAGTGCTCCAGGACTGACCAGAACTGGTTTTGGGCTAGGCAGAGGCCTCTCTGCCTTCAGAGAACAAAGAGAAACTGTGTATAAAAAGGGGACCCAGACCCCTAGGAAATTAGATCACTTTGGGAAAACAAGAAGAAACCTCTGCTGAGGAGCGGAACCAAGAAGAAACTGAGGAGAAGACTATCCCTAAGCTAGAGGGATCTGCCTGCAGTGGTTGCCTGACTGCCAAAGGAAGGAGAAAGGACTTTGTGTGCACTTTTATTTCAACTTGTGAAGGATCTCCAAGGGCTTGAGAAAAGAGCTTGCCTCCTGCTGAAGTCTCAGGGACAACAGACTTCAACCACCAGCTCCCCAAGAATCCTTTGGAAGTGCCTGCTGCTGTTTTGGGCCTTCTGAAGGGACTGCGTGTCGCAAGGAGCTGGAAGCGCGACTCAAGAGGGAGAAGCGTGTCGCCGTCGCAGCCGCTGCCGTCGCATCACAGAGATGACGCCGCTGTAGCTGTCGCATTGCACCGCATCTCGATAAACGTCCCGCAACACCGAAGAAGCGTGTCGCCGTCGCAGCCGCTGCCGTCGCATCGTAGATGTCGCCGCTGTAGCTGTCGCATTGCACCGCATCAAGAGAAGAGTCTTGCATCGAGGAAGAAGCGTGTCGCCATCGCAGCCGCTGCCGTCGCATCGTAGATGTCGCCACTGTAGCTGTCGCATTGCACCGCATCGAGAGAATCGCCTCAAATCCACGGAGAAGCGTGCCGCCGTCGGAGCTGCTGCCGTCGCATCACGAAACAAGGGTGTCGCCGCTGCAGTTGTCGCATCGAGCGGAAGCGTCTCGCAACGTCGGAGAAGAGGGTCGCCGCCAAAGCCGCTGTCGTCAGCATCACGGAACAAGGGTGTCGCCGCTGCAGCTGACGCATCGAGTCGAGACTTCTCGCAACATCGGAGAAGCGTGCCGCATCAGGAAGAACTTGACGTCTTTATTTCTTTGCACCAGAACTTCGTCGCATCTCCATCCCTGCAACTCTTTCGTTGTAGAAACGTGACGCATCTTAAGGTACATTGACTCAAAGTGTCGCATTTCAAGAACTTAAGAGAACTAAGCTAAACCTACCATTTTAAGTACAGTATTGTGGATTTTTGTCGTTTATGGTCTTGTGTTAAATCTATATAAAAGATACTTATTTTTATAATACAACTTGTGTGGTGTCCATCTGTAGTGTTGTCACTTGATTACTGTATGTGTTCACAAATGCTTTACACACTGCCTCTGAGATAAGCCTGTCTGCTCGTGCCAAGCTACCAAGGGGGTGAGCAGGGGTGAGCAGAAGCTCCCACGTCTCCTTCAGCCACACCACGGAACTCCTCTGGACCGACCACCACTGCATCCATTTCACCTTCCAGAAACCCACCACACACCACCGCACCCAACAGATCCCACGCCGCTGCTGGAGCAAAGTCACCGAAGACCAACTCCGGGCAACCCTCGCTCTCAGCCCTCCCTCCGACCCATCCAACACCGACGACGCTGCCTGCAACCTCAGACGATGGATGGACGACTGTGCCAACACCCTCGCCCCGCTGAAAAAGCTCACCTACAGCAACACCACCAAAAGAGCCAGCTGGTTCACCTCGGAACTCCTAGCTTCCAAGCGTACCTGCCGGAAACTAGAGAAGAAATGGCACAGTGATAAGACACCGGACAGCCACACAGCCCACAAAGACGCCATCCGTAACCACCACCACCTCATCAGGTCCGCCAAGAGAATCTCCTTCAAAGACCGCCTCGACAACAACGCACACAACAGCAAGGAGCTTTTCAACATCGTGAAGGAACTCTCCAATCCCAGCTCCAACACCAACGACATCCCGCCGTCGCAACCCCTGTGCGATTCCTCGCCACCTTCTTTCACCGCAAGATCGCCGACATCCACGACAGCTTCAACACCCAGACAGCCCCAACTAAGATCGATGCACCAGACCCGCCACACACCATCGACCACGACCCCCTGCCAGCCTGGGCCAGCGTGAACATCGAGGACACCACCAAGACCATGAGCACAATACACTCCGGCTCCCCGTCAGACCCTTTCCCGCACCACATCTTCAACAAAGCCAGCAGCTCCATTCCACCCCACCTGTGCAACATCATCAATCTCTCCTTCGAGACCGCGACCTTCCCAGAGAGCTGGAAACACGCAGAGATCAACGCCCTACTCAAAAACCCAAGGCGGACCCGAGAGACCTCAAGAACTTCCGGCCCATCTCTCTGCTTCCGTTCCCAGCCAAGGTCATCGAGAAGATCGTCAACAAACAGCTAACCCGATACCTCGAAGAAAACAGCATCCTGGACCCATCCCAATCAGGGTTCCGCAGCAACCACAGCACTGAGACTGCCCTCATCGCCGCCACCGACGACATCAGGATCCTGCTGGACAATAGTGAGACCGCAGCCCTCATCCTGCTGGACCTCTCCGCCGCCTTCGACACTGTCTGCCACCGCACTCTACGCGCACGCCTCCACGACGCAGGGATCCGAGACAAGGCCCTGGAATGGACCACCTCCTTCCTCGACGGCAGAACCCAGAGAGTCCGCCTCCCACCTTTCCGATCCGAAGCCTCCGAGATCATCTGCGGCGTACCCCAGGGATCGTCCCTCAGCCCAACACTGTTCAACATCTACATGGCCCCGCTCGCACGCATCGCCAGACAACACGACCTCAACATTATCTCCTACGCCGACGACACTCAACTGATCCTTTCCCTCACCAAGGACCCCCTCGCTGCCAAAGCCAATCTCCATGAAGGAATGAAGGCCATCGCCGATTGGATGAAGATCAGCCGACTAAAGCTGAACACGGACAAAACGGAGGTCCTCATCCTCGGCTCCAACCCCTCAGCCTGGGACGACTCCTGGTGGCCAACGACGCTGGGAGCAGCCCCGACACCCACCGACCACGCACGCAACCTGGGAGTCATCCTCGACTCAACGCTCTCCATGGCCAAGCAAGTCAATGCAGTCTCCTCCTCCTGCTTCAACACCCTCCGCATGCTTCGCAAGATCTACAGGTGGATCCCGACAGACACAAGAAGAACAGTCACCCAGGCCCTCGTCAGTAGCAGACTGGACTATGGGAACGCCCTCTACGCGGGAGCCCCGGCCAAGCTCATCAAGCGACTGCAACGCATACAAAACGCCTCCGCACGCCTGATCCTCGACGTACCACGCCACAGCCACATCACCCCCACTTGAGGAACCTGCACTGGCTCCCCGTCGACAGGAGGATCACCTTCAAACTCCTCATCCACGCACACAAGGCACTCCACAAAACTGGCCCAGCCTACCTCAACAGACGACTCTTCTTCTACGTCCCCAACCGCCAGCTCCGCTCCGCCGACCTCTCCCTCGCCACCGTCCCTCGCATTCGAAGAACAACCACCGGTAGCAGATCCTTCTCACACCTCGCCGCCAAGACCTGGAACACCCTTCCACTAAGCCTACGACAGACCCAAGACCTGCTGACCTTCAGGAGGCTACTCAAGACCTGGCTGTTTGACCAGTAGCAGCATCCCCTCCCCTTCCCTCTCCCCAGCGCCTTGAGACCCTCGCGGGTAAGTAGTGCGCTCTACAAATTCTGTGATTGATTGATTGATTGATTTTAGGAGTGTACCCCTTTACCCTGACTAGAGGCAAGGGTCCCTATTTGTCACAAGTACCTACCTGTGCCAACTAGAGACCCCCAATTCTAACATGTACCTATCTTTGTGTATTGCTTTGTATAAACATGTAGAATAATTATGTTGTTGTAAATAAATAAATAAATAAAAATCATCTTTGGTCTACATGTACTTACTTCCATTGTGCATCTATGTACCTTCCATGTACTTGGATCTGTGTGTCTGTTACCTTTCTCCTGAAAAAGCATATCCAATGCACTACCCTATTTCTCATCCTGTACTTCTATCAATATCTTTAATCTATATATACTTACCTCCTTTATGCATCTATATACTTTCAATGTACTTATGGATCTATATATTTATCACTTTCTTCTAATTTAGCATTTCAAATGCACTACCCTATTTCTAAGCCTATACTTCTCTCAATATATCCTCTGGCCCAACCTTCTGACTCATCTCAAACTTCTTTCTACTACTCTTTCCAATGCACTACCCTATCTCTCACCCTACACATCTATCAATATATCCTCTACATCCACTCTCTCATTTATCCCATACCACTACTATGATTCCAAAATAACCCTTTCTAGACTCTCTCCTACTCTACCCTCCTTGCATCATCTGACACCTCTTTTACTATACCGATCCCCCAAAACAAACCTTTATAAACTCTCCCTCTGACTCTTCCCCTCAAAAACCCTTTTACTCATCCAAAAGCCTCCTCCTACTGCTATGACCTCAAAAAAAAAAAAAAATCTCACTCTTCTGTCCCTCCACTATCCTTTTCAATCAAAATAACAGGCTAACACGTTCACTTCTCAATTTCCATATTCCACTATACTAATTCACCACTAATCCTTTATGGGTTCCAAAGTAGCGTGCTACTCGCCAATGAAGCGTTTCAACACCCATCAGGGTTACCAGCGCTATATAAACACAAACCTTTTCCCTTTTCTACCCCTCCCCAACCCTTCTCAATCCAAATAACTGACTAACATATCCACCACTCAAATTACTTTCATGTTTCGCCATACTAATTCAACAGTAATCCTTATGGGTTCCAGAGTAGCGTGCTACTCGCCAATAAAGCGCTTCAAAACCCCATCAAGGGGTAGCAAGCGCTATATAAATACAAACCTCTTGCCCTCTTCTATCCCGCAACCTACCCTTCTCTATCCAAATAACTGAATAACATATCCACCACTCAAATTACTTCAAACTTCACTATACTAATTTTCAACACTAATCCTTTATGGGTTCCGGAGTAGCGTCCTACTCGCCAGAAAAGCACTTTAACACCCATCAGGGGTAACAGGTGCTACATGAATGCAAACCTTTGTTCCCTTTTATCCCTCCGCTACCCTTCTCACTCCAAATAACTGACTAATACCCACCACTCAAATTACTTTCATATTTCACCATACTAATTCAGCACTAATCCTTTATGGGTTTCCGGAGTAGCGTGCTTCAACACCCCATCAGGGGTAACAAGCGCTATATAAATATAAAAGCTTTTTTTTCCCTCTTCTATCCTTCTGCTATCCTTCCAAATCCAAATAACTGACTAACCTATCCACCACTTAAAATTTACTTGCATGTTTCACTATACTAATTCAACACTAATCCTCTATGGGTCCCGGAAAAGCGCTTCGACGCCTCGTCAGGGGTAGTAAGCGCTATATAAATGCAATTACAATACAATACAATAGGACACATTAAACAATAGGACATTTAAAAAGAAAACATAAGAGTTTAAAAGAGCTCTTTCCCAAGCAGCTGTTCCAGAGTGTAACAAAATTTGTTGCAAGTACACTGTTCAGTCTGGGAGATGTCAATGGAAACGGCTATCATTTCAATACAACTTGCAATATTGCAAGAAGCTCTCATACGCTTTGGAAAATTCAGTCCATGACTTCACTGGAAAAGGGAAATGAGGCCTACATGAAATTTGGGCTAATATACAACAATATCATGTTAATTTTTGAATGAAGCATTAATAGGAAGCTAGCATGTGAATTTAAAATATGACTGAAATATATTAATGAACATTTCATTCTGATCAAACTTAATGCATGTCAGTATAATGTACTCATAATTTTTTTTTGTTATGTCAACATTAATCATATAAGAAAATGCATATAAATCCTTGTCGTTTACGTTTTATTCGACTACTACATAGGTGAAATACTTTCTAAAGAGGTTTGCTTGAAAACACATCTAATTATAGTTGCGTAGCACCTATTTTCTTTTGTCATTTTCGGTGCCCACGTTATTACATGAAATGACATTATAGTTCATTCTCGCTTGGAAATCAAACTAAATCATAATATTTTCTTTTAGTCTTATTAATTTTCACATTCTTTACATGAAAATCAAATCCATTAGCAATAAAATCCACAACGTGAGACTTTTCTCCTACATTATTATAACACATATAAATGAGTGAAAATAGTGTTTCATGATTAGTAGTCACATCTATGTTAATTGAATGAATAATATGCCTTAAATCTATTTATCATCTGCATACTTTTACGATGTAGTATTTAAATTGTATATTTGTATCATTTTTCATAACATGGAACTTAACATACATTTGTCATAGTTTGTCTGAAAGTTGTCATAATCATTTCTTTTATCAATAAAATCTTTTTATGTAATTTCTGCTCTATCAGAGTCTTGTTCTCTTCTGAGGGTGTGTCCTATCCATCTCCATCTTCTTCTCATAATGCTGGTGTCCATGCTCTCTTGCTTGCATCTGGTGAGCATTTCCTTGTTGGAGATGGTTCGCGGCCACAAAATGCACAAGAATCTTCTCAGGTAACTGGTGAGGAGGGCTGACAGTTTTGTGATGTCACTTTTCATCATCCACCAGCATTCTGCTCCATGTAAGAGTATGGACAGAGCACAGCTCTCGTAAAGCCTCAGCTTGATGTTGGTGCTGTACTGAGAAGACCTCCACGCATGGCTGAGCATCCTGAAGGCATTCCTTGCCTTGTTCAGTCTCCTCTTGATGTCACTGGCTGCCCCTCCATCATGTCTGATAGTACTGCCTACATAGGTGAACTCTTCAGTCATGGCTAGGTCTTCTCCGTCCACCTTGATTGGTAAAAGGTTTTGTATGATTAGTGGTATTACTACTGATTTCTTCATGTTGATCTACTTGCGGTGCATAGATGTTGAGGTGAGACGTTTTCTCTTGCATGTGCTGGTGTGTATAAGAGTAAACCTTGGAACAAGTATTCACATCAAACTCATTTAAAGAAACAATTGTAGTGACACAGAGTTTTCTGTGTTTACTTAATCTATACCAACATTTAAATGAAACTTTTTATCATAGAATTTATTTTGTCTTGACTTAGTCAATGTAAACGTTATTCAAAGAAAACAGCCAGTACCTTGTGGTATAATTTGAATCAGCCAATGGATCTGTCTTCCGCGTTTGACCGCATCAACAGATCCAAGTTATGGCAGATGATGCTTTCTATTGGAATTGACACTGACATCGTCCTGTTTTTAAGGGATCTCCATAGAGACACTAAAGCCGTAGTCCGTTACTCTAAAGATCTTAAAGTGACCTGTGAGTTCTCCATCCTGAGAGGGGTGCGTCAAGGGTGTATCTTAGCTCCTTTCCTCTTTAATTTGTATATTAACAATTTGGAGCAGGTCCTCTTGAATCTATGAAATGACTGTCCCCAGGTGGGTAAGCATAGTCTGCCGGTCCTCCTTTATGCAGATTATGGTGTCCTCATAGCGAGGACAGCGAGGGGTCTACAATTCTTGCTGAACTCCTTTGTACATTTTATGGAGGACCTGGACTTGTTGATTAATCATAGTAAATCGTTTGTAATGCAGGTGGGTCCTCGACCAGCTAAGCCCCACACATTTAGGGTAGGGACTATGCCGATCCCCAAGACTGACGTTTTTTCCTACCTGGGGGTAGTGTTCAATAATGCCCTGAGCTGGCGCCCTTTGACAAGCTGAAAGGGGATTTGGCTAGGGCAATCGCCGCTGTTTTGAATTTTGCATCCAGACTGGGAGGTAGACAGATCGGGGCACTCTTGCGGATCTATAGAGCTAAATGTATCTCAAAGGTTACCTACGGGAGTGAGATCTGGGTCTATATTGGGCAGGATGCACTGCAAATTGTCGAAAATACTTTTATGAGATGGGTACTCTGCTTACCGCAGAGCATCCCGTCTTTTGTAATGCATGAAGAATTGGGGATGGCCTTCCTCTCAGATGTGTTGGCTTTTAGTCCCTTAGCGTTGTGGATGAAAATTTGGAATAAGAAGGAAAATGCCTTTAGTAAGGAAATTTTAAGGGACTGTCTTTCCCTTGAACATGTTAACCGTATTTCTTGGTTCAAGTATGTTAGAGAATGCTTTTGCAGTCTGGGAAGGGCAGAACTATTTGAGAATCCGGAGGCAATTTCTAGTAGGGATTTAACTTGGGTAAAGGAGTGTTTTTTTAAAAACTGCACTTGGGCCAGAGAAGAAGTGGAGTTGAGGAAGTCCAGTGTGCGTAGGTATTTCTTACTGAAAACTGTGTCATCAACTGAACGGTGTGTGTGAGAGAGCAGGGCTAGGTCATCGGTATGATAAAGGTCTGTCAGTGAATAAGGTCCATGTGATGCCTCTGGCGTGGACCTCTTTTGTTGCTCGCATCAGTCAGACGATGAGTAGGTTGAAGTGTAACTTTGACATCATGCACCCCTGTCTCACACCGGTCTTGACCTCGAATCTATATTGGCTATCTCCCACCTTGCAGGTAGAATTGTCATAGAAGCTCTTATTGAGAAGAACTATCTGCTGCGCTAAGCCATAGGTTCTCAGTATATGCAAGAGGCTGTCACAGTGGATGCTTTCAAAGGCTTTCTCAAAATCAATGAAGTTGATGTATAGCTGTCTTGGCCACTCTGGGCACTGCTCTATGATGATAAGGTTGATTACATGCATAGCTGAGTTTCCCACATGCTATTTTAGTTCCACATCAGTTGATGTGACTCATTCTGTAACGGGACGAAGGGCAGGAAATGCGTTTCTTGGCTTTGCTTTTTAGGGCTGTCAGTCTTTTCTGGGTTTTGCTCATGCCATGTTAGTCATCATCTCTTCTTGGACAGTTTCTCCTCCTGCAGGTCGAGGCAGTTTCCTTCCCTCTGTCAGCAGTGCTTCTAGGCACTAAGTAGACACTGAGCTCCTCCAGAAGAAAGTGCAGACATCAGGTGATATCTCCATACCTCAGGGTGATTGGCACTCAAGTGGACACCAGCTAAGATCACACAGTAGTCCTTTGAATGCTATGCACTCTCTTCCTTGGTAATGTAGAACTGGACCTAAGTTTGGTGGTTTAAATCTCACTTTTAAACACATTTTCCATACAGGGATGTAGATTCACTCAGTAAGGCTTCAGAACCCATTGGCGGTGTTCCTCTTTCAAATGTAATTTTTCTGGATGTTCTTTAGACATAAACTCTGTGCAAGGTGATGGCTCTGGCACCAGGTAGCACTGGGGCAGGCTCCAAGCAGAAGAAGCCAAAACAAGGGCACAATGGAGTGTGCGATCTTGGGACCTGGCTATCATCAGCCTTCTAGAAGCAGTGGTCAGGGACAAGCAAAAGGGTAGGCCCTGCATAGAAGTTGCCTCATCGTGAGCAACAGATACTTCAGTCCCGCCACTAACACCTAACATCTACCAAGTGGCAGTGGACAGGAAGAACTGATCAGCAGCCCTTTGTCGGCAAGATCCCCAATGGATTTCTAAAAGTAACTCTGTCTCAATCCTCCTTACTTCAGTGTCTGGATCTCCACCTTCCAGCTACAGGAATGCATGGAATACACTGTTTGGGGAAGCTATGTTCATCCTCCAACTTGTGCCATATTAAACTAGGGTCATCTAAAATGGATCCCACTGGTGCTAACACTCAGACTTTCACAACACACTCAGACCTACTGCCATACATGTGCTACACCTTCACTGCACATATGATGGCTTGTCAGTGCAAGTTTCTGGGTTGATATGTTTTTACAGGTCTGCCTGTGAAAATGGCCTTGTATGTTTTCCTTGACTGGTAGGCAAGCACAAGCTTGAACCAACTCACCAGATTTAGTGCGGAAAAAGACAGGCAGAGACCCATGCATCTCCTATCACTTGCATGGAGATGATGTGTATTTGGTAACAATCAATCATTCCAGAGAGTGCCAGGAATACATATTATTTTGATGTTGATTACTGGGACACCTTTCCCAGACAGAAGCACATACACAAGAAATGCACACTGATACTTTAGAATCAATCATGTTTATTGCGTGGCAACAAAAGAGCAAATACACAGCTTAACTGCCTACATCATAACGCCGGCAAAGCGAGAACCAACGAGAATGACACAGCGTTTAGGTCTACATCCCTGAGGGCGACCTCGCGATGAGTTCAGGTCATAGTGAGTCAATAAGGCATCTGGCGAGTGTACCACTTTTCAGGAAACATTAACACAAATAAACAACCCCCCCCTCCCGACCCACCCTCCACCCTCCCTCCGCATCAGTTCATATCTATCTAAGTCAGCGCAATTCTGTCTCTAAACAATGATCCGTTATCTAGTAAGTCAGTCTGTGGATGCACCAGGCGGTTCTAGGGGTATGAGCCGCAGGATCTGTAGATATTTTGGACATGTTACTTCCCTCATATCTTTGGTTAGAATCTGCAAGAAAGGGGCCCACAGTTTCGGAAAGTCCTTGCCCTTCCCATCTACACTAAGCGATAGACGCTCCATTGCTAAGAGTTGCCAAAGGTGCTGAATCCAATCTCGAGGGTCTGGAATCGTCAGGGAGCCCCAGTGTGCCAGAAGTACCTGCCGAGCTGCAAGTAAAGCCATGGCGATCTGCTTACCCTTCAGGGATTTCAGCGGGAAGAACCTAGGATGGGAAAGGCCCAACAGCGTATACTCGGATGTACGAGGCAGTGTAATCTGAAATGCTGCATCCACATCATCAAGGACTGCTGCCCAGTAACGCACCAGTTTTGGGCAATGCCAGAGCAAATGAACTTATGTGCCAGTAAGACCACACCCCCACCAGCAGAGGCCTGATTTGGACCTGTCCCAGCTCCTAATGCGCGCTGGAGTATAATACCAGTGAGTAACCACCTTGTATGCAGACTCCGCCCCCGCCGTATTAGCGGCAGTGCGATGTGCTCTATAAAAAATGTGTTCCCACTCTTTGTGTGTAAGGGGCCTCCCCAGCTCCGTTTCCCATCTGATTTGTGCTTTCGTGCGGTGTTTCTTTGGTTGTGTAGTGATCATTGCATAAAGTTCGGAGATGAGTTTGCGGTCATCCCTTTTGTACACCAGCCATTTTTCAAAAGATGTCAAGGGGCGAGACATGAGTGCGACGTTCTCTGCCCTCGTAACCCAGTGTGCAATCTGTGAGTAGTGGAAGGCATCTTACAGTGGCAAATTATAATCCCTACGCAACTGCTGGAAGGGGATCAAGCCCTCGAGGTCAAACAGGAAGCCCACTCTTTTGCACCCCTCCTCCCTCCAGTGATGGAAGACCGGGGACGCGCATCCCTGTTGGAAGTCGGGGTTATCGACTATAGGGGACATAGGGGAAGGGAAGGTGGTCCACCCTTTCGGGCCAGCTAACTGATCCCAAACCTTGAGTGTCGGGGAGGTAACCGGAGAGGAGTAGAGTCCCCACGCTCTATGTCTGCGCGGGAGCCACAGTTCCCGCCATATATTCCGTCCGGCAACTGTTTGGTCCATGAAATTCCAGTGTTTGCTGGATAGTGGCCTATTCCATTCCGTGATGTATCGGAGGCATGCTGCCTGGTAGTAGGCACTCACTATCGGGAAGCCAAGTCCTCCCTGGGCCCTCGAGGAGGCCACATGAGCAAATGCAAGGCGTGGTTTCTTGTTATCCCACAAGAACTTATTCAGAAGTCCCTGTAACTTCCGCAGCACTCCTGGCGGTGGGCTCAGAGAAAGCATTTGGAAGAAATATAAGATGCGTGGCAACACCGTCATCTTTACTGCCGCGATCCTGCCGTACCACGCCAGTTTGAGCCGCGACCAGGCAGCCAAAGCCTTGGTCGTCTGCTCCATCAGCAGCGCGTAGTTAAGAGCAGCCGTCCTAGCAATGGACGAGGTCAGCCGAATGCCCAGGTACGTGATGTCCGTGGACACCCAGTGGAATGCAAAATCCTGTTGTAGATCATGTACTTCCGTCTCCGGAATAGAGATATCGAGGATTTGCGACTTTGTAAAGTTGACCTTAAACCATGCTACGGTACCAAAAGTGGTGAGCTCCATTGTCAGGTACCGCAATGATGACTGGGGTTGTGTGAGGGAAAGGATGACATCATCGGCATACATACTGATTTTATGTGTATCTGCCCCAAATTTAAGGCCCACAATGTCAGGGTTTGCGCGAATGCGTTGGGCAAAGGGCTCCATGTAGAGCGCAAATAAAAGCGGGGACAAGGGACAACCCTGCCGCGTACCCCGGGCGATGGGGAAGGAGGTTGACCTGCACCCATTGACCCGCACTGCCGCCATAGGGGATGCGTATAGACACCGGACCCAGCGAATGAAAGTGTCACCGAACCCGAATGCACGCAGCACCGCGAATAAGTACTCCCAATCCACGCAGTCAAAAGCCTTCTCCGCGTCAATCGAGAGCAGAAAGGCCTGAGTGCGCGATCAGTGAATAAAGTCAATGAGGTGCAGAAGCCTCTTAGTATTATCCCCTCCTTGCCGCGTCGGTATAAAGCCGGACTGGTCCGGATCTATAATGTTGTCCATGAGGGGACTGAGGCGGGAGGCTAAAACACCCGCAAACAACTTCGCGTCAATATTAAGGAGTGAGATCGGTCGGTATGAGCCGCACTCTGCCGGGTCTTTCCCCGGTCTAGGGATTACGGTAATTGCCGCCTCAGACATAGTAGACGTCACCTCCCCAGTGTCCAGAAAGGAGTTAAAGAGCCTCGTCAAAAGGGGGGCCAGTTCCGCGCAAAAAGTCTTATAAAACAGAGCCGGGAAGCCATCCGGACCCGGCGACTTAGCCACTTTGAGCCGAGCTATCGCCGATATCACCTCTTCAATGCGAATAGGGGAGTCCAAGAGATCAGCCGTTGGTTGGAGAAAGGGAGTGATATCGCAAGAGGCCAGATATTTCCCGGGGTCTTGCAATGGGGTATCCTCCTTCGAATAGAGGCGGTGGTAAAACTGACGAAAGGTATCGGCAATAAGGCAATCCGCAGTATGCTCAACAGCATTCTGGTCCCGTACGGAGGGAATCGCGGTCGCCTGCGCCCGCGCCCGCAGCTTATGTGCGAGCATCCTCCCACACTTATCCCCACTATGATAAAATTTATGCCGAAGTCGTAGAAGCGCATGCTCAGCCCTGTCGAGATCCAGATGCTTCAGCATGCGGCGCCTCGTTTCCAGCTCTCTCCAAACTCTCGGTGCCCCCGTGCATTTGTGAACTGCCTCTAATTCTCCCACCTCCTTCTCTAGCTCCGCCAGTTTCTCTTTGCGGAGACGCGCGAAAGACGCCGCAACCGCGATAAATTCCCCCCGCACCACGAGCTTCAAAGCCTCCCAGACAGACGCGAGGGAGGTACCTCCCTGGTCGTTCTCAGAAAGATAATATTTTATAGTGTCCCGGATTCGCTGTGTGACTTCATCTGAGTGAAGAAGGGAGTCGCGGAGTCGCCAGCCCAGAGGGTTGGATCGCCCGCAGCGCGCTGGGAGCTGGACTGAGATAAGGGCATGGTCTGAGAGGGAACGCGGGGTGATATCCGCATCGTGCAAGAGAGGGAGGAGGGGTGAGGAGGCTAAGAAGTGATCCAGTCGCGCATATGTCTTGTGTGCCGCTGAATAGTATGTATAATCACGTTCAGTAGGATGTTGTATGCGCCACACATCGCACAGCCCGCAGTCAGACAGCCACTGTTTCCCAGCCTCTGATAGCGTCCCTGCATGGGTAGCCCTCTGTCTTGACCTATCCAACTCCGGATCCATCACTACATTCAAGTCCCCCCCGATCAGAAGTGCAGAATCAGGAGAAGCAAGGACCTCAGCTAGCGCTAGACGCAGAAAGGGCTCCTGTCTCTCATTCGGGGCATATAAGGACCCAATTGTTAAGTGCGTATCCCCCCACTGGACCCTGACCGCCAACAATCGGCCTTTTATCTCTGCCACCGTAGAGACCACCTTGCATTGTGAGGGCGTACTAAAGAGGATTGCCACCCCATTTTGTTTGGACAAACCCGAAGACCAGAACTGGTGCGGGAAGCGCCTATCTCTCATTCGCTTGGTATCCTTAGTTAACAGATGGGTTTCTTGAAGTAAACAGACACCCCCCCCAGAATTTTCTAACAGGGAGAGTATTGCAGAGCGCTTGACAGGATTATTTAACCCTCGTACATTCAAGCTAACAATTTTCAGGTCCCTACCCATCCTAGCAGTGGGGGAGAGAAACGATATGCATCAGCCCATGGCCACCGGACTCAAAACCATTGAGGATCACCTCCCAGGAATGGGCTGTCTGTCTATCTTGCCGGAGAACTGATGTGGAGCCCCCAAATAACACCCAAACATATCCCAAATCAAGAACATAAAAAACCCCGAAAAACAGCAAAACAAAGAAAAAGCAAGGCAACATGACAAAAGTTTGTCTCGATGAACAGTGTTTAGGGAGGCGCGGCCAAGGCCCAGAACACATCAGGAATAGCGTGGCCATCACCCCGATGCCCAGGGCATAGAAACAGTTGAAGGGTCTCCCCACTCCGGCGCCGACCGAAGCGCCCTAGCGGTCGCCATGCTAAGTATATCCAGATGTCTCGGGGTTGTCGGTCACTTGTGAAACTGATGAGAGGGCTGCCTCCCTCCCCAGCTTGCTAGCAGCCGTGTCGGGTGTGGGGCTTGGCTTCGAACTCCCCACTCGTTGCCACTCAGAGGAGCGACGCCATCTGCGAGGAAGTGATTGAGCGTCTTGTGTCTCGGCAGGGGACCTTTCAATGCCCAGCTTGTCATATGCTTCCTCCAAGGACCGGATCTGATGCAATTTGCCCTGAAGCTTGAAGATGAGGCGGAACGGATGGCCCCAGGAGTAAGGAATCTTCTGGTCTCGGAGATGGTTGGTGATGGGTTTGAAGTCTCTACGTTTAATCAGAGTAGATGCCGCTAAGTCCTGGTAGAGCACAGGCTGATGACCACGGAATTGCACTGAATTAAGATCCCTAGCTCTGCAGAGGATGCGCTCCTTTAGTTGAAAGTCATGCACGCAGACGAGAATGTCAGGGGGGGAGCCTTAGCACCACGTGGAAGGCCCACTCGGTGAACACGATCCATTTGTATCTCTCGTACCTCCTCATCTCCCAGGATCTGGAGGAACAGGGCGCTGACGTATGCACGGAGGTCGTCGCCTTCACCCTTCCACGGAACCGCCCGGATCCGGATATTATTACGTCTGGAACGGTTCTCCAAATCCTCCGCGTGGGCTTGCAGATCTATGTTTTGATCTCGAAGACGTATCATCTCCTGCTGTAATTGGTGCAGATCGTCTTCCCTGCTCAGGTCGTGCTCCTCCAATGTCGCCACCCGTTCCCCAATGCCGCCCACATCCCGCCGGACCTCCCGCAGATCCGCGGAAAGCTGCGAGCGGAGGTCTTGAATATCCTCTTTAATTGCGGAAAAGAGCTCAATCATGAAGGCCTTAGTCGCTGGTGCGTCTTCCCCGTCCATCAGTGTCGTTCCAGCTACAGATTGTGCTGCGGCGTGCCCCGTCGTCTTCTGCAGCAGGTCTTTTAGGGATTTGTCTCTTTTCCCCCTCGTTGATGACAATACTGGGACCGGGCGACCCCCACTGGACACTCCGCCCGCTCTGTCCACTGCGTGAAGGTAGCTGGCCAAAGCACACACTCCCACCGGGCCCGCTCCAGCAGGACCGTCATGCTGCTTCAGAAGACCCCCGGCACCCCAGAAGATGCACACACAGGCTCGCAGGACCGGCTTGCGTCGCCGTTTCGCTGTACCTCTCGCCGGATCCCTGCCCAGGAAGACTCTCCTGGCTGACAGCCTAGTGTTAGCGCGATGAATGAGGATGCAGTGGAGCAGTCGGGCCCGCAGAGAGAGACAATGTCCAGGGGGGGTCAGTGTCACTTGGCATTCACCCCACCACTAGCACCAACCAGGGTGCAGCACCGGTAAGAGGGTAGATCCCTGCAGTTACAAGCCAAAGTCACACTGTCTGCCACACAGCACTCGTCGGCGGGGATCGCAAGTTCGGTCGCAGCCTCTAGGCACCCTCAAGGATCTCACATGCCAGGCTCCAGTGGGGAAGGCAGTGCCAGCATGTCATGCAGGAGTGCTGGCACAACAAGGGATGTCAGGCACCGTCCCCTTTCACACGAGCTCAGGCTCAGGGTGCACCGCCCCCGCCAGGCCTCCTGGTCACCGCTGGGCCAGCGCTGTGAATCGGGCAGCTCTACAATGCCCCACATTCAAAGTCCCCAGCTCCCAGACCCCATCAGGGCGCCACTCCGTCTGCCGACCTGCAGACCGAGCCCTGCCTCCGCAGATTACAGCACTCTCCCCCGGCCCACCTCTCCTTACCAGCAGGCCGCACGGGGGATCACCGCTGCCTCGGTAGCTGCCACTCCCAGCCGCTCCACGTGTTCGGGTCTCGCTCTGCTGTCAGAGACCCGGGCCGGGTGCAGGTCTTAGGCCGCTGGGCAGGTCCCCGCCGTCACACGTCCTCTGTCGCCATTCCCCATACGATGCATACAGGTCTGCGCCAGAGCCCCCAAAATGGCGCCGCCATCGGGTCTTCTCCCGCCTCAATCACGCCAGACCCCAGGTCAGTGTGGGTCCAGCGGACAGGGGGTACTCGCCGCCGTTGATAGGCGCACTTGGGCGGGCCGCCCCTGGAAGCAAGGCAGCCGGCGCTGAGGTACGGCCGTCCGCCCGGCCGCTCGACTCCAGGTCACCCGCGTCCCAAAACAGAGCTCATTCCCAGTTCCAGGGCAGCTCCGCAGGTCAGTTCACCCGTCGGCAGGCTCAGATGGGCGCCAGGAAGGGCGATATTGCAAAGCGAAGTAGCGGCGGCGCCGGAGGGATAGGAACCCACGTCCTATCTCGCCGCCATCTTGGCCACGCCCCTCCACACTGATACTTTAAAAAGGCTTTATTAATATGTTAAAGCCATGTTTTACTGCAGAGTATATGAATAAGTGTAATTGCAAATATAAACATTATGGTCAGTAAAGCAAAGGCAATACATGCAAAAGCAATACAAATTGGCACCATATTTGTATAATAGACAGCAAGACCTTTCTGGATGAAATATATTATGGAACCCCTTCTTTTCTAGCCGTAGCTAAAGTCTATATTAGCACTAAACTAAAGTCTTCCTAAATGGCCTGTAGTACACAATCCTGCTCAGTGTTTTTCCAGTCTGCAGCCTACTCAGAGAAGCAAGGCCAATCTTTGTTTCTGTTATGTCATTGTTGTTTTGAGAAGTAGATAGCTAACCCAGTGTGTCCAGTGTGTGGCCTTGACGCAGACTGTTATGGGGTAAATGCTCTCCAAAATGCCTGATGCTTCACTTTCGCCGAGAGGCTCTCATTCAGACCTTATATACAATGTATTCTTAAAAGAAAAACAAGCCTCGTGATTTCTGATGTACGGTGTGAATAGGAACATGAATTCCCTTGCACATCTGTCTAAGACTACTGTGTTTCTTTCTAAAGGTCATAATATAAGAATATATTACCTATGGACTCATTGATACACTATCAACCTTTATGAAAAAAATATTATACTGTGAATACATGTAATAAAATGATAAATAATACTATGTGTTGTGAAATATACTGGAATGATAATAAACAACATTAATAAATGTATTCTAAAATGGAAGCTCAAAAGAAGAAGGAAGGCAAGCCATATGACAGATATCACATAAAGGAGCCCATAGGCTTGCCTCTCCTTGGCACAGAGTAAAAGGTCTGAGATACTTTACAATTAAGCTTTTGTGGTGTTCGTTCACTTATGAAGGCCAATTCATGTCCTTTTTACCTGATTGTAAAGATACCCAGGGTTTGTGATATTCTGAAAAGGTCTGAGGAAATAGTCAAAATATGCCATTGTTTAAAACAATATTTAAAAAAGTGCTGAGCAAGGTAAGAGATTTTTCTAAAACTGATATCAGAAAGGTGTATTCTTAAAAGAATGACCACTTTCCCAAACATACAGACATACTCAAAAAACAAAATCACCACTATTTTAGTTTGCACTTTTGTAAGTACTAGGCAATATATCCTGTTTTTTTAAGTTTCTTCATACAAATTGTAGCTATGAAACCCATGCCTGAAAGCAGATTGCTATATATTTCTGCATACTAAACTAATCAGTCAGGGAATTGTGAAGTGTGCTACTCACCCGTGAGGGTCTCAAGGCGCTGGGAGGGGGTGCAGCTCTGGGTCAGCCGAAGAGCCAGGTCTTGAGGCTCTTCCTGAAGGTATGCAGAGTAGAGGAGCGTCTGATGTTGACTGGGAGCTCGTTCCAGGCCTTAGCCGCGACGTAGGAGAAGGCTCTTCCACCCGCTCTGGTTCTGTGGAATCACGTGGTTTCTGCTAAGGCGAGGTCGGCGGAGCGGAGGTTTCTTTTGGGTACGTGGAAGGAGACTCTTTCGTTGAGGTATTTGGGTCCGGTGTTGTGGAGAGATTTGTAGGCGTGGGTGAGTAGCTTGAAGGTTACTCTCTTTTCGACCGGGAGCCAGTGAAGGTCTCACAGGTGTTGGGTGATGTGCTCATGTGGTGGGATGCCGAGGACGAGTCTGGCCGCGGTGTTCTGGATGGTCTGGAGTTTAGAACAATAGTTTAGTTAGTTAATTAAACAACTGTTAATTTACATAATTTGTGTAGATTGCTCAAGGTTTCCCAAACAAACTAATCATTGAATACCCAAAATCCACAAACTAGCGACTATAATTGAGAAGAAAAATGAAACTGATGTCAATCTGCAACTTTTTGTGTTGAAGGCTTCTATACAAACATAATATATTACATTTTTGAGACATTGAGATTGCAGATATATTTGGGGCCTGATTCGCAAAGGTAAGCTTACACTTTAGTGTAAGTTTACGATTGTTTGCTATTCACAAAGATATTTTAACAGTAGTATCATTACGACTGCGGTGTGTCCGCACATAAAAAGATAGCACTGTCGTATCTTCTTATGTGCACCGACTCCTCAGTAATAAAGATACTACTAGTAAAATACCTTTGTGAAATTTGTAAACAAAAGTTTAAGTTTACCTTTGTGAAACTGACACACAGTTTTTGTAGTTTGTGTGGGAACTTGCAATACCCAGAATCAACTGAAGGTGCAACTAAGCCATGGCTTGTAACGGTTTTTCCTTGAGTACCAGACATATATTGCTTGACAATAAAAACACCTGAACTTGAGAGAACAGCAAATGTCGTACCAGCCAGCAGTCCCACGCTTCTACTGATAAAAACAGCCCCCCATGTGTGGGGGAAGCCATTGTACCTGACAGGAAAGTGCCACAGCCACCACCATTTGCAGTGTGACTTAGAAGAAAAGAATGGTCTCAAAATCCTGTGGCAGATGGGTGCAGTATTTGCGCTCGGGTTAATCGGCACCAAGTGAATCTTATCTACCCAGATATTTCTGGAATCTATAGTGAAAATATTGGGAGGTAATGCTTGCATGGGTCTCACCACTTTTTCTAACCACGATGTTCTTTAACATTTTAAACTATGGTAAAAACACAAATTCATCACATTTAGCCACGAGGAAACACCAGAATTTGTTGTCAGAGGCAAATGTGCACTCTCAAGTATCTAACAAAAAACTATAACCTACATGTGAGCATGTGCCTTTTGTGCTGGGCAGAAATGTGTGTGAAACTGCAACAATTTCCATTATGATGTGGAGGAAAACAAATAGGAGGATCTAGAGGATGTCTCATCAACCCAATTTAGAGTGTGTACCTAGGTATACATTTAAATATGGAGGATGGGACATCTGCCAGTTTTTGGTGGATGACTCATATCTGTCAAACTTTAAATAATCCCTTAGGTCCTCATTACGAGTGGCGAAGCTGGGAATGTGATATTTATCACACAAAATCGGATATCCCAGATATCATTTAAAGGTGAGATAATTATTTCCTTTGAAGTTGTGCCCTTTAAAATGGGGACTAACACAGATTTTGGGGCTTTGCATACCAAAATACACATGTAGTGGCATTTACAAGGCATTTCCCTCTGTAAAATTAGGTAGGAGGAGTACATACCCCCCTCCATTTTTTCCACAATATGGGGTCCAATTTAGAGTTTGGTGGACAGGGTACTTGATCACAAATGTAAGAGAGTACCCTGCCTGCCAAACCCTTGGTCCGTCTGCCTCATTTAGAGGCAGGCAGACCTTAAATATTCTATTAATGGAGCCCCTGTTGGCTGCATCAGCAGAGTACTGCCTCCAACATCCCGTCTCAGTAGCGGCTTTCAGAGGAAGGATATTACACTGCGATCCCTATTTAGGGCAGATTTGTAATGTCCTTTTTTCTGTCCATCGCTACCAGGAAATACTTGATGGTGTTGTCAGGAAAAGAAAATAATGACCACCAAGGTGCGGGGGGTCTTTATGCTTTTTTTGTGTGAAATAAACCCATGCTTCGAGAGTTTGTTTCTGAAAAACAAAAAAAATTGAAAAGGTTTGGTGGACAGCCATCAACACTGATGGTGGCTGTCAGAACCCTGATCAGTGGGCCATGGGGCAAGCAGGGCTTTAGGCCTTTTAGTACTGATGTCCTAGGGACTAACCTACTATGTATACTAAGCATTTGTGCCAAGAACCCCTTCAGCACTTGACTCTCAGGAACAGTGTGGTCCGAACTCCTTCTGGGAGAGGTGGATACAGGGGGTGAGCACAGGCTCACAACTCAAAATACACTCAGCTGCAATAAATTGTTATCCAGTCAAATACTCACTTTTCTGACAAAAGAAGTATTTTATTTCACCACTATCAAAACAAAGGAAAATACAACCTTCACAAAAAACTACACAGTCCCCCTGAGGTCAGGCCTCAAGTGTTTCTTAGGCGATTTCCTGTGTCTCACTCCTTCCTCGCTCTAGCGATAGTGGTGATTCCCCATTCACTACAGGCAACATCCAGGGTAAGCTCCAATAGTAGTCCGAGTCTCAAGAGTTTCACTCTGACTCTGACTTAAAGTCAAAAGTGTTCCAGCACCAACGTGCTATCTAGCAAGCAAGATTCCCCAGGGCTGACTGGCTCGAAATCAGTCTTACCTACACCTGCAGTATTGGATTGATCGTCGTTCCTGAGAGCAGTGGCCGCCAGTGCAGATAAGAGCGGTGTGGTGGTGGGGGAGTCCACAGAAGATGACAAGAGAAAATACAATTTAAAAAAAGAAAAACACTTACTTTGCGCTCGCCGCATTGTCGACTGGCCTGATGTAGGTTAAGAATGAGGTAAGCTCACAGAAGCAGAACTTTAAATGAGTGATCCTCCACAGCTCACTCTAGTAACACAGGTTAAAAAGGACCTGTTCACTCCTACTGATCACTACACAGTATGCTGACAACACTGTGCTTGTGTTGCTTAACTCCTGATGAAGGCAGTAGCCTTTCACCACTATGAGGGTAGCGCTTTGGGTACCCCTCCGGTGCAAAAAGACCACTATCCGTGAGACAGGCCTATGTCATGGCGCACATGCATGATACGATTCACCCATAACAACAAAAATCAGCATTAGGGACCCAGACATCAGTACCTATGAGGCACTTAGGGTAGGGCTGCATGTCCATTACCATGCTGAGGCCTTTTCAGTCCCATCAGTGGCCATCCACCAAATGTTTTGTATACTGTAAAAAAAAACATCACGGTGGTTTCTTTCAGTATACAGAGATGACTGCTTGGCAGGTGGTCATCTCTAAATTTAACAGACGGTAGTCTGTGACGATGGCAGAAGTAAGGTCCTCCATCACCCTGATGGAGTGTACTCCGTCTGCTAAACCTTAAATCAGTCCCCTTAGTCTGGCCATCATTATCGAAATGAGTCTCCTGAAAGAATGCAATTAATTTATCTTGTCATCTTAGAAATTCCAATACTCTATTTTTTTCTCAAACTTATTAAGGCCTTCTGCATTTGAATATAATAAGTTATTCCAAGTTGTTCGTTCCCACAATCTATTAGGCATAGGTTAGATTTTTTTGATGTTGGCACTACTCTGTATATCGTCCTCGAACGGTTGATCCTATTCATATTGCTTGCCATCTCCACTTGCTTGCATGCACCCTGTCAGCTGCCCCAAGTCCTCATCCACCCAGAACGAAGGGATCCCACCCCAGATGCCTACCTCCACAACTGAGCATAACACACACACACCATTTCTCTCAACCCCTCACCCAATTATCCATGTAATGCTAATGCAAAACAGTATGATCACCTGGTTCTGGGAGCCTCTACAGAGTGACAGGGCAACTTCCAATGGTGTCCAAAGGGGACCAAAGGGTCGCAGCTTCCACCTTTGGCCCCTGCCAGACCTCCAGCCTTCCAGCTGCGGGTTCTGTCAGTTGCACCAATTGTTTTCATTTGGCTATAATTAGTCTCCAATCAGAGGATTCTGTCAGCCGTCATTGTCAAAGTCATTTACAATCACTCATTTTGCAGTGTGAAGGACACCTGCCTCCTCCACTTAGTTCATGGAGGTCTGCCGAGTTTACAGTGGCTGAACCTTCTTCCAATGTTCTTTTGGGCTCTGTCTTCTAGGCCTTCCTTGTTTCTCTCAACCATCCAGCAAATCCCACAAAGTTCAGGCAGTAGGAAAAATGTATATTTCCATCTTTAATGAGTTTAGCCAGGAAAAAAATCATATATTTCATGTTAACCTTTCTAAGTTTTACTGCCTCAAAGAATTGTCACTGATGCTGTACGTGTGAATTGACTGGGAACACTTGCCTTTTCCCACTTCTAACCCTTTCTAGGATTATCATGGTGTTAGAATCAGAGGTTTCCTTTTTCTGTGAACCTGTTGTGTATTTTATTATTTTGTGTAACTGGGTCGGCTGGCTTACATTGTCTCACCCCATCACTTCACTTCATATTTGAGCCCACGTTGTATTTTGGGGTAATATGGGAACTTTCTAAGTGCATCGCTGCAGCTCAAACTACTGACCTGTACCAACATTCCCTACCTCCCAACTTCTTCTACTTTTATGTGAAGCAGCCTGAGAGTTGCCAATCCCTACTCCTAGAGAATCTTTGTTATTGTATAGTTTATTATCCTTACACACAGTAGGGAAATGCATTTCACCTCTTTGGTCGCCACCAATTTCCAGCTATATTTCTCACTCCCATGTACTTGAAAGGTTGGTTAAATTCAGATGTCAGCTCATCAGTCATACCACAGGTCCCACAGTCACTTCTCAGAGATCGATTATCTGGTCTGTACCAGGTTTTTTATTTCTGAGAGCCTTCATCAATATGTGTTTACCCCCCTCCCATTAGTGACTCTTCCTCCCCAGCTACGCAGTTATCATGCTGAATAATTCATATGTTGCTCATTTGATTGTTTAGTGTTGGACTTGGCCTTCTCTGTAGGATCTTTCCCAAATCTTTTGCCTTAACCTTCCTGTTTTCTGAACACATTTTTGTTGGTCTTTAGGACTCTGCACACGTTACCACTGCTAACCAGTCCTAAAAAAATGTGTGCTCTCTCCTTTAAATATGGTAAAAGTGGCTTACATCTAATTGGCACATTTCATTTACTTCTAAGTCCATAGTGAAATGGTATTACCTGTACCCAGGGCCTGTAAATTAGATGCTACTACTGAGCCTGCAGCACTGATTGTGCCTCCCACTTAAGTAGCCCTTTAAGCCTGTCTCAGGCATGCCATTGCAGCCTGTGTGTTCAGTTTAAACTGCCATTTTGACCTGGCAAACTAAACCTTTTGCCAGGTCTAAACCTTCCTTTTTAATACATATAAATCACTTCTAGGGTAGGCCCTAAACAGCCCAGAGGGCAGGGTGCAGCATCTTTAAAAAGTTGGACATGTACTTTTAGGTTTTACATGTCCTGGTAGTGAAAGACTCTTGAATTCGTTTTTCACTACTGCAAGGCCTGCCTCTCTCATAGGAATAACATTGGGTTAACTTATTACCTTTAATAAGTTATAGCTTTCAATTAAGCAGTAGCGGCTCCTGGAGGGAGTGCTGCGGGGTGGTGGGGTGGGGCGGGGGAGGGGCAGGGTGGGGGGTAGTAAACTCCGGCTTACGGCCGAACTGAGTTAAATAAAT
The DNA here is from genome assembly GCA_963921515.1 of Calotriton arnoldi. Classification (NCBI taxonomy): domain Eukaryota; kingdom Metazoa; phylum Chordata; class Amphibia; order Caudata; family Salamandridae; genus Calotriton; species Calotriton arnoldi. Next base: position 198,356 of record CAWUFW010017110.1, read on the forward strand.
AAATAAAGCGAATTAGCATGCGCGCGCTGCATCGCCGATTGCGATGCAGCGCGCGCAATGTAATTCAGTTTTATCTATTTATTTATGTATTTAAATCAGTTCGGCCGTAAGTCGGAGCTTACTACCCCCACCCTGCCCTCCCCCGCCCTGTCCCACCGCCCCGCAGCACTCCCTCCAGGAACTGCTACTGCAATTGAGAGCAGGTAGAAATGTCATTTGGTGTCTAAATAATTGTAATTTAAAAACCTATTTAATGGTAAAGTCAGATTTTAAGTCACAGTTCTGAAAATGCCACTTTTAGAAAGTTGGCATTTTCTTGTCCCAACCATTTGGTGCTTGCAGCCTGTATCCTGGGTTACATGATTACGTGTAGCTGGCAGTTGGTTTTGTATTGCTCCCAGGCAGTGAGATGCAGGAGGAATCAGTATTGGCAGGATGGGCCATCTCTGACCTGATGAGGGGAAGGAGTTGTCACCTACCACACTTGAACATCACAAAAGCTGTGCCCAGGACACTCACAAGTGGTTTTAACACTAGTCTTTTGTCACCCCAGACAAGCTAACGCCAGGGCAGGGAGGCAGGAAATTCCACACACCTGTGGGGTGGGAAACCACTAGAACCTTCTCCTACTTCAAATTGGGCACCTGGTATAAAGGACCTTCATCCAACTTTTCAGTACACCACTGGACCTGTGGATACTACAGAAAATGGACTGCTGTACTGCGTTGCTGCCAGAAGGACTGCTACCCTGCTGCCCTAGTTGCTCTGCTGCCCTAGTGCCTTGTAGGCTGGACCTGCACCCTTCATCCAAGGTTGAAGTGACTCTAAGGGTCAGCTGACTGACCTCCTGCTCTGAGCTATAGGGACATAGCAAGCTCCAGAGGTCCCCTGCAACTGCGAGCTGACCAGCTGCCTGGACTTGCAACTGGACCTGCTTGAGCCCTGCTGGAGTGAGTACCTGACCCCCAAGAGATGCCCCTCAGGTCTTTGACCCTTAGTGTGGCATCAGTTGAGCTCCTTTCCACAGAAAAGGAGAAATCCTGAAGTTTTGGGCTTTTCGAAACTGCAAATGTGCCTGTTCACGCCAAGATCTTGGTGCCCGCGCTGCCTGGCAGCTCAAAGCTCTGGTGAACCTGACTTTGCACCACAGCGATCACCCGTGACACCCAACAACGCGAGTTCTGAACTTTGCGCTACAGCATCGACATCTCACGGTGACCACCAAAGTGAACCTCCAGCAATGACAGTCCATGAAACTCAACAAGATCTTTGTGGCCTGCACTTCACGCTACATCGACGATCATCTGCAACGCTGTCCTTGCTTCTCGTGGGCCCTTCCACCGCGAACGGAAATCATCTCGCTAAACTATTGAAGGTAACTCTTTCAGTGGGACTAACCTGGTCCTTGTATCTGACCCGAGCTCTTTGCGGTCGGCCTGCACATATGACTTTCAACCGGTCTCGCAAGACCAGATACCCGTGAGTGGCGACTTCTGCTTTTAGGCACTTTACTTACCTGAAATCTTTGAAACTGCATATCTCCAGTTCTACTGATTGGATTTTCGTCGTTCTGGTATCAAATGATTTGTTACATTTTACTCTATTCGTTATAAATTGGTGTGGGATTTTTCTTGCGCTTTGTTTTCACTTTAATACTCCTTGAATTGCTGCATAAATATTTCCTCGAAGTTAAGCCTGACTGCTTTTGTGCCAAGCTACCAGAGGGTTAAGCACAGGCTTATTTGGGGTTGCTTGGGCTTCACCCTAACAGAAATTGTGTTTCCTGCTGCTTGAGTAGAGTTTCACCTCCCTCAACCAGTAACCCAATTTCCAGCATTTAGTTTCCGGTGTCACCCCACTGGGTGGTCTGCAGCCATCCCTGTGCGCTACTATACATACTCTCAGATACCGCATGCGAGCCCCTCACCTCTCATTCATCTTGTGCATCAAGCGCTTATGCTCTGAAGGTACACTCACTCTTGGATCCCTATCTCCGGAGCCTGTCTTCATTCCTCCGCTGTGTTACACGTCTAGTGCATCTCCAGGTCTGTTTCTCCTGTTTCAATTCTCTTTCAGTTGGAACAGGCTGAACAAAGTTTTTCAGCACAAAGCCTTCTCAGCTTCATGCTTTCACACATCTTTAGTGCACGGCCCAGTGGCAACTCATTATCAGGGGATTCAGGCCTCAGCCCTGCCTCCTGTGAGGCACCTCTTACTGCCCCTTGCCTCTGCTGCTAATGATTTAATTGAGCTGAACAGAGTTCATGAAAACATGAGTTTCATGTTTTCATGACCACTGCCGGGTGTGCAGGTCAGCCCTCTCAGCCTAGTCTCCAGGATCCTGATGACAGATGAAGGAGGGGGTATGAGGCACCAACCAGCTACAGAAGGGCTAATTAGGATGTTGGTCGGAAAGCCTCTGACCGCTGGTCTGAGGCTTTCTGACCGACATCCCTGGTTTGACTTCCAACCGCCGTATTACAATTACAGGCTGGTCAATCCGGCTGACTTCTGACGTGCTTGAGGAGCCCGTCAGGCAGTCCGAAGGGCTGCATAATCCCGTGAGGAAGGCGTTTCCGCCTTTGGAATTATGATGGCACTTTCCAAGAGCAAATCCATGTCGGCCTTTCCGACATGGATTTGCTGTCGGAAAGTGCCTTTGGATGCCCCTAGCAGGGCCCCCTTCTTCACTGGCCCTCTGGTTGGGAGATTGGGGGGCACCTAAGGTGCCCCCCTGTCAATCCCTGCACCGTGTGGCAGGCACCATAAGGTGCCTGCCACACGGTGCAGGGATTTACACAGGCTCACATTTCTCTATAGGAGCTTGTGCTACGGCCCGTTTATGGCCGCAGCACAAGTTCCTATATACAAATGGGGGTATGCGACCACACCATGTGCGGTCGCATAGTAATTGCAGTGTTGGGACCGCCGACCAGAGGTCGGCTGGTCGGTCCGAGACCGCAACAGTGTCCGACATCGTAATCATGCCCAGAGTGTTTAAAAACTCTGCACTCTATAGGTGGATGTCTGGATTTGGAATGGGCAACATTTTAATTACGCTGAGTAATTTCAGAAAAATATGCAATTACGCCCATTCAATTTATTATGAATCATTTAGCACAAAAACCTACCAAAGGAGCACAGAAATAATGAATGAAGAGAGCGTGAGCGGCTTCTGGTTGCTGCTGTTCACGTTCTGTTGCATGAAGAGATATTTTCTTACTGCAAAATGCATCCTCAGGTCCATTTCGAATGCGAGGGAGAATTTTTGCGCTAAGAAGATGAAGTTAAATGCTGGGTAATGCTCCCTAATTAGGCATAATCTTCCATAATTTTGCTGTAATTGTGCACAATTCCACTACAGTAAATTATGTGAGTTACGCCCACCTGTAGTCTAGATAGTGCATATGAAGGGCGTCGTTTAACTGTGATCCCCTCACACAGGCACACTCTATTTTATTTAGCAGACATACTGCACATGCCTCAGACTGTACAGTATAACTGCTAAAATGTGGCTGTCAGGGCGCCCATCAGTGCATCTCTGAGGCCAATGAGAAGCCGCACAGTGCAACAGAGGCAGGATCCTCAGCACTGTCTCATCTTCCTATAGGGCTGTACTTCCAGTCCTATCGAGGGCTGTGCTTCCAGCCCTCTCAAGAATTTGGCAAAAGAATTGAGGTGGATCCTCCCCTTTTCAAGCCTGACTTTGCTGCTCTGTCTGACTCCTCGCTAGGAATCATAGCTTGCTGGTTCTAATGTCCAGTACCAGATTTCTGCTCTACTGCTGCTGTGGAGCCTCCAAGTTACCAGCTAAGAAAGCAAGGTAAGTTAAAAACGTGTTGTTTATCTGTGTGTATGCAATTCTTTTTGTGTTTGTATGTGTGTTCAGAATTGTTTTGCCAGTAATTGACAGTGAATGAGATTGAGTGAGAGTGGGTGTGTGAGTGTGTTTGAGAGTGTCAATGAGAGAGAAAGTGACAATTTGAGTTTGAGAGTATATGATTAAGTGAAAGTGAGTACAAGGGAGAAAGCGAATGAATATGAGTGAGTTGGAAGGAGTGAGTAATTGGAGATTGTAGGAGGATGTGGAAGTGAGTCAGGGGTGTAGCAGGTGTAGTTGCCACAGAGCCCAGAGCCAGTAAGTGTGAAAGGGTGAGTGTGTGTGTAAGTGTGCCTGTAAGTGAGTCAATATCAGTGAGTATGAGTATGATTATTTGTGAACAATGGTGAGTGGGAGTATGAGTGAGAATGAGTAAATGAGAGAGTGTGAGTTACAGTGAGTGAGGGGAAGAGAGTGAATGTGAGATGGAGCTAGTATGCATGAGAGTGAGCGAGTGTGAGGAAGTAAGTGTGTTTTTTTGCAAATTTTATGATAGTGAGTCTGCAGCTGGCATACTGAATACAATTCTGGGCTTATAGCGGCACCCATGGTAACATGCTGCCCCCAACCATTGGCATATTGGAGATACTTCTTGGCATAAGGAATGGCACCCATAGGAAGATGCACGCCCTGACATACTAGAAGTAATTCTTGTGGAAAAATGCTTGTGCTTGCATACTGGAGGGAATTCTTGGTATAGGGGCACTCATGGTAATATGCTCGAGCTGTGGCATTGAAGGTAATTGCCATAAGGGAGGGCACTCTAGGCAAAATGCAAACCCTGAAATACTGGAAGTAATAGTTGACATGAGGGGCTCTTATGGCAAAATGCTGGTGCTAGCATACTGGAGGTAATTCTTTGCCTTAGAGATGCCAACCATGGCGTATTGGGGCTGAAAGGTGGGTTGGAGGAAGCAAACCATAATAAAATGCTGGCTCTGAAATATTTGGAGGTAATTATTGATGTGGAGGGCACCCATGGTATATGAGCAATATCAATGGCACAATTCTGGTACTGGATTATTGTATATGATTCTTGGTGTAAGGGGGTACCCATAACAAAATGCTGGCATTAGCATAATTAATGTAATTCTTAACACATAGGAAACTCTCAAAACAATTTTCTTTAAAAAATGGGGTGAACTCCTAGCAAGTATTATCCTCCCACCACTTTCAAGGAATGCCAGCCTCCACTGTTACGGCCCTGTCTCCAGCCACTAACACTCAGTGCAACCCAACTATCTCTCCTATCCCTCTTTGACTTTATGCTTGTCTGACCCTGTACAGCACTCCTCTGACTTTTGGCTAAGTATGCGCAATAGAAATACCATGCATACATACAGTTTTTCACATAATGAGTCAGTAATCAGGGCACAGGCTCCATATTTGAGAACCATTGCTTAAAAATCACATTTCATACTGTACTGAGAAACTTCACAAGAGTGCATATAGGAGCCATTTCAGGGCAAGCAAAGCTAGTAGGTGGTGTCTTGTTCCCCCTCCACCCCTCCTTCTCCTCCCATATTTACCCAGGCAAATAGTAACTTAAGAATAGTTTTTCAGGTAGCAAGTTATTGGAAGACTGAGGTAATTTATAGGATATGTTACATTTCAATGTAAATTAAATCAGACCAAGCCCAATACTTCCTAGCAAATAAGAGATAATTAAAAATGATTACTTTTATATATATTCAATAAAAAACCCAAAGGTTAAGGATAAGTTATAGTTAGGTAAATGTTATTTATTCTTTCTATACAAACCCAATTTAAACTAAAAAAAATTAGAAATTCAAAGGTTATAGTTATAACTTTAATTGAGAATTTACGCACCACCTTCAAACTACTATAAGTCGCGCACCTTCGTTTCCAGGTTTGTCACATCACTCGCCACACCTCATTAACTATAACTCGCACCTTCTCCATGCACATGTCATTTGATATGCAATAAGAGTTGTTATGAACCGTTACTGTGATGGAATATGGAAGGGTATAACCAGTGTTACTAATAGTATTTTGCTAATAATATAAATTAATATTGATGTTTAAAATATGTTTTTTTTATTGTGTTATTTAATATTGTTCTATTGTGTTTGATATTGTGCTTATTTGTGTTAGAGTTTAATATAGAAATATATGTTAAGGTATTGTTTTTTAATATATATTTTTTTACTTGTAATGTTAATTGGGTTGAGTTATTTATTTGGGGGATTGGATGGATAGTGTTTTTTACAAAACATATGTCAATTAATGTTATGTTATATTTTTACATTTATGATAGATAGTTTAATGTTTATTCTTTTCTTTATATGTTTAATTATGTCTCATTATGTTATACATTCCTGTGCCTTTTTGCATGTAGAATTAATTGGCAGATTGGGTGAGAAGTGTTTTCTTTTTAAAAGTATTTTCAAATATAGTATAGAATCAAATTGTTACTTAATTAATACACTAGAATCATTCAAAAATAGAAATAAAACATATTGGGTTCATTAAATTGAAAACAAAATGTAAATAGGGCTTTTATTGGGGGTATTAGGTGGGTACTTTATTATTATTAGGAGGATTAACTAGTATAAATAATGTGGGATATCTTATCTAATTTTGTTTTTAAATAAAAAATTCCATACATTGATATTGTTTAATTATACATGCTTATATTTTAAAAATATTTGAAAATATGAATGAGATTCAAAATAGTTTCATTTTATTTGCTTCTTTCTAAATTTATTTAATGTTAGTTTTATAGTACACAATACATAAAAATAAAGTTATAGGAATTGTTTAATTTTTTTAATTTTTGTGTATATTTAATGTTTAAAAATACATTTTCGAAGTAGAATATTAATTTTGCTGCCCCCCCAATTATAGATACTTTCCCCAATGTTTTATTGTACTGGAGTTAGAACAGTAATTTTGACTCTCTAAGATATATGTATTTTCTCCAAATATCGTACAACTGTAGGTAGCGCAGTAAATATGACACCCACCCCTTCATTCTTATGCACTTTCCTCAAAGTATGTAGAATATGAATTACATTAGAAACTCTGCCCCTTAATGTTTGTGGGACTGGAGTTACAATAATAGATCTGACACTCCCCCAAAATATATGCACATTCCCCAATGTAAGAGGGACTGGAGTTAAAAATAAATGTTTAATCTGCCCTCACAAGTATATCCACTTTCTTCAATGTTAGTTGTACTGGGTTAGATTAGTAGTTATGATCCCCGACTCCCCAATTTTACTCACTTTCCTCAATTTTAGTAGGACTGGTTTCAAATAGTATATATGGACCCCTCATGCTTCTAATTATATGTAACTTCCGCAACAATTGTGGGACTGGAGTTATATTTGACCCCCCCTTAATATGGGTGCTTTCCACTATGTTAATAGGACTAGATGTAGATGATAAATCTGATACCCCATCTCACCTATATGTACTTTCCCCAAGACTTCTGAGTCTGTAGTCATAATAGTAATTCTGAACCCCCTAGTTTTATGCACTTTACCCAATTTTAGTAGAACTTGTTTTTGAATAATAAATCATTCCCCCCCCACCGGTCTTCTATATGTACTTTTCCCAATATTCAGGGGACTGGAGTTAAATCTGACTTCCCAATATATATGTACGTTCAACAATGTTAGTTGTACTGTTTGAACACTAATTCTGAACCCCCTAAACATATGTACAGTCCCTATGTTGGGCCAATATTTAGATGGTAAATCTGACCCCACTACTTGCCCAATATATGCACTTTCCCCAAAGTTTCTAGGACTGGAGTTATATAACAGTAAACCACCCCTCAAATATATGCACTTTCCCCAATGTTTGTAGGGCCCCCCACCCTAAATATATGCACTGTACCCAGTGCATGTAGGACTGGAGTCCTCAGCCTCATTCATATTCACTTGTTTAATGATAGTTGTTCTTGAGTTAGTAATTTGGATCCTCCCTCCAATCATATGCACTTTATCAAATGTTTGTAGGACTGGAGCTAGAATAGTAAACCTGCCCCAGCCCCCCCAATTATAAGCACTTTCCCTAATGTTCCTAATCTACTTTGCTTGTAGGAGTGGTTGGACGTGCCCCCCTCTAATTATATGCACCTTTCTCAATATTTCTGGTACTGAAGTCAGAATAGTAAATCTGCCAAATATATAAACTTTCCCCAGTGATTACAGGACTAGAGTTAGAATAGTAAATCTGCACCATCCCAATTATATACACTTTGGCCAGTGTTCCTGGGAAAGTAGTTAGAATAGTGAATATGACCACCCCATATCCCTTGACCCAAATGTTTGTAGGACTGGAGTTAGAATAGGAAATTATCCCAATCCAATTATATGCACTTTCTCCAATGTTATTGGTGCTCGATTTAGCGTAGTAAATCTGACCTTCCCCAATTAGATGCACTTTCACAATTGTTTGCATTAAAAGAATTTGGCTCTGACTATGATGTTGGTAGGACTGCCACCGACAGGCCGTCGCTGGTGGTCCCACCGACAGACAGCTCTTCGGTCCGACTGCCACATTATGAAGCAGGCGGTCAAACTGAAACGATTGGGGGAAGACTGCTGCCTCTGATAGGATCTACGATCCAGTCGGGGTGGCGGTTTGACTTGTATCCCTAGAATAGCGGCATTGCCGAGACAGGCACCTCCATTGGGATTATGATGTACATTTCCCACAGCCATTCATGGCGGTTACACCACCATGAAAAGGCTGTCGGAAAAGGATTTTTGGGGCCCCAAACAAGGCCCCCGTCCCTTGTGGGCAAAGTGGCCTGGGGGCACATGTAGTACCCCCACGCACATCCATGCTCCATGTGCCAAGCACCACATGAAATCTCATGATTTGAGGTGCACACTGCTTTGACTTGAGCTGTCATGTTGTGCTTGTCGTCAAGGATAATCCCTGTTTCTTATTGGCTCACGAGAATTTTAATGTCATCGGTGGCTGCAATGAGTGCTGTTTCGGTGCTGTGGTTTTTTCTGAATCCTGATTGATTGTTGTCTAGAAGATATAGCGATACCAAAGGGGATGATGGACGGAGCGTTAGAGCAAATCAAACACTCACCCCCAGTCAACTGATCTGGGTTTAATCCATCATCATTCTTTAGCTCACTCCACCACCCCAGTTCAGACATAGCCATATGCAAACCAGTCTGACCCTGTGCCTCATGGGAACAGTCCAGCCCGAATTGCCAAGCCATGTCTTCCCTGGACCGGAAACAAGCATCCTGGGACCGGTTTCGGGTTCAAAACCCTCATCAGCCAGGCTATCTTGAATCCAGTGGCAAAGTGAGCAAGGGACCCACGTCTGGGCATACCCTGCCAACTTAGGGCGAACAAAGCGATACCAAAGGGGATGATGGACGGAGCGTTAGAGCAAATCAAACACTCACCCCCAGTCAACTGATCTGGGTTTAATCCATCATCATTCTTTAGCTCACTCCACCACCCCAGATAGCCTGGCTGATGAGGGTTTTGAACCCGAAACCGGTCCCAGGATGCTTGTTTCCGGTCCAGGGAAGACATGGCTTGGCAGTTCGGGCTGGACTGTTCCCATGAGGCACAGGGTCAGACTGATTTGCATATGGCCAGGTCTGAACTGGGGGGTGGAGTGAGCTAAAGAATGATGATGGATTAAACCCAGATCAGTTGACTGGGGGTGAGTGTTTGATTTGCTCTAACGCTCCGTCCATCATCCCCTTTGGTATCGCTTGTTCGCCCTAAGTTGGCAGGGTATGCCCAGACGTGGGTCCCTTGCTCACTCTGCCTCTGGATTCAAGATAGCCTGGCTGATGAGGGTTTTGAACCCGAAACCGGTTCCAGGATGCTTGTTTCCGGTCCAGGGAAGACATGGCTTGGCAGTTCGGGCTGGACTGTTCCCATGAGGCACAGGGTCAGACTGATTTGCATATGGCCATGTCTGAACTGGGGTGGTGGAGTGAGCTAAAGAATGATGATGGATTAAACCCAGATCAGTTGACTGGGGGTGAGTGTTTGATTTGCTCTAACGCTCCGTCCATCATCCCCTTTGGTATCGCTTTGTTCGTCCTAAGTTGGCAGGGTATGCCCAGACGTGGGTCCCTTGCTCACTTTGCCATTGGATTCAAGATAGACTGGCTGATGAGGGTTTTGAACCCGAAACCGGTCCCAGGATGCTTGTTTCCGGTCCAGGGAAGACATGGCTTGGCAGTTCGGGCTGGACTGTTCCCATGAGGCACAGGGTCAGACTGATTTGCATATGGCCATGTCTGAACTGGGGTGGTGAGTGAGCTAAAGAATGATGATGGATTAAACCCAGATCAGTTGACTGGGGGTGAGTGTTTGATTTGCTCTAACGCTCCGTCCATCATCCCCTTTGGTATCGCTTTGTTCGCCCTAAGTTGGCAGGGTATGCCCAGACGTGGGTCCCTTGCTCACTTTGCCACCGGATTCAAGATAGCCTGGCTGATGAGGGTTTTGAACACGAAACCGGTCCCAGGATGCTTGTTTCCGGTCCAGGGAAGACATGGCTTGGCAGTTCGGGCTGGACTGTTCCCATGAGGCACAGGGTCAGACTGATTTGCATATGGCCATGTCTGAACTGGGGTGGTGGAGTGAGCTAAAGAATGATGATGGATTAAACCCAGATCAGTTGACTGGGGGTGAGTGTTTGATTTGCTCTAACGCTCCGTCCATCATCCCCTTTGGTATTGCTTTGTTCGCCCTAGGTTGGCAGGGTATGCCCAGACGTGGGTCCCTTGCTCACTTTGCCACTGGATTCAAGATAGGCTGGCTGATGAGGGTTTTGAACCCGAAACAGGTCCCAGTATGCTTGTTTCCGGTCCAGGGAAGACATGGCTTGGCAGTTCGGGCTGGACTGTTCCCATGAGGCACAGGGTCAGACTGATTTGCATATGGCCATGTCTGAACTGGGGTGGTGGAGTGAGCTAAAGAATGATGATGGATTAAACCCAGATCAGTTGACTGGGGGTGAGTGTTTGATTTGGTCTAACGCTCCGTCCATCCTCCCCTTTGGTATCGCTTTGTTCGCCCTAAGTTGGCAGGGTATGCCCAGACGTGGGTCCCTTGCTCACTTTGCCACTGGATTCAAGATAGCCTGGCTGATGAGGGTTTTGAACCCGAAACCGGTCCCAGGATGCTTGTTTCCGGTCGAGGAAGACATGGCTTGGCAGTTCGGGCTGGACTGTTCCCATGAGTCACAGGGTCAGACTGATTTGCATATGGCCATGTCTGAACTGGGGTGGTGGAGTGAGCTAAAGAATGATGATGGATTAAACCTAGATCAGTTGACTGGGGGTGAGTGTTTGATTTGCTCTAACGCTCCGTCCATCATCCCCTTTGGTATCGCTTTGTTCGCCCTAAGTTGGCAGGGTATGCCCAGACATGGGTCCCTTGATCACTTTGCCACTGGATTCAAGATAGCCTGGCTGATGAGGGTTTTGAACCCGAAACCGGTCCCAGGATGCTTGTTTCCGGTCCAGGGAAGACATGGCTTGGCAGTTCGGGCTGGACTGTTCCCATGAGGCACAGGGTCAGACTGATTTGCATATGGCCATGTCTGAACTGGGGTGGTGGAGTGAGCTAAAGAATGATGATGGATTAAACCCAGATCAGTTGACTGGGGGTGAGTGTTTGATTTGCTCTAACGCTCCGTCCATCATCCCCTTTGGTATTGCTTTGTTCGCCCTAGGTTGGCAGGGTATGCCCAGACGTGGGTCCCTTGCTCACTTTGCCACTGGATTCAAGATAGCCTGGCTGATGAGGGTTTTGAACCCGAAACAGGTCCCAGTATGCTTGTTTCCGGTCCAGGGAAGACATGGCTTGGCAGTTCGGGCTGGACTGTTCCCATGAGGCACAGGGTCAGACTGATTTGCATATGGCCATGTCTGAACTGGGGTGGTGGAGTGAGCTAAAGAATGATGATGGATTAAACCTAGATCAGTTGACTGGGGGTGAGTGTTTGATTTGCTCTAACGCTCCGTCCATCATCCCCTTTGGTATCGCTTTGTTCGCCCTAAGTTGGCAGGGTATGCCCAGACGTGGGTCCCTTGCTCACTTTGCCACTGGATTCAAGATAGCCTGGCTGATGAGGGTTTTGAACCCGAAACAGGTCCCAGTATGCTTGTTTCCGGTCCAGGGAAGACATTCCTTGGCAGTTCGGGCTGGACTGTTCCCATGAGGCACAGGGTCAGACTGATTTGCATATGGCCATGTCTGAACTGGGGTGGTGGAGTGAGCTAAAGAATGATGATGGATTAAACCTAGATCAGTTGACTGGGGGTGAGTGTTTGATTTGCTCTAACGCTCCGTCCATCATCCCCTTTGGTATCGCTTTGTTCGCCCTAAGTTGGCAGGGTATGCCCAGACGTGGGTCCCTTGCTCACTTTGCCACTGGATTCAAGATAGCCTGGCTGATGAGGGTTTTGAACCCGAAACCGGTCCCAGGATGCTTGTTTCCGGTCCAGGGAAGACATGGCTTGGCAGTTCGGGCTGGACTGTTCCCATGAGGCACAGGGTCAGACTGATTTGCATATGGCCATGTCTGAACTGGGGTGGTGGAGTGAGCTAAAGAATGATGATGGATTAAACCTAGATCAGTTGACTGGGGGTGAGTGTTTGATTTGCTCTAACGCTCCGTCCATCATCCCCTTTGGTATCGCTTTGTTCGCCCTAAGTTGGCAGGGTATGCCCAGACGTGGGTCCCTTGCTCACTTTGCCACTGGATTCAAGATAGCCTGGCTGATGAGGGTTTTGAACCCGAAACCGGTCCCAGGATGCTTGTTTCCGGTCCAGGGAAGACATGGCTTGGCAGTTCGGGCTGGGCTGTTCCCATGAGGCACAGGGTCTGACTGATTTGCATATGGCCATGTCTGAACTGGGGTGGTGGAGTGAGCTAAAGAATGATGATGGATTAAACCCAGATCAGTTGACTGGGAGTGAGTGTTTGATTTGCTCTAACGCTCCGTCCATCATCCCCTTTGGTATTGCTTTGTTCGCCCTAGGTTGGCAGGGTATGCCCAGACGTGGGTCCCTTGCTCACTTTGCCACTGGATTCAAGATAGCCTGGCTGATGAGGGTTTTGAACCCGAAACAGGTCCCAGTATGCTTGTTTCCGGTCCAGGGAAGACATGGCTTGGCAGTTCGGGCTGGACTGTTCCCATGAGGCACAGGGTCAGACTGATTTGCATATGGCCATGTCTGAACTGGGGTGGTGGAGTGAGCTAAAGAATGATGATGGATTAAACCCAGATCAGTTGACTGGGGGTGAGTGTTTGATTTGGTCTAACGCTCCGTCCATCCTCCCCTTTGGTATCGCTTTGTTCGCCCTAAGTTGGCAGGGTATGCCCAGACGTGGGTCCCTTGCTCACTTTGCCACTGGATTCAAGATAGCCTGGCTGATGAGGGTTTTGAACCCGAAACCGGTCCCAGGATGCTTGTTTCCGGTCGAGGGAAGACATGGCTTGGCAGTTCGGGCTGGACTGTTCCCATGAGTCACAGGGTCAGACTGATTTGCATATGGCCATGTCTGAACTGGGGTGGTGGAGTGAGCTAAAGAATGATGATGGATTAAACCCAGATCAGTTGACTGGGAGTGAGTGTTTGATTTGCTCTAACGCTCCGTCCATCATCCCCTTTGGTATTGCTTTGTTCGCCCTAGGTTGGCAGGGTATGCCCAGACGTGGGTCCCTTGCTCACTTTGCCACTGGATTCAAGATAGCCTGGCTGATGAGGGTTTTGAACCCGAAACAGGTCCCAGTATGCTTGTTTCCGGTGCAGGGAAGACATGGCTTGGCAGTTCGGGCTGGACTGTTCCCATGAGGCACAGGGTCAGACTGATTTGCATATGGCCATGTCTGAACTGGGGTGGTGGAGTGAGCTAAAGAATGATGATGGATTAAACCCAGATCAGTTGACTGGGGGTGAGTGTTTGATTTGGTCTAACGCTCCGTCCATCCTCCCCTTTGGTATCGCTTTGTTCGCCCTAAGTTGGCAGGGTATGCCCAGACGTGGGTCCCTTGCTCACTTTGCCACTGGATTCAAGATAGCCTGGCTGATGAGGGTTTTGAACCCGAAACCGGTCCCAGGATGCTTGTTTCCGGTCGAGGGAAGACATGGCTTGGCAGTTCGGGCTGGACTGTTCCCATGAGTCACAGGGTCAGACTGATTTGCATATGGCCATGTCTGAACTGGGGTGGTGGAGTGAGCTAAAGAATGATGATGGATTAAACCTAGATCAGTTGACTGGGGGTGAGTGTTTGATTTGCTCTAACGCTCCGTCCATCATCCCCTTTGGTATCGCTTTGTTCGCCCTAAGTTGGCAGGGTATGCCCAGACGTGGGTCCCTTGCTCACTTTGCCACTGGATTCAAGATAGCCTGGCTGATGAGGGTTTTGAACCCGAAACCGGTCCCAGGATGCTTGTTTCCGGTCCAGGAAGACATGGCTTGGCAGTTCGGGCTGGGCTGTTCCCATGAGGCACAGGGTCTGACTGATTTGCATTTGGCCATGTCTGAACTGGGGTGGTGGAGTGAGCTAAAGAATGATGATGGATTAAACCCAGATCAGTTGACTGGGAGTGAGTGTTTGATTTGCTCTAACGCTCCGTCCATCATCCCCTTTGGTATTGCTTTGTTCGCCCTAGGTTGGCAGGGTATGCCCAGACGTGGGTCCCTTGCTCACTTTGCCACTGGATTCAAGATAGCCTGGCTGATGAGGGTTTTGAACCCGAAACAGGTCTTAGTATGCTTGTTTCCGGTCCAGGGAAGACATGGCTTGGCAGTTCGGGCTGGACTGTTCCCATGAGGCACAGGGTCAGACTGATTTGCATATGGCCATGTCTGAACTGGGGTGGTGGAGTGAGCTAAAGAATGATGATGGATTAAACCCAGATCAGTTGACTGGGGGTGAGTGTTTGATTTGCTCTAACGCTCCGTCCATCATCCCCTTTGAGTATCGCTTTGTTCGCCCTAAGTTGGCAGGGTATGCCCAGACGTGGGTCCCTTGCTCACTTTGCCACTGGATTCAAGATAGCCTGGCTGATGAGGGTTTTGAACCCGAAGCCGGTCCCCAGGATGCTTGTTTCCGGTCCAGGGAAGACATGGCTTGGCAGTTCGGGCTGGACTGTTCCCATGAGGCACAGGGTCAGACTGATTTGCATATGGCCATGTCTGAACTGGGTTGGTGGAGTGAGCTCAAGAATGATGATGTATTAAACCCAGATCAGTTGACTGGGGGTGAGTGTTTAATTTGCTCTAACGCTCCGTCCGTCATCCCCTTTGGTATCGCTTTGTTCGCCCTAAGTTGGCAGGGTATGCCCAGACGTGGGTCCCTTGCTCACTTTGCCACTGGATTCAAGATAGCCTGGCTGATGAGGGTTTTGAACCCGAAACCGGTCCCAGGATGCTTGTTTCCGGTCCAGGGAAGACATGGCTTGGCAGTTCGGGCTGGACTGTTCCCATGAGGCACAGGGTCAGACTGATTTGCATATGGCCATGTCTGAACTGGGGTGGTGGAGTGAGCTAAAGAATGATGATGGATTAAACCCAGATCAGTTGACTGGGGGTGAGTGTTTGATTTGCTCTAACGCTCCGTCCATCATCCCCTTTGGTATCGCTTTGTTCGCCCTAAGTTGGCAGGGTATGCCCAGACGTGGGAACCTTGCTCACTTTGCCACTGGATTCAAGATAGCCTGGCTGATGAGGGTTTTGAACCCGAAACCGGTCCCAGGATGCTTGTTTCCGGTCCAGGGAAGACATGGCTTGGCAGTTCGGGCTGGACTGTTCCCATGAGGCACAGGGTCAGACTGATTTGCATATGGCCATGTCTGAACTGGGGTGGTGGAGTGAGCTAAAGAATGATGATGGATTAAACCCAGATCAGTTGACTGGGGGTGAGTGTTTGATTTGCTCTAACGCTCCGTCCATCATCCCCTTTGGTATCGCCTAGAAGATATAAGCAGTCCCCTGAACACCAAAAAATTTATAAATTCAGAGAGTCCACTTGTAAGTGATGATTCTTTATTTTCAGTCTTCCTATTCATCCAACCATGGGTAACTTCCAGCGTCAAGTATACGGCAACCTAAGGAGGGTGTTGATTTCTGCAAGTTTCCATTCATCCGGGAAAGTGGCAGACATGATGGAGGTGTTGATGATGTGGGTGAGTGTGGAGCTAATTGGTGATGTTCCTAGGTTGTAGATGTGGTGAGGACCTGGGTCAGTTGGGGCTCCTGAGTGTCGTTTCTGGTGAGGGTTGCCCATTCGGTCAGGTGGCCATCTTGGTTGGTGATTAGTAGGCTAGCAATGATTTCCTGGGGTTGTGTGGTGTTGTGAGAAGTTGCTGTAGATGTTAGCTATTTTACTGTGGAAGAAGTTGAATAGGTTGTTGCAGAGCTGTTGGGAAACAGAGCTCTTGTTCACAATGGCTGAACCGAAATCCTTGACAAACGAGAAGATCTCATTGCAGTTTTGATGTGGTCCACTAGTGCTTTTTTCTTGGTATCTCTTATTTGCTGGTCATAGTGTCTGAATCTATTTACTACTAAGCATCTTGGTGACTTTTGTGGTTTTGATTGTTACTTTCTTAGCATGTAGAACTCCCAAAGTTGATTCAAGAAAGGATGTGCCTGAACCTCAGGTCTTGTGACTAGGCGACATGGTAATATTTGTGCATGCTCATGGATTTAGTGGCTTCTGGTTAAATATGTAGAGCAGGTCGGTGTTGGGAAAATGGCCCAACAAGTTAAGTGCAGGAAATGCAGGCCATGGTATCAGGTTAAATGACCAATGCCATTTAGGGCCTGCTGGGCCATGATGGTTGAATATATCTACCTATTTATATCCATGCATCTTTTTCTATCCCTACCTCTATCTCTGCCTATATCTAAAAATCATGTATATTTATATATTTCAATCTCTGTGTTTCTCTCTACTTATCTGTCTACATGTCTGTTTATCTTTCTTTCTATCCCTCTATCTAACTGCCTATCTACATGTCTACATGTCTAATTCTGTATCATTATCTCTGATTGAGTCTATGTAGTCTGTCTCTGTATCTAGATCCCTCCATTTCTATCTGTATCTTTCTCTAGTTATGAATATCTGCCAGTCTATCTCTAGATATCATATATATATATATATTCACTGAAAAAAACCATAGGTTTCAGACATGTTATAGTTAGGAATTAGCATTTAAAAAACCTTTGAAATTCACTGAAAAAACCATAGGTTTCAGGCACGTTATAGTTAGAAATTAGCATTTAAAAAACCTTACAAATTCACTGAAAAAACCATAGGTTTTAGGGACAGTTATAGGTAGTTGGACATTGCACTCGTACAAAACCCGTGAAATTCCCCCGTTATAGTTAGTTCAGCTAACTATAACTCGCACCCCCGCAATGCACTGCTGATGACGTCACATATTACATCACTCATGACATGGTCAGTGACATCACTGATGACATCACTGATGACATTTGTCTTTGGTTTTTGGAAGAGAGAGCAGGTTTCCTGCTCTCTCTTCCAAAAACCAAAGCAGTTTGCTATGACAGGACGGGAGCCACGAGGCTCCCGCCCTGTCATAGCAAACTACAGTGTCCCGGGGGTAGGCACCCCGGGACACTGCAGGAGCCGGCCCTGGGGGGTGGCGGTCCCCAGGGCCATCAAGGGCTCCAGGAGGGGGGCCGTGCGGCCCCCCTCCCACCATCTTGAAAGCCCCGGGGAGGTGGTGGTCCCCGGGGCTCTGGGGGTCCGTAACGGACCCCCATATTTAAATCTTTAGTGCCCCGGGGAGGTGGCGGTCCCCGGGGCATGTGGGGGGGCTGGAGCCCCCCCACACAGGTACTTAGAAAATAAAAAAAAGAAGCCCCGGGGGGTGGCGGTCCCCGGGGCTGCGGGAGGGCCGAGTGCCCTCCCGCACCATTTGTTTTTAAAGCCCCGGGGGGTGGCGGTTCCTGGGGCTTGGGGGGGCCTTAGAGGCCCCCCCATTCATTAATTTCATAACCCCCCACATGCCCCTGGGACTTGGCCCACCCGGGGGCCAATTAACAACAAAGCGCGGGAGACCGCGCTTCGTTTTTTGTTTTTTTCGGCGGGATCCGCGCACCCTAAGCGCATGCTGCTGATTTTTTTTTTTTTAAATGCTTTTTTCTGCCCAGGGGGTCCTTGTGGGACCCCCTGAGCAGACCTAGGGGGTCAGGGTGTTTCTACCCTGCCCCCTTTGTGCGTTTTGCGCACTTGTTTCTGTGCCTCGGTTCTACCGAGGGACACAATGGCTGCCAACACTTCCTGATTTGGAGTGTTGACAGCCACTTGACAGCCAATTAGCATGCAGCTCGTGATCGGGACGATGCGCCCAGGGTGCGCTCAGGGTGCGCAAATCCGACGCGGCCATAGATATATATGTGATTTTCCTTTTGATTTTCTCAGGAACTACTGAGCGGATTTACACCATTTAACAAAAAGGGTTCTTTCTGAACCAAGAACTACCTCTTTGCCAAATTTGGTGTAATTCCGTTCAGCAGTTCGGGCTGTAGCCGTGGCTAAAGTTTCCTATGGGAAAATGAATGGGAAAACACGTTTTGGGACCCCCTTTTTCTCAGCCCCCGCTTGACGAATCACCCGAGACTTTCAGGATAGGAGCGGACCGGAGCGGGCCACAAAGTTTGAAAATTTCGCGAAGATTCGTCAATTGACGCAAGAGTTATTTCAAATAGAATGTTGCGGATTTCCTATGGAAAATAGGTCCTAACTATAACTATCTACTGGCGACCGCCAGTAGATAATATATATGTATGTCTCTCTGTATATATTTATGTCTCTAGCTATCTCAGTCTATCTACCCATCGCTCTCTACCCACTGCTCTCTGTCACATCTATCTATCCATCACTCTGTTTACATATATTTCTCTCTATGTTATGTTATGTTATTGCAGCTTATAACGCACACAGCTACTCAAAAGAGTGTCCCGGCGCGAGCCATGTGGGGAAGAAAGAAAGGACCGCTTAGATAAAGAGAAACGTTTTCAGTCTTTTTCTGAAGAGCTTGGGGTCCTGGATGCTACAAAGGACCAAGGGTAGCAAATTCCAGGCAGAAGCAGCTTTAAAAGCAAGAGAACTTCCACCAATTCTCTTGAGGTGAAAACGTGGTATGTGAGCAAGAAGCTTCGAAGCTGAACGCAGCTGTCTAGCAGGAACATAGAACCCGAAGCGTTTCCTTAAATAGACTGGACCAAGTCCATACAGGGCTGAGTGAGCCAAGACAAGAGCTTTGAACTTTACTCTTTCTGCCACAGGCAGCCAGTGGAGGTTGCGCAGATATTGCCTTACGCTGGTTCTTATGGGAATGTTAAGAAGAATCCTCGCCACTGAGTTCTGGACTATCTGCAGTCTATTCAAAAGATATCCTGGCAGACCTACTTACAAGGCATTGGCATAATCAATGCGAGAAAGTATCAGAGCGTGGGTAACCATTTTCCTGGCTGCCTTAGGGAGGAGAGGGAGAAATTTTCTAAGGGATTTAAGTGTACCAAAGCACTGCATCTTTCTCTTTATAGAGCTCTATTTCTCTATCTCTATTTTTCTCTATGTCTTTTTATCTCTCTATCACTTTCTTGTTATCTAAATATCTGTCTCTATCTGTCAATATGTATACCTATGTCTAGCTCTCTTCTGTCTCAACCTAACCCTTTCTGTGTCTGCTTCTATCGCTCCACTTCTATCTTTCTCTCTCTGTCTCCCCTAATTTATCTTCTTTACCTCCAGAACCTGTGATCTGGTCGGACCACTTCATTATTAATTTCCAAATCCACTGGTCAAACCAGACATCAGTCAACCCTAGATATACTAGTAAACCGGCACGCCAATGGCGCAAAATCTCAGAAGAGAGCTTTCAGCAGGTGTTTAGATCTCCTGACTACTCCAAGTCTAGTAATATCAACAGTAGACTCAATGAACTACATCTGCCCATAGAATCGGCCTTAGACATTATAGCTCCTCTAAAACCAACTAAGTCCAAATCGGAAAGAAACCGGGCTATGTGGTTCTCTCAAGATTTACGCAGAGAAAAATCACTGTGCAAAAAATTAGAAAGATCTTGGCGCAAGTCTCACCTCCAATTAGAGAAAGAAATTTTTAAGGCTGCATCCAACATGTACCACAAAAACATTAAACGGGCACAAAAAAAATATATATTGGCCCAATTAACTGAAGCAGGGAACTCAGGGAAACAGCTATATACAATACTCAAATCTTTTACCGCTCTTAAAGCATGCAGCAATCATATCCCTGCCTCCCAGATCTTATGCGACAATATTTCTAATTTCTTTGTTGATAAGATTGAAAAAATGTATGATTCTTTCCCCAATAGATCAGATGGGGACATTGGGGACATCCCCATTGCAACCCATATGGAGCCTAGAACAGGAGATCTGCTGGCACATTTTTCCCTCTTACAGGATTCCAAAGTAGAGGAATTGCTGAAAACAGCAAAATCAGTATCGCCCAGTGATATAATGCCGGCAAAATGGTTTGCCGTACTGGCACGTCCCCTTGCCTCCTCTATCGGCTCACTCATCAATTACTTTATGAGTGAGGGCAAAGTACCCAGGGCGTGGAAAGCTGCGCAAATTTTACCAATCACAAAAAAAAACAACAGAGTGCCTTCAGAGTTATCTAACTATCATCCTATCTCCCTCCTCCCCCTTATGAGCAAACTCATGGAGGGACATGTCAATAGGCAGCTCATGAAATTTGTGGAGGTGCAGCAATGTTTGGATCCTTCACAATTTGGATTCCGACCCAAACACTCTACCGAAACGGCCCTGCTTGGTGTCACAGCTGCTATTAAACTGGCCTTGGATAAGGACAAAGCTGTAGCGCTGGTGCTGCTGGACTTGTCCGCAGCTTTTGATACTGTGGCACATCAGAGACTGCTACAAAGATTAATGGAAATCGGCATAGCGGGGTCTGCCATTCAGTGGTTCTCCAGTGTTTTGGAACAATGCACTCAAACGGTGAAACTGGAAAATTTCCACTCCAGAGAAATATCACTGAATAAAGGAGTGCCCCAGGGATCATGCCTTAGCCCGACGCTATTTAATATATACATGGCACCCCTGGCAAAGATCATCAGAGACCATCATTTTGTACCTTTTTCATACGCGGATGATACGGAACTGCTATTTCCATTTGATAACAATTCAGAGGATACTAAATAAAAGTTTGACGCAGGCATGCGTGCAATCTCCAACTGGATGTCAAAGAATTTCCTCCAGTTGAATGCCAACAAAACTGAAATTCTCCTATTTGGTAAAGCCCAACTTATCTGGGCCCCAGAGTGGTGGCCGATAGAGTTAGGCCCCGCTCCTGTACCCACTTGCAAGGCAAAAAACTTAGGAGTGTACATAGACCTCTCGCTCACCATGAAGGAGTTGGCGACAGCTGTGTCAGGTAGCTGTTTTGGCTTACTAAAACTCCTACGGAGAGTGTTCGATCTTCTCCCCTTATCGGCACGCAAGACCCTGCTTCAAGCCTTGGTGGTCAGTAGATTGGACTATTGTAATGCTCTACTGGGTGCTGCGAACGAGGGAACACTAAATAGGCTCCAGGTGGTTCAGAATACGGTAGCACGTTTGGCATTGAATCAACCACCGAGAACTCCCTCTTTGCCACTACTAAAAAGCTTACATTGGCTTCCTATTCGTAGCCGAATAAAGTTTAAAATATGCTGTCTGACTCACAAAACTCTCAATGCAAGCGGCCTTAGCTACATGACTGACTGTCTTGTCCCTTACCACCCAAACAGACAGCTACGCTCCAGCGGAAAGGCGCTGCTTGTGGAACCCCGGGTTAACAAGATACGTACGGGTGGCAGAACCTTTGCCTATGTAGCACCTCGTCTGTGGAATAAACTTCCCATGGCATTAAGGGTGTGTCCGGATTTGTCCAAATTCAAAAAATTACTGAAAACTGAATTTTTTCAGTTAGACTAGCTCTCCATCCTCGTATGTTATGCTTTGCAGATAGCGCGGAGATACCCCTGTAGGGGTGAATTCCTGCGCTCTATAAATACTGTATTCATTCATTAATTCATTCATTCTGTCTGCCTCTGTCTCTATCTGCCTATTTGCCTTTACCTAGCTACCTCTATTATATGTAATGCTATGTATGCATTTGTCTGTTATTTTGTCTGTGATTGGTCTACCTCTCTATCAGTGTCTGCCCTTCTGTCACTGTCTCTATCTGAGTTTCTGACTCCATCCTTCTTGGTCTCTGTCTCTCTGGTCTTCTCTACGCCTGTCGCTGACCCTCATTGCCACTAGAGGTGGGCGAACCACTCAAAGCTTAAACCAGGTGCCTCTTGGAACCTTGAGGTCCTCTTGGATACTTGAGCCCAAAACAAGCAAAGATACATGTGGCTTCTGCCGGGCACCCATGCTCTAGTCTCATGTGCCACGAGCTAAAGAAGAAGCATTAACCTTTGATCTGAAAGAGGTAAGAGAAAGAAATATCCATCTAGTGGCTGAATTGCACAATGTAAAACCAGAACACCTAGTATCAATCCCAGCTTCCCCACTTGACCAAACTGTGTGATCGTAGGCAAATATTTTAATTCACTGATCCTCCATTTTCTTCAGCATCACATATGGCACCACCTTGAAATATATGAATTCAGTATGTGCACTGTGCAAAAACCTCTTCTGTTTGTTTTAGTAAGCTATATTGTTTGTAATAAGAGTCTAGGATATATATGTGTGAGTGTGTATATATATATATATATAAAATTCACTGAAAAAACCATAGGTTTCAGACACGTTATAGTTACAAATTAGCATTTAAAAAACCTTTGAAATTCACTGAAAAAACCATAGGTTTTAGGGACAGTTATAGTTACTTGGACATTGCACTCGTACAAAACCCGTGAAATTCCCCCGTTATAGTTAGTTCAGCTAACTATAACTCGCGCCTCGCAATGCACTGCTGATGACGTCACATATTACATCACTCATGACATGGTCAGTGACAACACTGATGACATCACTGATGACATCTCAAATGACATCACTGATGACATCATCCAGTGACTGTGTGTTTCTGTAAAGTTTAAATATTTTTAAAATATATAGGAAAAGACGTATTGAAGAATGAGTGGGTGTGTAAGTGTCTGTATGGATGATTTAGTAGGTGCGTGACTGACTCTATAAGTGAGTGATTTAACGTATCTTACTGAATGCATGGGTTAGTGACTAAACTGGGTGAATGTCTGTATCCGTCTGTCTGTTGCTGTGTAAGTGGCTGCATGTGTTTGTGAATAGCTAAATGAGTGTCTATATGAGTTATTGAATGCTTGTCTGAGTATCTGTATGGGTGCCTGAGTGTTTGTGTGGGAGGGGTGTGTGCAACTCTGTGCATAGATGTGTGAGTGGGTGATTCACTGGGTGGATGGTTTCAAGAGTGCATCTGTGATAGACTGTATGGGTGGGTAAGTGTGTGTAAGAGTGTGTTAGTGAGTGAATGTATGTCCCAGTGGTACATGTGTGAGTAACTACATATGTGAAAGGCAGTATATATGTGTGTTGGAGTATATAAATAGCTATAAGCAAGAGTGAGTGATTGTGATAGTGGCTGTATGGATGATTGTGTGCTTGTATCAGTGATTGTATAAGAGCGTAACAATGTGCTACTATTTGTATGAGTAAGTGAGCTGGTGTGTGTATAACTGTATAGGTGAGTAAATGGCAGTGTGTTTAATTAATTGCATGACTGACTAGGTGTGTGAGTATCTCTATGGATGAGTGGCGTTGTTTGAGTGTCTATATAGGAGTAAGAGTGCATATGATAGTCCTGCACTGAGTGACCGTAAGTATGAGTGACTGTACGGGTGAGTGAGTGGATGTGTGTGTGTAGACCTAAGAATCAGTGAGTGGGTATGTAGTTATTGGTGTTGGAGTGTCTATGGTTTTGCGAATGGCAGTCTGTAATTTAGAGTGGGTGTATCAAAGGTTATATTAGGGTGTGAGGAGGTGCATCAGATTATCACGTGGATGATGTCATCAGTGATGTCATTTGAGATGTCATCAGTGATGTCATCAGTGATGTCACTGACCATGTCATGAGTGATGTAATATGTGACGTCATCAGCAGTGCATTGCGGGCGCGAGTTATAGTTAGCTGAACTAACTATAACGGGGAATTTCACGGGTTTTGTACGAGTGCAATGTCCAAGTAACTATAACTGTCCCTAAAACCTATGGTTTTTCAGTGAATTTCAAAGGTTTTTAAATGCTAATTTGTAACTATAACGTGTCTGAAACCTATGGTTTTTCAGTGAATTTCAAAGGTTTTTTAAATGCTAATTTGTAACTATAACGTGTCTGAAACCTATGGTTTTTTCAGTGAATTTCAAAGGTTTTTAAATGCTAATTTCTAACTATAACGTGCCTGAAACCTACGTTTTTTTCAGTGAATTTCAAAGGTTTTGTAAATGACAATTTTTAAATGTATTAATTGTTATATTAATTTTTTTCATACTGATTTACTACATTTTTAGAAACAATTTTTTTTACATATTTTATTTTTAAATTACATTGTAATTACATTATACATTACATTACAAAAATACTTTCTCAGAATGAATTACTTTAGTTTAAATACTTTGCAGATAGGCAATAGACTTTTAAGTACAGTAGTTACAGTTGTTGCAATGGGCAACACATTTTCAAACACAATGCAACATTCAGCTCAATGTGAATTTCTAGTTAAATGCAATTAGTTACTTTATGGATTACTTTTGTAACCACAGGACTGGATCCTAGATTCAGTCCTGGTACATCTCCTGTAAACAGTTGAGTAAAAGCATTTTGGTTACAGTCGTGATTTTTAAGGAATATTATTGTATTTTAAAAGTTGACACTTAGAAACTTTTTCTCATAGAATCACCAATGTTATCCTATGGAAGGAAATTCACTTAGCAGGTAAAAACTGTTATCGTTACTTTTTCTTACTCAGTGTTGGATCCTGGATCCAGCACTGGTGCATCTCCTGTAAACAGTTGAAAGAATGCGTTTAAGTCATACAGGCGATTTTTAAGGAATATTTGTAGTTTGTGAAAATCAACACTTTGAAACTTTTTGCTGAAAACCAGTCAATCTTAGCCTATGAAGGAAATTCAAGTTACCGGTAAGTACGGTTAAAATTACTTTTGAGGATCAGTACTGGGCTGAAAGATGCAGCACTGAGGTCTCTCCTGATAACAGGTGAGTAAATTGGAATTCGTATTTCGGCTGATTTTAGAGGAATATTTTAAAGTTCCAAAACTCCACACTTAGAAGAATTTCCAAGTGAAACCAGTCAATGTTAGCCTATGAAGGAAATTCAAGTTAGCGGTAAGTACGGTTAAAATTACTTTTCAGGACCAGTACTGGGCTGAAAGATGCAGCACTGAGGTCTCTCCTGATAACAGGTGAGTAAATCGGAATTCGTATTCCGGCTGATTTTAGAGGAATATTTTAAAGTTCCAAAACTCCACACTTTGAAGAATTTCCAAGTGAAACATGTCAATGTTAGCCTATGGAAGGAAATTCAAGTTAATGGTAAGTACGGTTAAAATTACTTTTCAGGACCAGTACTGGGCTGAAAGATACAGCACTGAGGTCTCTCCTGATAACAGGTGAGTAAATCGGAATTCGTATTTCGGCTGATTTTAGAGGAATATTTTAAGGTTCCAAAACTCCACACTTAGAAGAATTTCCAAGTGAAACCAGTCAATGTTAGCCTATGAAGGAAATTCAAGTTACCGGTAAGTACGGTTAAAATTACTTTTCAGGACCAGTACTGGGCTGAAAGATGCAGCACTGAGGTCTCTCCTGATAACAGGTGAGTAAATCGGAATTCATATTTCGGCTGATTTTAGAGGAATATTTTAAAGTTCCAAAACTCCACACTTAGAAGAATTTCCAAGTGAAACCAGTCAATGTTAGCCTATGGAAGGAAATTCAAGTTACTGGTAAGTATGGTTAGAATTACTTTTCAGGACCAGTACTGGGCTGAAAGATACAGCACTGAGGTCTCTCCTGATAACAGGTGAGTAAATCGGAATTCGTATTTCGGCTGATTTTAGAGGAATATTTGCACAATGGTGAAGGGAGGGGCGGGGCCTGAGGTGACATCTGTGCAAACGCGCCCCGTTCCGCGTTTTAAGTTGGGGATTAAGTCCCCTTGAATCCTGAGGGTCCCTAGGGGCCAACTAGCCCACCAGGAACCTCCAATATGCACCAGGGGCTGCGTTGCAGAGACGTGTAGAGAGGCCACACCCCTTTTTACACCTCTCTGCAACGCAGCTCTGTGGCGCTTTCTGGATGTACCTGTTGGGCTAGTTGGCCCCCAGGGACCCTCAGGATTGAAGGGGATTTAATTCCCATCTTAAAACGCGCCACGAGCCTGTTTGCACACATGTCACCTGAAGCCCCGCCCCTCCCTTCACCACTGTCAAACGCGCCCCGTGGCGCGTTTTAAGTTGGGGATTAAGTCCCCTTGAATCCTGAGGGTCCCGGAGTCCAACTAGCCCACCATATACCTCCAAAAAGCGCCACAGAGCTGCGTTGCAGAGAGGTGTAAAAAGGGGTGTGGCCTCTCTACACGTCTCTGCAACGCAGCCCCTGGCGCATATTGGAGGTTCCTGGTGGGCTAGTTGGCCCCAAGGGACCCCCAGTATTCAAGGGGATTCGTTCCCCCTCTGCAAACGCGCCAGGGCGCGTTTGCAGAGTGGTGAAGGAAGGGGCGGGGCCTGCGGGCCCGATCGTTTTTTTTTTTTTTTTGTCCCCTGAAGGGAGGCTGTGTGGCCCCCTTCCTTTTTCTCTTTTGGGCCCTGGGGACCCCATCCCCCAGGGCCTTACCCTTTTTAAATTACAAAAAAAAAAAAACGGGAAGGGGGCCGCGTGGCCCCCTTCCCTGGGCCTGTATTGGCCCCGGGGACCCCATCCCCGGGGCATGGCCTCTATATTTATTATTTTGAGGGGGCAGCGTGGCCCCCTCCTCTGGCCATTTTAAGGCCCCGGGGACCCCATCCCCCGGGGCCGGCCTTTCCATTTTTTTTTTTACATTTTTTGGAGAGGGGGCCGCGTGGCCCCCTCCCGAGCTACTACTTGCCCGGGGACCCCATCCCCCGGGGCTGGCCCTCTCCGTTGGGGACTGTGGGGGGTCCCCAATCCCCCACAGTCCCGCCGGCTCCCCACGTCCCTTGGGAGCCGGCATTGCTATTCCACATGGGGAGCAGCTGACATGCTGCTCCCCATGTGGAAAAGCAATGTGCTTGGATATTGGAAGAGAGAGCAGGTTTCCTGCTCTCTCTTCCAATATCCAAAGCAGTTTGCAATGACAGGACGGGAGCCGCGAGGCTCCGTCCTGCCATAACAAACTACAGTGTCCCGAGGGTAGGCACCCGGGACACTGCAGGAGCCGGCCCTGGGGGTGGTGGTCCCCAGGGCCATCAAGGGCTCCAGGAGGGGAGCCGTGCGGC
Source organism: Calotriton arnoldi (assembly GCA_963921515.1). Taxonomy (NCBI): domain Eukaryota; kingdom Metazoa; phylum Chordata; class Amphibia; order Caudata; family Salamandridae; genus Calotriton; species Calotriton arnoldi. Next base: position 225,759 of record CAWUFW010017110.1, read on the forward strand.
CCCTCCCATTCTTTACACAGCCCCGGGAGGTGGTGGTCCCCGGGGCTCTGGGAGTCCGTAACGGACCCCCATATTAAAATGTTTAGTGCCCGGGGAGGTGGCGGTCCCGGGGCGTGTGGGGGCTGGAGCCCCCCACACTGGTTTTATTATTAATTTAAAAAAGCCCCGGGAGGTGGTGGTCCCCGGGGCTGCGGGAGGGCTCAGAGCCCTCCCGCACCATTTTTAAAAAGCCCGGGGGTGGCGGTCCCCGGGCTTGGGAGGCCCTTTGAGGCCCCCACACATTAAGTTATCCCCCCACCATGCCCCCGGGACTTGGGCCACCGGGGGGCCAATTAACATCGAGCGCGGGAGACCGCGCTTCGATTTCTCGGCAGGATTCGCGCACCCTGAGCGCATCCTGCCGATTTAAAAAAAAAAATGCTTTTTGCCCAGGGGGTCCTTGTGGGACCCCTGAGCAGGCCTAGGGGTTAGGGTGTTTCTACCCTGCCCCCTTTGTGCGTTTTGCACACTTGTTTCTTTTTTTTATCGACGGGATACGCGCACCCTAAGCGCATCCCGCCGATTTAAAAAAAAATTCTTTTCTGCCCAGGGGGTCCTTGTGGGACCCCCTGAGCAGGCCTAGGGAGTCAGGGTGTTTCTACCCTGCCCCTTTGTGCGCTTGCGCACTTGTTTCTGTCCCTCGGTTCTACCGAGGAACAAAATGGCTGCCAACACTTCTTGATTTGGAGTGTTGACAGCCAATTAGCATGCAGCTCGTGATCGGGAGAGTGCAGCGGATCCGACGCGCCCATAGATATATATGTGATTTTAATTGTGAATTTCTCAGGAACTACTGAACGGATTTACACCATTTTAGCAAAAGGCACCAGTCTGAACCAAGGGCTACCTCTTTGCCAAATTTGGTGTAATTCCGTTCAGCAGTTCGAGCTGTAGCTGCGACTAAAGGTTCCTATGGAAAAATGAATGGGGAAAACGCGTTTTGGGACCCCCCTTTTTCTCGGCCCCCGCTTGACGTATCACCCCGAGACTTTCAGGGTAGGAGCGGACCGGAGCGCCCCAACAAGTTGGAAGCTTTCGCGAAGATTCGTCAACCGGCGCCAACGTTATTGCAAATAGAATGTCGCGGATTTCCTATGGATAATAGGTTGTAACTATAACTATCTACTGGCGACCGCCAGTAGATAATATATATATATATATATATATATATATATATATATATATATATATATATATATATATATATATATATATTATTAGAAGCGGGTAGCATGGTGCGGAGCGGGTAGGCTAATCTCCGGAGGATTGTGTAAAGCGTCTGCGCAGCACACACTCACCGGCGACACACTGGACACACTACAAAAGAGACTCCACACCAGCTTATGTGAAAACAGCATATGTATTATGCAAAACACGTTCTAAGGCAATCACAGTTGTAAAAGCACTGTGCTAACTGGCACCAGGTAGTCATTTACAGGGGGAATTATTTACAGGGCAGGGCCAATCGAGCCGCTGCCAGAACCATCACCAGCACAATTAGGATAAATGTAAGACCAGCAATAACAAATGTATATCAGCCAGTAACCTCTGGCAAGGAAAAGAGCATGGCATCATGTCAATAAGCATTAGGCCTAAAAATAAAGCATCATCACAGTCGAGTTAAAAGCATGAGCCCATTCGGCCAAAAAAAAAGACATTATGCATAGCCATATTCAGATGGGGCATAACCCATGAGCATAAATCACATTTGCATAAATCAGAGTAGGCCTAAACATATGCAGGGGGCATAGCACATTAGGCAGAACACCAACCATGTACGCATTAAGGGGAAAGAAACCGTTAGCATTAGGCCTGAACATGTGAGCATAACGGCATCATCACTAGTCATAAATCACCTTAGGTTAGGCATAAGTAGCACACAACCATAGTATGCAATAAATCACATGAGGCAATGGGCCTCAACAACACTGGCAGTGGGCACAACCACGTGAGCATGAAGGCATCCGTGGTAGGAAACACATTAGGAAGCCAATAGGGGGCGGAACACATGAGGCCTTGCAGTAGGCACCTGAGCCTGAAGTGAAACACATATTATGCATAACATTAGCCCTGATTGGCATCTACAACATTCGCAGGGCACCCCCCCAGAACAAGGTCCTCACCCCAGAACAGAGGCACATTCTGGCATGCAAAATACCCAGGCCCACTGCTACAGGTTAATCCTTGGCGCCACGGCGCCTGGGGAGCCTCTACTCTGGGACTCTGTCCGCTAAGCAATCCAAAATGCCCCAGCACGGGGCAGCTACCCACTGTCTGGCGGGGCAGCTGTGTGACAGAAACAAACACGGGCACGTTGGAGCCCCCTCCCTTTCCCGGGGGCTCTGGAATCAAAAATGCCCAATCGTTGCAGCTGCCGCAACTGCGGTATAGCTGTGACACAACACTGACCAGTCTGGGGGAAAGTTGGGGCCCTCCCTCCCGGGGGCTCTAAAGGGCGACTTATGTCCAACAGAAAAGAAACCATTGCAGCGACCCGCAACTGAGGCGCCGCTGTGTAGCCCCCGGGGCACTGTGGCCCGGTTCTTGCTGGAGCCCCACGGGGACTCCCCGAAACAAATGTGGCCCCCAACGATGGAATAGCCAGAGCCCAGCCCCACTCACCACTCCGTGGGGGCTGGGCAGGTGACTCCGCCGCCGGTTCGGCTCGCTGGCACCAAAACAGTTTGGCTCGGTGTCCCGATGCTTCTGGGAACACCGACGCTGCACCCGGGGAGCTCCACACTCACCGGAGCTCCCGGGGACTCCTCTCGCCGCTCCTCCTTCACCACTGGACTTCTTCCGGTACTGCGCTCGACTCGCGGGGCTCTCAGCAGCACACGAGAGCCCTGCCCGGCGCCTCACTTCACCCGGGCCACCCCTCCTGGGGCCCGGGACTTCGGGTTGGCCGCTTGGGGAGGCGGGGTAGGCTCCCGTCCTCCCTTTCTCAGCATCACGCCCGGGGCTCCCCTCTGCTCACGGGGAGCCTCCACCTCCGGCGTCCTTTTTAGCGCGGTGCCAGCGCGGGGTAGGCTCCCGCCTGGCTTCTAAGTAGACACGGGGCTCCCTCGGCACCACGGGAGCCCCTTTCCTGGCTTCCGGCGGCTTCGGGCGCGGCCCCTCCTTCTTCCGGGTCGCCGCGGGCAGCGCGGCGGCTCCTCACGCGTTCTCGTCCCGGGTCGCGGCAGTGATTTTGGTGGTGACACGCGGGGTGGGCTCCCGCGAGATTAGCATAAAGGCCGCGGGGTGGGCTCCCGCTGGTTTGAACAAGTCAAAGGCACACACACGCGGGGTGGGCACCCGCTGAGTTCAGGCGCGCAGGGAGGGAATCCCTCACTCCTGGGCAGGCAAAGCGCTCACAGGCCCCTGTAAAGCAGGCAGAGTTGGGCTAAAGTTCTGGCGCTCGCCGGGTGCTGGCTTTAGAAAAGTAGGAGAGCACAGGCAATTCATATATAGCGCTCCAGGTACAGACGATCCTCACCTCCTGGGCAGTCGGTATATAGCACCGCAAGGAAGGATGCAGGGTCCAGTGGTTGCGCTCTGGCAGCACAGCGCTGCAGGTGTCAGCTCCTCCTCACTAGCAGTCTGAATATAGCGCTCACGAGGCGCTAGGTCCCAGGCATGCAGTCAGGGTCCCACACAAGCCAGTAGCACCCACGCTCCTCACCTCCTTGGAGTGCAGGCAAACGAATGGTGGCGCTCACGAGGTGCTAGGGCAGGAGAGCAGGCAATGCTGGGCAAGATCAGCAGGCAGTAGGCACTCATCAGTACAGGACCGCAGTTCCTAGGAACAGTCAACCCCCATAATGTGGCACTCCTCCTGGCATAGCAGACTTCACTCCAGTAAAGGGCTCTCACTGGCCCTGTGGACAGCAGAGGGGTACAGATGGGCACAGGGCCCAGCACGCGGGCCCTTGCGGCGGTACCTCCTGGCAGAGTGTCCCCTCTCAATCAAAGTCCACGCACAGCTCAGCACATGGAGTCTCAGCTCCTCTATATATACACCCCTCACCCCACCTACCAGAAATGGCCAGAACCTTCTAGAAGGCTCTCTGGGGAAACCGGTCCCAACTGGTTTTGGGGGAGGTGTAGAGCACCCTGTCTGCCAGGCTTCCCTCCAAAAGCTGGGGGGTGTGTGAGCCGGACACACCCCAGGGGGCGGAGTCAGCCTTGGTCACTTCGAGCGCTAGACCGGCAACCCACCTCAGGCAGGCACCAGCGCACAGACAGGGTGACGGTTTAAAAGTGACATTTCTACAATGGTGCAAATAACCCTGCGTACCCCATTGCGCAACATTTCTTATTTTCAGTTCAACCACCAACCATAACATATTTATGGTGTTTCATTTAGGGGTTATCCATAGGGGGGGAAGTTCTCAATGCTAGCCTATGGAGGGCAGAGAGCACAGGCACTTTACACCAAACTCCCGTGCCAAAGTGCTCAGAGTACATAAACCACCACTACCACAGCAGCAAAAGGCTAGGGGAAGGCAAAAGTTCCGGGATGACCCTGCAAGCAGGGCCAAGTCCAACATATATATATATATATATATATATATATATATATATATATATATATATATATATATATATATATATATATATATATATATATATATACACAACAGCGAACCAATGATGTGTCAGCCGACACAAACGAGAGCACTCGGGAGAATTTGTGTGTATATTTTCTTTATTAGTGCAGAACCTCCCCAGCACTGACAGACGTGTTTCGCCACTCCGGCTTTTTCGAAGTCAGTTAGTTTTTTACAACAACCACCATTTTAAAGTGAAAAAAGTGCATGTCAATCAAAAAGTGGTAAACATAAAAGATGGCTCAATTGAATTCATACATGAATGTATCTGTTTTGTAGCGGCCATCTTAAAACATGTTGCGGCACAGATTAAAAACGATGGAATCCATCACATTTTGCAAAGTCCTCATAATTGTAACAAAAGAATGTATAAAATATAAAGATATGTACATGGATATAAGAATATATATATATGTGGGGGTCATGTATTATTCATGAAATTTTAGCGCTTTGGTTTTAAGTTTTCAGATATGCCAACAAGCTATGCCCATTCAGGGCTACAGGACATGTATAGAGGGTTTGGAATATATAAAATATATGATAAATTGTTACATGATATGATAAAATGGTGGTACTGTTTTTAAAAAATCGTTGATTATTTGCGCTAAAATTTCATGAATAATACATGACCCCCACATATATATATATATATATTCTTATATCCGTGTACATATCTTTATATTTTATACATTCTTTTGTTACAATTATGAGGACTTTGCTAAATGTGATGGATTCCATTGTTTTTAATCTGTGCCGCAACATGTTTTAAGATGGCCGCTACAAAACAGATACCTTCATGTATGAATTCAATGGAGCCATCTTTTATGTTTACCACTTTTTGATTGACATGCACTTTTTTCACTTTAAAATGGTGGTTGTTGTCAAAAACTAACTGACATCGAAAAAGCCGGAGTGGCGAAGCAACGTCTGTCAGTGCTGGGGAGGTTCTGCACTAATAAAGAAAATATACGCACAAATTCTCCCGAGTGCTCTCGTTTGTGTCGGCTGACACATCATTGGTTCCCTGTTGTGTTTCTAAACGTTAGCGGCTCACCACCGCTCGAGAAGGCACCCAGGGCATGTGGAGCGGCGGCGGTGATTCCTGTTGTATGCATATATATATATATATACATATATACATATATGTATATATATATATATATATATATATATATATATATATATATATATATATATATATATATATATATATATATATATGTAATACTCCTTTTCATTTTGATTCTCCGGCCCAGGAATCAGAAAAAGGCACGGACTCCTCTTGTTTGGTGCAAATGTTCATTTATTTTTCGTGCTGTGCCGCCATGACGCGTTTCAACCCACTAGGGGCCTATATATATACACGGTACAGATGACAACTGACTTCCCTCTTACATCACTAATAGCATTATCGTCAGAGTGGGGGAGGAAGGAACGTTTCTAAGTTCAAATTTTAAAGCTATCACTTTTAATAAAAATATTACATAAAGCAGCAATATAATCTGATGTACTAATGTGAAACTCTTCTGCATGTTAGAGAAGTACACTTTTGGAGAGACTTTACATGATGTTTGCTGCACGGTTTATATGGCAGATATTTGCATGGCTTGGCTTGTGCCCGGGCTCAACCCTCCAGGTTAACTAAAGTGTTGGCTCACCCACCTCTGGGTCTCCCTTTTTCTTTTCCCACCTCCCTTTTCCCAATCCCCCAGTCCTGCTCCCACTGCTTTTCGCTCCCAATCTCTCCCAGCCTCTAGGGGACAGGAGTGCGTTCTGTGCATAATCTGACTCTACATCCGCAGCCACAGTATTATTGGCCTTTGTGAAATGGTGAAGGTTGCTGCTGCCTTTTGACCACAGCCCAATGTCTTGTTTGGCAACAACATTTTAAAACAATGCAAGAAATGATCCAAGCACCCCAGCGCCCTGTAATTCATAAACAAATTGGTACATTCTTGATCAATATTACAACAGTACCTTTTGGGTGGGATGAAGTATTACTGGTGGGTCGGTCTCATTAGCATCGGTTGCTGGCCAATTTGTAAAGTATTTTTTGTTTTCTGGGGCATCCAGCCATCAATCAAAGTCCGATAGCTCCAATAGTACATACCGAAGGCCCCAGGAGGACATGTTGTGCATGAAGGAGTTCCCAAACCTTAGAGACATCCTGGTGGTTGATAGCTAAGAAGACCTTCCAGTTCACTGGTGACACTCAGCAATGTAAAGATACTATATGCACCAAAAGCTGCATCTGAGTCGTTGTAGCCCCTGCACACAGATGTCAGGGCCAAACATCAAGGTGCACGCTGTGATGACAATTGCACAATTAGAGTTGCTTGCATGGCAGTACAATGTACCCCAAGCTGTCACTTTATAGCGCACTCTCATTAGGTGTAATAGCCCAATTGGTCAAAATGAACAATGACAAGATGTAGGACTAGAAGATCTACCGAGGTCTCGTTTATGAAATGGAAGCTCGGGCTCTAAAAATGTTGCCTGGCTCACATGGAATATCGAGTTAAACTTACAATGCTTTCAGTAATACAGGCCGGTGGACCCCAGCGTGACTCTGTGTACTTTAAACTGCTGCATACATTTTAATGGGAATGAACGAAACACGAGAGTGATGCAGGGCAGTTGGGGAGCCGCTCGTCCAATCTTTAACTTATGGTGGGAGGGGGGCTCATTCAGCTCAAGGGCAATGAATATCTGTGACATATGGGAAACTCAGGGGCTCTTCATCACATTCTGCAGAGGGCCCCATCATGTTGCCTTACACCACGGAATTTCTCCAAATTAATGCATGCGCTTTAGACAGAACAAGTCTAAAAGACAAAGTAGGCATTTCCCCTGTTTTTGACTTCTTCAGTCTATTTTTTCATGGATTAACTCGGAGACGTTTCGAGTTATATGTATGAAATTTAGACAACTCAAATGTAAACGAAAAATACAGGCACTTGGCTCTGCGCTTCGCCAGCACAGCTAGCATTGTATCATAATGGGCTGCGCGTGCTGAGCACAGAGCAGTATGTTTGTTTTTTGCGCATGCCGTGCATAAAGTGCATTAATTTAACCCAATATTTCTCAGAGTAAGTGCATTGTTTTTTTTTAAAACATATTTTATTTATTTTGAAGTTGAAATAAGAAGCATGGAACGATAGGCCAACATACAACAGTAACATTATATGAAAGCAGGCAAAAAGAAAAACAAATAACTGCATGCGTTTACCCACTCCACCCCAACCCAAATTCCATCAATGAAACATTGAAGAAGTCCAAATGTTAGATTGCTCGTCCCACACCAACCCAACCAGCCCTCATCCCATGAATGTCCGGACTTCATCATGAACCAGGTGCTGCAGGAGAGGGACAGGTCCCAATTACATGCCCCGATAATCCACCCATACCTGCCAAATCTTGGGGTGTTTCTGGGGGCAGCCCCTAGCTTTATAACCCGCCACTTCCAAACCCATACAGTGGTCTATCCCTCTTTTCCACACAGTCAAGGACGGGGGAATCACAGCCGTGCTATATCCCATTTTGCTAAAGTCAGACCCAAAAATAAAAGTGATAGTTTATATCTCTCACCACCTAAATCGTCAGTGACATGGGGAAGGGTACGTTTCAGGTCCATCGGACTTGGCCAAGACAATACCCTACCCATCAGGCTGTCACCCTGAGCCAGAATCGACTCAACTCAGGACAGCTCCAAACTGTATGAATAAACATGCCGTCCCCAGTGCCACAACGAAGACAGGATGGGGAGGCGATCACTCCCATCCACCAGAGCCTGTGGTGCATAAAATACACCCTGTGAAGATATTTGAGCTAAATCAGACGGAGTTTGACTGTAATGGCAGCCATGCGAGGCGTCCAAAAGTACTTCAGTCCAATCTTAATTCTCTAGAGTCCCCACAGCAGCCTCACAGGCTGCTCAGAGGGCATCAAATGCGCCAGGCTGGTTGGAGATCAGCGTTGTTTAAATCTTCGCGACTTTATGACCCCTTAGGTCGCCCGTGAGAAGTTTACCCTCTAATGTATTAAACTCTGGAAGATCAGACAAGGCAGTAATGTAAGGGGTCAGCGAATTGCGGAGCTGAATGTAACTGTGAAATTGGCAGCGGTGGAGTTGATATTCCATCTGCAGGGTCTGGAAAGTTTTGATGCCTGTTCTGCACATAACATCCCCCAGAGTAGAAATCCCAACGAGGTCCCATTTCTGGAAACCTTAGAGGGCCGCCACCTGCAAAAGCAGACGGCCCCATTAAAGTGACGTCCACCCGTCAACTTGTTTCACCACCCCATCTGTCGGAGAGAAGAATGCCATTGATTTAGAACTACTGTCATCGCCGGGGGAAGATCGTCACCGCCGCCCCCACCGTATAGGTATGAGTTAGGAGAGGTGTCCCTCATTGCCCATTTTACTGATGCATAAGTGGGGTCACCCTGTAGGTCATACCCCCAATCATTTATTATCAAAAGATTGGTTGCACAATAATACAATTTGATATCCACCGCAGCTATACACCCACAGTAAGTGGATTGAAAAAATTTGCTGAGGGCAATATGAGGGGTCCTACCCTCCCAAAGAAAAGTAGTGAGGATGAAATTGAGTGTACGGAACCACTGTCGTGGAATATCGTATGGGAAATTCTGCAATTGGTACTGGGGGAAAGGACACCATTTTAAAGATGGCAGACTGTCCAGTCAGGGAAAGAGGGAGAACAGACTAAATCTGAACATCCTCCCTTACACGAGCCAGAACAGGCTCCAAATTGTTCGACAACGTCAATTTTGCATTAGGGAACACAAAACCACCCAAACATTTGAACCTGTGCAAAGCAACCCGCAGTCTGGACGCCCAACCGAAATCCTGGGGACAAGCAACAGCCAAAAACACCACAGATTTAGACATATTAATTTGAAGGCACGAAATTTCCCCCCAAATATGCATAATCTGCAGAATATGGGGCCCTGAGTCGTCAGGCGCAGGGAGGAAGAAGAGGACATCATCGGTGTATAATGCTATTCTGTCGGAGAGTCCCTGCCCCCATCGAAGCCCTGCACCTGAGGGTCCATCCTTACTCATACTGTCAAAGTTTTCATGGCAAGAGCAAACAGCAGGGGGCAGGGGGGAAACCCTTCTGTGTCCCCCCGCTGTACTGGATACGGGTCCGAACTGGCACCAGCCACCCGCACTGACGCAGTCAAATCAGTATATAGTAATTTAAGATAGGAAAGAAACAAAGGGCCAAAATTTAGGCAGTGAAGGAGGATAAACAAATACTTCCAGCTCACGGAATCAAAGGCTTTGTCAATATCAGCCAGGAGAATCGACACCGGTCCCCCAAACCTCTCGGCGAGTGCCAGAGCGTTAACAGATGCCAAATGTTTTGACAGATGGCGTGACAATGTATAAACCCCGCCTGATCAGGCTGTACCAAATAAGGGATGAAGGGTATCATCGCATTCGCAAGTGCTTTAGCCAGAATCTTGACCTTGAGATTCAATAAAGAAATCGGGCAATATGAGGAATGTTTATCGGCCAGCCGGCCAGGCTTAAGGAAAACTACAGTCTCTGCATGGTGCCAATCAGGTAGCAGGATACCTGTAGTCGCCTTAGAGAGGACCACCTGAAGCATGTGTTCCCAGAAATTGGGCAAATAAGCTTTAAAAAACTCACATGGGAACCCGTTAGGCCCGGGGGTCTTCCCAGAGCATAGCCCCGCCAGGGCCGACGAGAGCTCCTCCCCGTTGAGGGCATTGTCTAGTAATTCACGGTCAGTTGAAGAGAGGGTCTTAAGGGGAAGAGCCTTCATGAAGTCAACTATCTGCTCCCATGACAAAACCTCCCCCCTGAGCATTGACACCCTCGAAGTGGACAGCAAAACTGCTCGCTATCTTTTTGGGATCAGTGCGCAAGGTGCCAGAAGGGTCCCAGACGAGAGGATTAGAGGATGAGTGAGGAATATCCTAACATAGTCTATGGAGCATCTTACTGGGCTTGTCCTCCCACTGGTATATGAAGCTCTGGGCCGCCTGCTAGGCCAGTTTAGCCTCATCCAGCAAGATCTGTTGATATTGCTGCTGTAAGAGACCTGGGGCCATATGGAGTACAACAGGTGTTTGTGCCGGCTTTGTGCCCCCGGGGCACTTTGGATTTACAGAAGGGGCAGCAAATGCTTGTGCGGCCCGATTTGTAATACAGATAGCACTGGCACACATACAACGCCAGCGCTATCATTAGAAGGGCATTCCCTGGTTGGGCGTGGCTTGAGCCGCCGCAAGATGGCGGCGTCTCTGTGAAGCTCCGTGCCGCGACTTCGACTGTTTTCCTTCTGGAGCGGCAGCCTTCATTTATTTTCTTCATGGAGTGAAGGTTTTTGTAGCGCTGACGCGGGGGCACAGGTAGCTATTATTTTTTCTAATCTACAAGAAGTTTTTAGCCCTGTTTTCCCCCGCGTCGCGTCCGCCTCAGGTGTGTTGGTTCCCGGCCGCCATTTTGTAAGCAACGGGATGCAGCGGTGAACGGCGGCATTTACAGAACTCCTGGCTTTTTGGTAATGCCTCAACCGTCGTTGAAATATGGTCCTTTTTACTTATTGGGCATATTTTGGCCATATTTAACCTCATTTCAAAGCCTCTCAGCCTCATTAGACTGTTTTTTCCTTTGAGCCACTATTCTCTTCTGCCTCTTATTTGCTCTATTTTATAAAGAGGGGAGAAGGGTGAAAACGAAAGAAACAGGGAGTGGCTGTAATACACTTCTGGCTCCTTGCTGAATTTAATACACCAGAAGAAGTAGGGAGAATTAAAATCTCTGTGTCTTGTGATGGCACCTACTGTGTGTCCTAATACTGCCCTCACTCACACAATTGTGTGACATGCTTCATCATAGGGCTGCTTACGATACACCCCGGCGTAGCCCACGCACGGGGTGGAGTAATAGGGTGGGGGAAGACAATACAACACAGAAAGAAACAATTATTTCCACAGTGGCTGGGAACAACGGTAGTGAAAGTGCAGTGTGGTGTGGGTTAAAACTAGCTCGGAAGTGTCGCTGTGCCTAAGACTTTATTCCTGGACCCTCCGGCCAGGATTAAAAATGTGAAGGATGGTGGTGATTGGGAGATGCAGTGTGCTCCTAACACCCCTCCTTACTGCCAGGTGGTCGACATGTTTCGGCCGTGTGTGTGTGCCCCTCGCTTGGGGTTACGCCGGCTTTCCTCAGGTCTCTACCGGTCCCAGTGAAATGATACTCTCACCTCAAGTTGAGATAAGAGAATGTTTAAAAACCTTTGTTCCGTTTCCGAGGGATTTCCTCAAGGATAATAGTGGAGTTACTAAAAGGAACAGGGGAGAAAGAAGATCAACAGTGAAAAGGGAGAGAGAAAAAGAAACAAGAGGTTAGGAGTAATCTTCTCTCTCGTGTTTCTCAAGCTCAGTATATATGTGTCTATCTACACATGAATTAGTCCTATTGTATCGTTCATTGCCCCAATAAAACCTTGGGTGCATCACCCTTGATCAATTCACATTCATCCGGTACGAATAAATGGACATTCAATCGGTCACACATGCCTGTTGCCCTTCGTGTAGCATTAAAAACCAGGATTGCATACATCATGCTCATTATTCCTACAGTCCATCCACTGCAATGTGGAGGTCCGGTGTGTGCTTACTCACCGAGTTTAACCCTATTTCATATTTGAAATGGCGGTGGGCAAGGAGAGACCCCCTCTAGTCACACTCTTTTTTCAGGGAAAAAGAAATCACAAGGAGAAAGACAGTCATGTTAATGATCATCAAGTAACATGATTAGGTACAGTTTCAAAATCAGATGCGGGTGTCAAGATGTATAACCCTCTCATGCGTAGGCCAGTGGTTACCCTTCGTTAGGCCCCTGTCACACGCAGGAGAAAGAAGCGCTGTAAGCGGTATCAGCACTTCTTTTTGCGATAATCGAAACAGATCCGGGAGGATCTGCCGTCTAGATGGGCCACGCTTCAAGCATTATTTTATATAAACATAAAATTGGGCGCCGAACGTATAGTTTCTACTGCCAGCAAGGTACTGAGAGCAAAGCTCGCCCAGCTAGGTAGTGTCGGCATGGTGGGCCGCCCGTGCTAGCAAATAAATATAGGCGATTTTTAGCATGGCAGTGTATATCAAATTCCAGTGCCCCCAGCGCTCCCCCCTCGCTCCTTACTACTCCAAGTGTGGTGCTCCTCTCGTTAGCTGCTCGCCTTCTGCCGCCGTGTAGTTCAGTGGTGAGGCAGCCAGGCGCTGTTTGTTATATCCGCATTTGGGATCCGGAGTGGTTCCGGTCACGTGGGGCGCATGGTGACGTGTACACGAGCGCGTGACCAGGTGATAGTAGCCTGCTGCCTGGGACGCGTGATCACCGCGTCCGGTTGGCATGGTTACATCCCTAACCCCAAGGTGGAAGAACGTAGGAGTAGCCAGTGTCGGTTAACAGTAAATAAATTATACGCTGAGGAACGTGTATGCAGGGAAGGTTGGAGTGCCATATTGTGGTTCATAGCGGCAGTCTCATTGTTTAGGAGGAACAACATGTCCTCATTTGTCCCGGTCCTACGAGCCGTAGTCCCTGTTTTCAGGATACCCGGATACCTACCCCCAAACCCATAAATGGTGGTATATTGTAATTGCCGGTTGTGTTAGTTAATAGTGCGCTTGTTAGAGGAGCGTTTTAGAGTGCCACATTATGTCACATTCTAGGAATTGGGGGACAACATGTTGTTAAAAAAGAAAGATGTGTCTTCCTAAGATATGTCCCTGTGGTCCTGTGGTCAGACGAGCCGTGGTACCCATTTCCGGGGTGCCTGGGTGCCCGCCTCCAAAACAATGAAGGGGGTATATGGTAATTGCCAGTCATGTTGGTTAGTAATGCATTTGTTAAAGTAGCGTTAGAGTGCCACATTATGTCACATTATAAATATTGGGGGACAACATGTTGTTAAAAAGAAAGATATGTCTTCCTAAGGTATGTCTCTGTGGTCCTGTGGTCAGATGGATACATTTATCTGTTGAGGGAATGCCACGGGATATCATCATTAAGGCCCACCTGATGACTTTTGAGGCGGTATACCCACTTTTGTTCTCTCAGTAGAAGGGCTCTTGTTCTGTCACCAACCGAGGGATTCATAATGGGTTTTTCAATGACTGTCCAAGTCAAGTCTTTGGTGGTATGGCGTTTCTCCAGGTAGTGTGCGGTGAGTTTTGTATTAGACTTCAAGCACCTTATCGTGCTACGGTGCTCCATGATGCGTGTCTTAACCTTGCGACTGGTCATGCCCACGTACTGCATGGACATGTAATGAGGTAGATGACACCATCAGAATTAGAATCAGTCTGCGACCTTTGTTCCCACGGGTAGGTGAGTCCCACATCAATGGATTTCGTGTTGCTGGTCAGGTTGCATACGTTGCATGATCCGCATCGTGAATGACCTTGTACTGGGGGTAGTTGACCCGGTGCTGCTAGTCTCCTTTGCTGGGGAGCAACGGGTCTGGTGTGTACTAGCAAATCTTTTAGGTTTGCGCTCCTCTTAAAGGAGAACAGGGGCTTCTCAATATTCATACCATTAGAGTTTAGCATGCTCCAGTGTTTCAGTACCACCTGTCTAATTTGGTGCGAAGCTGTGTTAAATGTGGTAACACACACTGGTTTATCAACGTCCGGTCTGCTAGTTTTCTCCAGAAGGTTGTCCCTACTGGCGTTAGTTGCTCTTTTCCTGGCTTTTTTGATGGTACGCTCTGTATACCCCCTCTGCGTAAGTCTCTTGGAGAGGAGGGTTGCTTCCTCTTTGAAAATTGATTTCTCCGTACAGTTGCGTCTTAACTGGAAAAATTGGCCCACCGGCAAATTTTCTCTAAGGGATCTTGGGTGGAAGCTATCATAAGCAAGAAGGGCGTTCTTGTCTGTGGGTTTATGATAGATTCTGGTCAGGAGTCTCCCTTCCTTTGGTTCAATCATTAGATCCAAGAAAGGTAAACCTGTCTTGGTTACAGTAGATGTAAAGTGAAGCAGGGGGTTCCTGTGATTTAACCAATCAAGAAATTAAATGACCGATTGTTCATCACCCTTCCATATCAACAGGACGTCGTCAATGTAACGACGCCACAGCCTTATATTTTCAGTCCATGGACACGGTGGGTCATAGATCTCTGTCTTTTCAAACGCGCCCACGTACAGACCCGCCAGGCTCGGGGCAAAGGTACTGCCCATCGAGGTCCCGTGGGTCTGTAAGTATAGGGTCCCATCAAACTCAAAGAAACCATACCCTCACCCCTTCTTTTTGTGTGTACTCCTTGCTGAATTTCACATGGTTTTTGCTCCTGCCAACTAAGCATGTTCAGAGGTTGGGTTACACTAGTGGTATATCCTCTTTGTGAATTTATGGAGCCTCCCTCCCTCTTCAGCCAGAAGGGTGCCTCTGCAGTCATGTCTTCCTTCCGCAAAGAGACCACTACTGCTGCTTTAAAACGCCAAAAGAAGGAACCCTGTTCCCCCACCAAGTCTCCACTACCCATCACGTTAGAAGAACTCATGGAGGAAATAAAGCTTATGAAGACCTTTGTTATTGAGACCAATGCTGCTCTTCGGAGACTCGAGGAGAAATGGTCCAATCTAGAGTCAAGGGTATCAGTGGTGGAGCAGAGGATCAGAGATGCACAGGATGTGCTCCCTAAAGTTGAAGCTATGTCTAAAGAAATAGCCCTTCTCAAACAACAGACGGAGGACTTGGAAAACCGCAATAGGCGCAACAACCTTAGAATTTACGGTATCCCTGAAGGAGAGGAGGGGCCTGACATGCTTGCCTTTCTTAAAATTCATATCCCCAAAATAGTTGGCCTCAAGGAAGGTACCACTCTTAACCTGCAACGCGCTCATCGTATTGGACCCAAGAATAGTGGGTCCCCTTCTACATCGTCAGTCAGTCGCCCGAGAGGGATAATTGTTTTGTTTTTGGAATATACTGAACTGTTAATGGTTTTGTCTGCTGCAAAGCAGAGAAAGCAGATGTTGTGGTCAAGCCAAAGAATTTTTCTCTCACAAGACGTGGCCCGTGCCACTGCTGCTCGTCGCAAGGAGTTCCTCTCATTTCGCCCTGCACTTCGTTCTATGAATGCAAGATATGGTCTTATACATCCTTGTTTTTTTAAAGTCACCTACAAGGAAAGGACTCATTCATTTGATTGCCCGGAAGACCTATGACGTTTTATTCTTCGCCACAAAAGAGAGGAAATGGAACTTGGGAAAACATGATTATTGACTTTTCCTTCATGTCTTAGCCTCTTTTTTGCTCCATTCCCCTTAATTTACAGGCTCTGTTGGTTTTCGCCTTTTTCGCTTCTATCCGCTTGCTGATTTTGTGTTTGTTATGTGTATATCTTTTCATGGTAATACTTTTTATTAATTATGTGGTTTCCTTTCACAGATGTCTCTTGTCTTGCTCGGACACCCCTCCAAGATGCTACTTCCTTCCCGTTCCTCCCTTCCCGCCCCTAATGTGTACAGCTCTTCCCTGCGTAGTGGTAAGTGTTATCCCCTTCATTAAATATGTCTGTATCCTATATTTGTACGTTATAATTTTTATCTCATTTAATTAATCCTGTCCTCCTTATCTCCCTTGCTGCTGCTCCTTATTATATTCCCTTTAACTTTTTTATTTCTTCTATTTAACGGTCTTCGTCGTTTCTTTCGGACTTCATTCACTCTGTCGTCTGTCTTTTTTCGCGGTTCCCCGCTTCCTCATGCTGTTCTTTTCAGTCTGGTTTTTTACTCTGCTCTGCTTGACTGAAGCCGTCCGGCTTCTTGTCAACTTCTCTTTCCATATCTTTTTTACCTTTTTCTCCCTTTTCTTTCTTTTTCTAATCTTTTCCCGTTTTTTCTCTCCTATTCTTTTTCCTTGATTTTTGGTTCTTCCTTCTTTTCTTCTTTCTCTAAACTATTATCTCAGATTATTTTCTTCTACCTCTCTTACCTTGTTTTTTCTGCTTTTAACATCCTTTCCTTCCATTTATTCTTATTGCACAATGTTTTGCTAGTTGGGTTCATAATTTTGCATGCTGTGTTCTTAGCTTTACAAATTTTAGAATGCATATGGCTGTATTTATTGTTTCTCTTTTCTCATTATGACTGATAACGTTCGTATTGTGCCCTGGAATGTGAAGGGTCTGCGTAACCCCATCAAGAAACAAAGGGTCCTTACGCAATTTATCTAGATTGAATTGTAAAATTGCCATGCTACAAGAAACACATTTAAACGAAAATGATATTAGTTCTCTCAAGAAGCAATGGGTGGGTCATGTGTACTGTTCCCCAGCTAAGGACAGGAAAAACGGAGTGGTGACTTTATTTCATAAATCTCTTTCCCTATTATAGAGAAGAAGAGAGAGATGCTGATGGCAGATGGCTTCTTCTATACCCGGTTATAAATGGGTCCCCTTTGTCTCTCCTTAACATATATGGTCCTACTGGTATAGATTCACAGTTTTGGCAGTCCATGTCCTCTGTTTTCCAATCTTGTTCTAGTTCCAACCTCCTGGTGGGCGGGGATTGCAATCAGGTCATGGATCCCTTCACTGGCAGGAAATTCACATTTAGATATATCCCCAATAAAATGCAAAAAACATTTACGGGTGCTTTTCGTTCCAGAGGTTTGGTAGATGCTTGGAGGATATACAATCCAGATAGTTTGGAATTCTCCTTTTATTCTCCTACACATAATTCTAAATCTAGAATTGATTACATTTTTCTAAGTTCTCACCTTCTCTCTAATTTAACTCATGCCGAAATTGGATCCATACTCATTTCTGATTAACCCTGGGCGTAGGACTACGCTACGCTAGCATAGTTTGCGTAGTTTGCGCAACTATGCGCTACGCGAATTGCATGTAGCACAGTGCAAAAACGCGTAGCGTAGCGGGCATTTTTTGCTTGCTTGCGGTCCTCAACGTCAAGTTGGTGACGCGAGTGAGCAAAATGACATCCGGCAAGACTTTTTCCTCGTTCGCGATCAGCAACATCAAGTTGCCGATCGCGGCGTGAAAATAAACCTCCCGGCGAGATTCTCAACGCGGGAGGTCAGGTTTCTCATTGCGAGTGGTCGCGTATGCTCGCAACAGCTCGCGATGAGAAACTACCAGTCCGCGTTGAGAAAACTGCTGCTCGGTACAAATCTACTCGAGCGGCAGCAAGCGTACCGCTTGCACTGTGCAAGATGCCGTTTGCAATGATTGCACAGTGCGGACTAGCATCCGGCACTGTGCAATCAGTGCGAACAGCATTTTCCCTACCGCACTACGCAGTTCGCGTAGCTACGCGTAGTGCGAAGTGCACTTCGCGTAGCTACGCGTAGCGCGACTACGCGAACTATGCCCAGGGCTATTTCTGATCATGCCCCTGTTTTTATTAATTTAGATCTCCCCTCTGAACCCTCCAAACCCCATAGATGGCGTTTTAATATTTGCTTACTCAAAGATCCCATATTCATTTAGCGCTTCAAAGATTTTCTATCAGAATTTTTTCTCATTAACACCAATCCTGACATTCCTTTCCACACAACTTGGGACGCTTTTAAAGCGACAGCTCGAGGGTTTATTATTGAATATGTAGCTACTAAGAAGAAACTTCTTCTCAAGGAATCATCTTCCTTACTATCTTCTATTAAACAACTTGAACACACCTACTTTTCCTCTAATGACAATGTCACTCTCAAAAAATTAATACAAGCCAAATTAAACTTCAATAGGAAATCAACAGAGGAAGCCTCCGGGATGTTACTTAAGATTAATTCTAAATTCTATGGCGGGCGTAATAGAGCTGGTAAACTGCTAGCAAACTATTTGAAGGTCAAATCCCAAAAATCTAAAATAGTGAATATCATTGATGATAATGGTGTCAACCATTTTAAAGATGGGGAAATATCAAAGTGTTTTACAGAGTTCTACAAAAACTTATATACTCCTGAATCTTCTCCTTCTGACACTGCTTTGGATTCTTTTTTGATTCATTACCTCCTCGCTCTCTTCCCTCTCACAATTGCTCTTTTTTAGAAAAAGATCTGTCTCTTTCTGAAATCAAGTCAGCTTTAACCCAGCTACCCAAAAATAAGGCCCCAGGCCCCGATGGCTTCACTGCCGAATTCTATTCCTGCTTCTCACAGATTCTTCTTCCTCATCTTTTATCTCTTTTTCTGTACTTCACCTCCCATCATGAGGCTCGTGGCTCCTTTCTAGAAGCCATGATATGTTTAATCCCAAAGAAGGATAAAGACCCTTCATCCTGTGCCAACTATCGCCCTATTTCTTTAATAAACTTAGATTGCAAAATTTTCGCTAAGACATTGGCCCTTCGTATTAATCAGGTAGTTCCGGATCTGATTGGTTCTGAACAGACGGGGTTTGTTAAAGGAAGATGATTGGTAGATTATTCAAGAACTTTTTAAAATATTATTCATCTTGCGTCTAATAGTTCCTTACTCGTTGCAGCCATTACTCTAGACGCCGAGAAAGCCATTGATCGCATTCGCTGGCTCTTTATGATGCGGGCACTTAAATGGCACGGTTTTGGTCCTGTTATTCTGTCTCTTATTAGTTTGCTATATTCTTCCCCTACCACTTCGGTTTTTGTTAATTGTTCTCAATCCTCTTATTTTACCCTCCAAAGGGGCACTCGACAAGGCTGTCCTCTTTCACCATTAATTTTTATACTATCTCTTGAACCTTTTCTTCATTCTTTGCGTCATTCTTCCCTATTTTGAGGTTTTATTTACAAAACTATTGAAATCAAGTTCACAGCCTATGCTGATGATATTTTGTTATATATCTCCGATCCCAATACCTATTTACCCGTCTTTACCAACATCTTATCTTCATACGCTGCCCTATCGGGTTATAAGTTAAACTTTTCTAAATCCGAGGTACTTCCACTTAACAAATATTGCCTAAAAAAACATGTTTGAAGGAACAGGTTTCAAATGGACTACCAATTGTATTACTTGCTTGGGGATCAAATATTCTTCCTCAATTGTTAAAACGGTCAAACTTAATTTGGAGGAAGTTTTATTAAAAGTGACACGTATGGCTGAGAAATGGTCTCCCTTATTTTTATCTTGGTGGGGTAGAATGGACACCATTAAAATGATGATGATCCCTGTTATTAATTTTTATCTGTCCATGCTACCAGTTAGGCTTCCTTTAACGTTCTTTAAAACTCTCAATAGTATTTTAAGTAAATTTTTTTGGAACAATCGGAAGGCTCGCATCTCTTTGTCTTCTTTGTCAGCACCTAAGGATCGGGGTGGTGTCAACTTTCCCAATTTCCGACAGTATCATTCCTCTTTTCTAATTCGTCAAGTCTTACCCTTTTTATCTCCTTCTGAAGCACCCATTTTATCGGTCTGGCATAGATTGGAGTATTCTTTGATTCATCCCCTTCCCTTCTCTTCGCTTGCCAATTTCTCTCACTCTCCTCGCGTATTCAAGTCCCCAACCATCTCGCAATTTATATCAACTTTTAATCCGATCTTTAATAAGTCTCTTTCCCCTTTGCAAGTGTTTTTGTATTCCCCTTTATGGCATAATAGATCCATTAAACTTTCAAATCGTACTATTTTTTGGAGAGATTGGATAGCCAAAGAGATAATTCAAGTTAAGCATCTATTCCATGGTTCACACTTCCTATCCCCTCAGGAAGTACAATCTAAATTTTGCCTGCCCGCCTCCTCTCTCCTTCGGTATCATTCTTTAAGAATACTCTTAACCCAACAGTTCTCTCTTCTCTCTAGTTCCCCCTCTTCTTCATTAGATCCTTCATTGGAACCACTATCTACTTCTCCTTCTGTTCAGGCTTCTCATATCTACAAATATCTTCATTTTTCTCTTCCCACTCGTCCCAAGACTCTATGGGAATCTGATTTGCAGCATATTCTTTCGGTACACACTTGGAACTCCATATGGACACAAATTCAACACACCTCATGCAATGCTAGCACTACCCAAACACTCTATTACTTTTATCAGAGGTTGTATTTAACCCCGGTATCTATCTCCAAGTATAGTTCTGAGATTTCCCCTAATTGTTGGTCATGTACACACACTCCTGGTACATATTTACATTCTTTCTTTCTTTGTCCTAGTATTTCCTCTTTTTGGTTGAAGGTATGCAAATCAATCTCCTCTATTTGCTCCATTAATTTTTCTTTTGATATTTACTCCATATTTTTAGGCAGTAACTCTGCTAAATGGTTTGGTACCCACAAGCTGGGTTTGTTTGTAGACTTGCTGCTTGCCATTGCTTTTCAGGTTATTACCTCTAATTGGAAAGACGCCACTAAGGTTTCTTTTTCTGGCTGGTGGAACCTTCTTTGCTACCATCATAGGTTGGACAGAGCTTCTGCAACTACCTCTCAGCAACTCAAACAGACCTTTTGGTCTCCACTTACTAACTATTTATCTTCCCAGATAACTCATAACAAGGGCAGTACTTTTGTTTTTCAGCCGCCATGAGCTTTATGTGTTGTGTTCTTACTATATTATTCATATAGAGATAACATATTATAATCTTCTTGTTATTTGAAAGTTTAAAGTGCTCATTACCGGATGTACCTACCTACACTATTTGGTAAGGATGTTGACTTTTTGTTGACTACCTTTTTCTTTTCCTTCTCTTCTTTCTTCTTTTCTCTCTCTCTCTCTCTTTTCTATCTTTATTTACAAAATCTTAAAAATGCTAATTCGATTTGGAACATAATTCATCATTATTGCTCCTAGACCTTGGTTTTTACTTTAGATGTTTGTAGCATTATTAGGTTTTCACCTTACCAGGTTTATATATACTGAGTGATATCTTTTGCAATTTCTCCTATTAAGTTGTAATGTTGTACCCATGTTTTTATTTGTTTCAATAAAGCTCTTTAAATTCTAGAAGGGCATTCCCTCATTTGCATGAGGGTGTGGCTTTATGCAAATGAGGGAATCACTTTGCCTCTGCGCACACGTATTACTGGCGTGGGCACAGAGGCAAACATTCCTTTAGAAGGTGCACTGAAAGTGTGCCGTGAAAAAGTGGCACACTTTTAGTGCGCCTTCTAAAGCAGCCCTCTAAAGGAATGAAAAGGGGTCCTATGGACCCCCCAGACATCCACATGCAGGTGGGTGCAGTGACTCGCTGCACCCAACGGCAAGGGGATCTCTAATCCCTCGGAAAAATGCAGGCCGCCTGCACAGAGAAACATGAATCAGCTGTTGAACAGCTGTTACGTATTTCTCTTGAATGCGCCGTCCATAGGGCAGCGCGACTACGCGGCTGTCCTGCTTTAAGGTGTGCCGCGACGTAAACATGGAAAGTGCGCCCTAGTTGCCTGCGTGCCACCTGACCATCAGTCCGGCAACCCTGCACATCCAGCACTGCCAGACGGGGAGTTAGTACATTTTGACAGCACAGCTCAGAAACGGAAAGAGGAAAAGCATGCTCATTGTTTCTGAGCTGTGCTGTCTGAAAACCAATCAATCTAACTCGGAGAAATATTGGGTTAAAAGAATTCACTTAATACATCGCAGGTACATGCTAACACTGCTTGTGCCATAGGTGTTCATCTCTCATTTTTGCAGAGAACACAACAAAAGCCAGCGAATCATAACGAAAATCTGCTCTTCCTCGCAGAGGTGTTTGCCAAATGGCTGGCAGCTTAATGATTTCTTCACTTTGCATCTATAACAGCGCACAAGCCCAGGGACTAAGCCAGGGGAACAGTTTGTAGTTAAATTCCAAGATTGAATCCACCCAGAAATAACAAAGTGAGCACTATGGCACACTAGACCTGAATGGGAAGGATTAGGCATTGACAGATATCTGTTGGAAGTGCAAGAATATGTTTACACTGCACCAGGATGAATATTAATTTGAGTGTTTGTTTTGGAAAGTTGATGATTGTGCGGGTTTCTCATTTAATATCTGATTTCATTTTGGAAAATATCAGGCACTGTCTGATGCAATTCTGAGTGGGAGGGAGGAGCGCACAGATGTTTCTACTGAGTCGAAGACGTATGTTTTAGAAAGAATGTGTGATGATATGATTATCTATATGAAGCAAAAGTTAGAGATGCCTTTTTTCTTTCTCTGGAGGGGAGCGGACATTAAATCTGACAGGCGCAGAGAGCGCATTTGAACTTAATCATCACCAGTCTTAGCCTAGATACAGGATAAGGAGGTTCTTGCTGATTTGACACTTATGGTCCCCAATTAACTCGTGTTAATCTCTAAAAACGCACGTTTAGCACAACTACACACCAACAGAAAAGTAATATTGCCTAAGATGAATGTTTTACAACGGTGTTTCTTTTTACCCCACACAAAGACCAGTCATCCTGGAAAAGTTATTGCTTCCTGAAGTATTTGAAGCACATTCAGTTCCTTTTTTGTACTCTTGAATCAAAAATGGAAAAGTAAAATCGAGAACTACCCTGAGCTAGCATACTCACAACATTCAATTTAGGGAAGGAAGGTGCAAGTACTCTACGGCCTCCGCCTGTGCAAGACAAAAAAGACTCTTAGAGAATGTTATCCACTAATCTAGACTCCCAAACTGTGAGTTGTTGTGCCACATCTTCTAAGAGGGCTCCACGAGCCTACAGTGTGGGATAGTATGAATGATGCTGAGAATACTGTACTCGTCAGCACAATCACTAACTGAATCTCCCTTCCACGTGCACTCATCACTTCCCCAAAGACATTGCATAGTTCTTCTCATCAACAATCTCCATTATCAGCGACACCCTCACTAAGTCCACCATCTTTCACCTCACTGCTCTACAAATCCGCTCTGCTATCTTTCCAGACATTTCTCCTACTTCACCTCTGGAGCTCATCCTCATACTCAGATTATGCTAACACTTCATATCCCCGTAAACACTTGGATCTCTCTACCAAGGTGTGTCTCTGCCTAACTTCACCATTCAATCATTCCTTGTCAAATGGAACCTATGCACTATGCTTCAACTATGCTATTGTACTTGCATCACTTGAATCATTTTTTCCTTCTATCACCCAATATCTGAAATACCTTGCTGGAGTGATTGGAAATACTGGAGTACCCAGTTTTGAACACGCGTGCTCCCTATTTTGCATAACCTTCACAAGCCTTTCCAATCAGGTTTTCTGAGCCCTTTACTTAACTGAAACCACACTCTTGCTTGTTGTCAACTTTATTTCCTTAGCTCACCACAATTACTTATCTTCTGTTTTCATTGTTCTGATCTATCGGTGGCATTTGATCATCCTACGTTTCTTTCCTCCCTCCATACCTTTAGTAGCAGAGGCTCTTTCTGAAATGGTTCTTCTCTGTGCCAGGGGACTCAAGGAAGTCACCACGACACCTCTACTACCAACGGGGGCTTCTGAAGGGTCAGATTTAGGGCCCCTCTTTTAGCTCCATATGGACCACCTCCATTGGGGGCATTATTTTGTCCTTCAGTCCTCCTATCATCTTTAAGCTGATGACACACAACCCTCTAATTCCCTACTCTAACTCCCCGCCTACATCCAATCATGTGTCTCTAAATGTATCACTTATATCTGACATTGGAGAGCCCTTGGGTGTCTCATGTTAAACTCTTCCAAAACTGAGGGTCTTTAATTTCTTTCCTCGTCGGCTTCTTCTTCGAACCCCTTTCCATCAGACACATTGACTTTCTCCTCCTCAGCCAGAAACCTTGGGGCTTTCCTCAAGCCTAGTATGCCATTTATCTCAGCAACATCCACAGAAGCAACTTACCAAGTATTATATATAAGAAATATATGTACATGTTTCCCATTCCATGCCACCAAGGCACTAATGAATTCACTAGTTCTTAGTTTGTTATGTTATGCTATCTTATCTTATCTTATCTAGGTCCTATTAAGCACTCTTACACATAAGTTCTCATGGCACTGCAAGAAGTCAAATCCATATTTCGTTGGCAAATAGTTATGTTTTAAGCATTTTCCTGTGGCCTGCATGGGAAATAATGATATATTTTAGAGACATTTAAAGGCTATTTCATAGTAGTAGTGCAAGGACAGCGGATAAGTGAATGGCAAAGGACGATTTCTCAAAATGAAGAATCTTAAGAAGAGAGCGATTGGTAGAACAAACAGAGCAAAGTGGAACATATCTTGAGATACTAGAAGCCAAAAATGTAGGTGCTGAGGCCAAAAGATATTGGTGTAAAATACATAACATTTTGAATCCTGTTCTGTTGCAAATGAAAGGATAATGAAGCTGAGCCGGTAATGACATGGGACTAGCAAATCGATGAGCGGATGTGACTGATCTTGCTTCTTGATTTTCTTTTCTTTTAATTATACATTACTATTCAACTTTGTATCTATAAAGACTTTAACTTCTGATCAGATATAGCTGTGGAATTCAAAATTTTTCAACAGCATTCGATCAAATGTCTATCTTACAACAGAGGTAATAACTACATCTATGCCTCTGCCCATGTGAAGCTCTTCATTTTTAGTGGGGCTGCCTGCATCGTAGAATCTATAGCTGCAATGTGGCATCCTCTTAGGCAGTTCAATGGGAAACAGACAAGGACCTAGGGTGTGTGCTGTATTTATGGCTTGACATGTTATAGTTTGTCAGTTGCTTGTGTTTTGGATCATATGTTTGCTGTTCCCCTATTGGGTTCCTCCCCAGATAGGAGTGTAGCAGAAATCTTATTGTAAATTTACTATATGGTCGTAATTTCAATACGAGGTGGTTCCACTCCCTCATATAAGGGGGTGGACAATCATTAATCCTAGTAATAGATGATATCCACCCAGAATTGGTGAATACCATTGTAGAGAAATCTCAACCTTGACATAGGTGGAAATCTATGTGTGTGGAGATCTCCACACATCGGGCCAGATGTACGAGTATTTTTGCATGCGCAAATGGGTTTGCGACCCGTTTGCGCATGCAAAAATACCTAAGGGCCATGTACAAACCCTAATTAGCGAGTCGCAATTTATTTGCGACTCGCTAATTAGGATTTGTGACTCGCTATTAGGAAGGGGCGTTTCAAGGGCGTCCCTTCCTAATAGCGAGTCTGAGCCCTATGTATGACTGTTTTGCGACCGCAATTGCGGTCGCAAAACAGTCACAATTTACCACCTACTTCAAGTAGATGGTAAAGCATTCGCGAACGGGAAGGGGTCCCCAAGGGACCCCTTCCCCTTTGGGAATGCATTTGAAAATATTTTTTAAGGGCAGGCAGTGATCCCAGGGACCACTGCCTGCCCTTAAAAAATGAAACGAAAACATTTCTTATTTTTTTTTTTAAATGCAATCCGTTTTCCTTAAAGGAAAAAGGACTGCATAAAAAAAAAAAAATGCTTTATTTAAAAGCAGTCCCAGACATGGAGGTCTGCTAAGCCCAGCAGGCCACCATCCTTGGGAGGGCCAGCCATTCCTAATAGAGTCGCATAATTGCGAGTGGCTCATTAATATTCATGAGCCTCGCATTTTGCGACCCCATTGGGAATAGCTAACAGTGTCTCTGACACTGTTGTACATTTGCTTTTGCGACTCACAAATTGCGACTCGCAAAAGCAAATGGTCGTACATCTGGCCCATAGATTTCCATGAGACAGTATTTCTTGTATTTCATCCATTAACACGCATTGCATTTTAAATCACACACCTTACAGACCAACATTAGACAAATAGTGCATATAAACATAGTTCAGTTCTCAGTTATGATCTTTTATTTCGGTCACTTTAAGAAAAGAATACAACTTGGAGATGAGCCACCAATTAGAATCTGTGTAACACACTCACAAAGAGGCCACTGCATACAGTAGCAGACCTGGGCCAATTTGCTTTTTATGTGGTCCCCGTGGGCATAGTTTGCTCAATTGTGAATAAGGATGTCCCTTGCATCTGAGAAGTCTATTGTTGTTCAAATAAGCTGTCTTGCGACTTTTGAGCTGTTCACATGACAACCTTCACACAGCACACATGAATGTCTATCTGAGCACCAGTGTGGAAGGTTTGCCATGGAGCTAAAGACCTCATTCACATTCTATGAGAAAAAGAAGGTGGGAATCTACTCTCATAGTATTACACCTATGTTTGGTGTAATTTTCCAACTACTTTTAAGTTTGGAAAGATTCCCTGAAGAACTCCTAGATATCCTAAAAAGGTGTAGATATTCATACCCACTAATCTGTAGTATCATCATAGTATGCCCAGATGTAAAGCACAAACCTATTTGCATTTTATTTCTCACTGGAGATAAAAAAAGTTTTTAGTGGAGACATCCCCTCCACTAGTCTCAACTACTATTACTAACTACCTGCATAAGTCTGGTTTGCCAAATCTGCTAGTGACCCCACCCGTCGACTTCCACTTAGATGAGCCAGACAACAAATTTAATCACCACATTGTTGCAATTTCTCTGTTAATGAAATTGATTTGTGAGAGTAAAATCCTACGAGTACCGTGACTCCTCATTTGCACTTAGGTACACAAATAAGTTAGTGAAATTAGCTGTATATTGATTTCAGAGGTCTTTGTGACTCACACACTGGGTGGTGGGATTCACAGACATAAACTGTCATTAGGTG
The DNA here is from genome assembly GCA_963921515.1 of Calotriton arnoldi. NCBI lineage: Eukaryota > Metazoa > Chordata > Amphibia > Caudata > Salamandridae > Calotriton > Calotriton arnoldi. The sequence continues at coordinate 253,016 of CAWUFW010017110.1, forward strand.
GACATCAGCCTTTCATTAGTGGAAAGAGGAATGGAAGGGAACAGATGCTACAATATGTTTCCAATGTATCTCAACCTCTAGTCATAAATTCTCCTGTGTAACTTCCCACGCGTTTGTGCTGTTTGATTTCTGCAGATCAGCACTGAGCTGCAGTACCTTCAGGATGTACCTCAAACTATATACTAGCAAAAAGACATTTGTTTTATGATATTTTGAACTTGAACACGTGTATAAACACTGGACACCTGTGGCAACATGCTTTCATACAGATGAACACCCTAATTAGTGAATGTTAGGTTACGTCATGTGTTAGTGTTAGGAAACCGGACCCTGGGTACAGAGCAGCCTTTCTGATTGTGCCAAGATGACTGCTGTTCCACGTCCTGCAGCCCCAGCGGCTTAAAAAAGACTGTACTCATGTTTGATGTCAGACAAATTCAGAAGCATTTCCGCCCAGGCTTGGCATTTTTAAAGTAATCATTGACAAGTAATTGATGTCATTTATGCATCCATAACTCCTTCAAGGTGCATGACAAGGAAAGGCAAGTATCCGTCTGGCATGTGCTCACAACCAAAATGCCACTGAGTTACCACTGACAGCTGTCCAAAAACAGCAGCCAACATCAGTGCCCCGTCAATCACCCTAAACACAGCGTTCAAATCAATCTCAGGCTGTATTAGGAAACCCAACGCTCACATCAGGCTTGCATTTATTTCTGGATGAGACTGTTTTGTACCAATGGATGCTACTACACTAGATTGGTGGTGTATGAGTATATGTTCTTTCATGGATGTAGACCCTGCAGGAATACACAGCATGGCAAGTATCCCATATGGATCATGTCACCCATTTCACACCAGTTACTGCAGTTGAGGATACATTGAATTTATTCAGAAAATGAACTGTGTTCATAATTTGGAGCATTAGAAATTTCCTATTGTTAAGTATTGCTCAAACATTGTAGCCTGAAAAAAAGAATTCAGCAAAGTGATCAAACAATGTTACCAAGAGTCTAGCCGGCTACTTTTATGATCAGAGTAAGAGCCAGAAAACTTAGGCTTCGGTTACAATGTGAACTAGGTCTGTACCCCTATTGGTGCTTTGATTGGAATAAACTCCCAGGGTTCCATCTGCTTCTGACCATCCCACCACAAACAAAATTCCAGCATTCTAATAAGACGTCAACGTTTCAGTCACATAACGAAATTAATGCCCCTATGGCAAATATGTTGATGGGTCTCTAAGGATATTACTGTTAAGTTCCACAAAAGTACACGAGTTGAGCTGAACGTCTGCATGTTTATTCCTTACTCAAGCCCCTAGCGGCGCACAGCAAAACTACCAGCATGGAGGTCCAATCATTTTCTCCCCTGGCATTCCTATGCCAGGAATTACTAGAACAGAATGTACAGAACACACACGTGTAAATAGTTCTGCTGACAACACTTCTTCCCCCTTTACAGTAACAACATTGCCGTAAGAAGAAATAATGGAATGCAAGGAACGAAAATGGAAGAAATACCAAATAGGAGTGTAAATTATGAACAATTCTATAAGATACAAAAACGAATACTATTACCACACAAAGACCCTGATTCACAAAGGTAAACTTAGACTATTGTGTAAGTTTACTATTTTTTGGGTATTCACAAACTACGAGTTTAATTTTACTAACAGGAATTTTTCCACTGTGGAGACTCCGCAGTCGGGGCGGAGACCTCCGCACATAAAAAGATAGAACAGGCCTATTTTTGTATGTGCGGAGTCTCCGCAGTCATAAAATTACTATAGTAAAATTAAACTCGTAGTTCGCGAATACCCAAAAAATAACAAACTTGTCAAAAATTGTAATTATCCTACTTATTCTTCCCTTATGGTAACTAGTAGTGTTCAAATCTCTAGTTGTATCATTACATTTGATTGAAGTGCTTGCATCATTTGATGTGGCAGCTGTTTGAATCATATTTTCGTTTGTATCCGTGCATGTACAACGTCATCCCACCAGTCATAACTGGTTACCGTAGGTGACCCTGCCATGGGTGTTGACAAACATTTCCCTTTAAATAAAGAAAGACGACTTGCATGCCACACTCTGCCATCACTCAGTAATGTCGCATTGCATGCTATTTTCTTAACTTTCAAAGGGGTTGAAAATGTACTTTCCCTTTCTTAAACCAATCTTCATTTCTTAACTTTAACACCATGCAACTCATCATACTTGTTCTTAAAACACGACTGTGTTACCTCCAATTTGCCTTTCGACTCTTCAGGTGACCAATCAAATTTACCTGCCTTAAACATCCACCCCATATTACCCTTGGTCCGTCGTATCCTACTTCTTATAAGGGTAAAAGGACTATGTTCAGTGGCACTACAAGGTGTGATTTTGTATGCCCAAAAGTTTTTGTTATCTCAGCCCCCAAATCCAAATTATTGCCGTTAGGCAATTCAATACTTTTAATTATGCGATTAAAGCGTTCCACATTACCATTGCCTTCGGGATTCTAATTCTAAGTTGTTCTATGGCTCACACCAATTTTACTAATACATTCTTTGAATACTTGTGGTAAAAATGAGCCTCCTTGCTGATTATAGTTTTGGGAAGGCCTTCGTTTTGAAAAATCTCTTTCAAAAATCCCACTACAGCATTTGCATCTGTCTGAATTTCTTTCTTTCACTTCTGGCTATTCAGAAAACTGATCAATAATTACTGAGGCAAATTTAGTAACACCTTCGTTACTCTGCACAGAACCAAAAACATCCACACCAATTCTCTCCCATGGCATCTGTGATGATTCAATGGGATGCAAATGTATTTAAAAGTCATCTGTGATCTATCTGACTTGATACATTTCATGCAATCTCCTTGGACATTTTTAATTTCTCTGTCAATAAGTCAGTGAATGAATAAGTCTTTATTGTATGAAACTATTAAAATAGTCTTTACAATAAGACACAATAAAAGCATGATTTAAATAAAATACAAACAATATAAAAACACAAACAGTTTAAAATCCACATCTCATTTACACTTACTTAAGGCGCCGGTAAGTAATACCTAAACATGTGATCAATTTCCCAATAAATTTATGTCTTTTGTGGGAAAAAATATACTACAGCCTCCTAAATAGATGTGCAATTGTTAGAAACAAATGCATTGTTCAAATATTTCGTCCTCAAGTCTAATAGACTGAGATACAAATAAATTAAATGCTGAAGTAACTCCTCCTTATACATATATAGGAGCCAAGCTTTTGACAGTAAACAGTTCCATAATCCTTCAAATTGGGATATCGAAATCAACATAAGGCGAAATCTTAGATATTTGAATTTACATCTTGGATCCAAATTATCATATAAATATCCTTGTTTTACACTCAGATGATTTTGTTACATACTGAATATGTCTATATTTGTGTGATGCTAACAAGTCCGCTGCCCGAGTATTCCTCCACAAGTTTGGCCGTATTAGGCTCTTGCGCTTCTGATGCAACAATTTAATCAGGTCTGATAATAGTGGTAGATTTTTTTCCATAATTCCTCTATCAATAGCTTCTTGATTCAATTAAGGAGGACAATTCACACTTGTTTGTCATTTCAGTGCAAATCAGCGATCTCAATGAATCTTTATTTGCGATTGCACAATCAAAATAATAGTTTAACCTTGCTGAAAGGTATCTTGCAATTAATGATATCAGAGATAATTCTGCTCTGAAATGACAATGTGGGATTGACGGACGAAGATTTCGTAAAGATTGAAGTTCTTTTATGTAAACTTTATCCAAGTCATTAATACATTTTCTACGGAGCACTATTGCTCCATATAATACAGAAGGGACAAATTTAAATTCAATTGCCTTTCAAAAATTACCAAATCTCATTACCTCCATGAACTTTAATAAGTCTTTTAACTGATTGCGACACAGTATGAGCCTTAGTTTTCAAATTCAAGAGATGAGTTGATCTTGTAAGTTATTCTCAGTCAAAACTGCTACAAAGCACTCATCCCATTCACTCTTAGGGCCTTATTACTAGTACGGCGGTCCTGGAACCGCCGTACTTGCCGTGGCAGTCCAACCACCAGCACCACCACGGGTCTGCCTACCGTATTACGATGGCGTGGTGGGACCGCCACCTCAACCAGGGTCCATGTTCTCACGGCAGTGGCAATGTGAAAAAGAGCAGTAAATGCTGGCGTTGCCGATGCCGGCACTGCTGAGCATATTTTATGACCTGCTTTTCCACCGCCCATTTCATGGCGGGCAGCCCGCCATGAAAAGGGTGGTGCCAGGTGCATCTGGCCATGGGGGTGCATGCAAGGGGCACATTTTGGGCCCCCCTGTAATTGCAACTTTGTTTGAGCACAGTGTGGCATGCACAACATGGTGCATGCTACATTGTGCAGGAACATGAAGTAGACGCCGTCAGAGTGGCGGCCTGCTGTTTAGGCTTTCCTATGAGCCTAACAAGGTGCCACCGTGCCACTGCCACCGCACCGCCAGTCCACCCTGGATTTCAACTTGGAATCCAGCGGGTGGGTGCACCATGGGCTTCGCGGTCTTCCTGGGACCACTGTGGTTTGATGTCAGGTTGTTTTAATTCAGTTCCTCATACTGTAAAGAAAGATACTTCCCATAATCTGTTATTGATTATGGTGTACGTGAACCAGAGTCTGCAACCAACCTTACATTTACATCTCCTGCAGCAATTTTACACTCAGGTTTATTCCTTGGTTGACCACTCACATAAACAAACAGTTTATACTATGACCATGTTAACGCCACAAATTGTGTTCTGACCCAGTAGTTTCCTCATTAAGGCTCTCAGTACCTTCCTCATTAAGGCTCCCCTACGAGGTTCAGCTGTTAGGAAAAGGAAAATAAAGATTTCAACAGAATATTCTATACACATTGTATTGCCTCAATGCCACTTGACGGTAATGACAGAAATTATATCACAGCTAGGGGTGGGCCGAACTTGCAGAGTGTCCACGGAGTTCCACCAACAGGCAGAAGTGTGCATGTCGCGCTGCTCGTGCCGCAATTTAGCACCATTACGGAAAAATCAGCAGCTATGCGTTGCGCAAGAGCACGCGGCCATTTGAGTTCACTTTGGTGCCGCCCGCATAGAAAATCTACTCGAGCGTCATCAAATCTACTTGAGAGGCAGCCCTCTCACTGCGACTGCTTGCGACCGACCGCGCCACAAAATGGCACTAGGAGATGCCAAATCTCACTCGCATTTCTGGAGCCTCGCTGGATAACATTAACCCTGGGCGAAGTGCTACGCTACGCTCGCGTAGTTTGCGAAGTTTGCGCTACTTCGCACAACGCGAATTGCACGTAGCACAGTGCGAACACGCGTAGCGTAGCGTAGCGTGAGTGCCGCGGTCATGTTTTGCTTGCTCGCGGTCCTCAACGTCAAGTTGGCGACCGCGAGCAAGCAAAATGACATCCTGGCGAGACTTTTCCTCGTTCGCGATCAGCAACATCAAGTTGCCGATCGCGAGCGTGAAAATAAACCTCCCGGCGAGATTCTCAACGCGGGAGGTCAGGTTTCTCATTGCGAGTGGTCGCGTATGCTTGCGACCGCTCGCGATGAGAAACTACCAGTCCGCGTTGAGAAGCTGCCGCTCGAGTAAAAATCTACTCGAGCGGCAGTAAAGACAGCTCGCACTGTGCAAGTTGCCGTTTTCAATGATTGCACAGTGCGGACAAGCATCCGGCACTGTGCAATCATTGCGAACAGTGCGCTACGCAGTCCGCGTAGTGCTACGCGAAGCTTGCGTAGCGCGAACTGCACTTTGCGTAGCTTCGCGAAGCATTACTTCGCGAACTACGCCCACCCTTAGATAACATTCAGCCACGCAGTGATTGGCAGAATTTGGCCAGAACTCCGCATTACAAGAGTAATGCGGAGTCGCCAAAAGTCCGGCAGTTCCCATAATCAAAATTACATGACTAGTTAGTGACCTGACACATTACGTCATATATATCCCAAAGCAAACTCACCTCTAAGGTGATGCTATACACTGTGTGTGTCAGGCAGCCAATCCCAAGATGTGTTGCTTTCATTGAAGCACATGTCACAGTACTTCCGTCGTCCGTCTTCGGCGTCCTGCGGTGGCCAATCTTAAGAAATGCGGCTGTCCGCGGCCCCCGCAGGGGGCCAATTCAGCAGGGCGGCCCTTTAGTGCCATTTTGGGCACCGCCCACCCACTCTAGTCGTTGGGGGGGTTCTGTAGGAGCCCTCTAGCCAGGTCGCCACTGTGGCGTCCTTCCGGTGCGCCAGGTGGGGGGAGGGCATATAAGCCTCCCCGCCCCTCCTGGCGGTCTCTGTTCGCCAGCCACGCCGTCTTGACTGGTTGTCTCGCGTCGGCCGGCGTTGTTGCGGTCTCCCTTCCCCCGCGCTGGATACGTTGTCCAGGCTCGCCGGGGTCATCGTCGTGCCGTCTAATCGGGTTTGTCAAGGTGAGTCGGGGTTGGTGTGTTTCGCACCTGCCTCTCCCAGCGTGTCTACAGTGGTTGTGGGGAGAGGATGTGGTCCGTTGGACTGCCGACTTTTGTGCTGGAAACCAGGTTTCGAGCCTCGGGGTCGCGTTCGCATCCTGTGATCCTGGGCAAAACACTTAATCTCCCTGTGCCTGAAGGGTAATGTAGATGCGGTGCTCGTGTGGAGCGCTCCAATGCCTTCGTGTGAGGCTGTGGTTTGTTGGCCGTGGTGGCGTGACGCGGGAGATCCCGGTAGTGACACGATGGTGTCGGTGTGCCCCATGAGGGTTCCAGCGTCAACGCTGCAAGGGGCAGGAGGAAGCTCAATGGGCCTGACCGTTAGGGTCAGAACAACACTCAATTTCGGATTGCATTTCATTATAACAAAAAAAAAAAAAAACATCCTGCAGGTCACGGGTTCAGATCTTGGCGCAACAGACTAAGCCAGTCATTATGATTTTGGAGTTGCGGCGGGAGCATCGGTGTGAGCGTGAGTCGGCCTATCTACCCCCCTCCGCTTTGTGCCCCGGTGTGGGTCATTAGATTGTCCCCTGCCAGAGATGTGAAGCTTTAGGACGCGCCGCGAAGCGGCATGGTGGCTCAGGGCTAGTTATACGGGCGGGGTCAGTTTCAGGCTCCTGTTATGTTCCCCCTGATCTCTGCTGAGACCCCACACAACCTGTGAGTCGGGTCGTTAGGGGCAGCATGTTGGGGGCTGCAGCTCGGTCCTGACGCTATCGCCGGTGTCGTGCAGGCTTGGTTTACTGCATCGGTGGGGTTTGGGTGTGCATGCTCCGAGGTTGCGCATTGGATTGGGCAGGAGTTGAGAGGCGAGAGCCCCTGCACGAGTGCAGTGCATTTCCTACCTGCTCCTGGCGTGCTTATTCTTGACCGTCGGCCGGCCTCGAGGACTTGTTGCCACGCGGTGGGGGGGGGGCGAGCTTTGCGGGGCGTCCTCTCCGTGGCTGTGAGGCAGTGGGCCGGAAGTTGCGTTGTGGGGGGAGGACTGCAGGGCCGCTAGGCTCCTCCGCTGTTTTTCCTGGAGCATAGTGCTGTGCTCAATAACGGCCCACTGGGTATGAGAAACACCCAAGCTTGCTTGTTGCTTTGGGCCCAGGCAGTAACCCGGTATCCCATGAATCTTGACCTCAAGGCATACATTAATGAGGTGGAACAAGGGTACTAGCCGGTCTGTGTAGGGGTTTTCAGGATGGGGTGGAGCATTGGAGCGGCATGGAGGGGGGAAGATGTGGTCAGGCCATCGAGCCAGGCCAGCCACCTGGTTGAGGGATGGTTAACACTGCTGTTGCGTGCTTGCATGCCAATACAGGTTTGTGGCACCCGTCCCCCTGTGATGGAATAGTGTTGGTTTTGCCCCACCCACCCCCGCCTTAGTACCGGGGCAGTGCCCATTTGGCCAGTGTCTCCTGCCTCCGGGTGCCAAAGGGGCATGCCTACCAGGCGCCAGGGGTGAATAATTTAAGAGGAATCACGGGGGGAACAGTTTGAGTAGCCTGTTCATTGCCCAGGAAGTGTAGCAAACGCTGCTGTGAGCTAGATTTTGGGGGTCACTGGTTAGTTCTGTTGTGTGAATGGTTGAGCATGGACATGGGATGTACTTATTTATGCTGTCCTCGACCGAAAGTGTGATGAGGGGAGTAGAGGCGCACAAGCGATCGCGTCTTGGGCTTTGGTCCTGCCCGGGGAGACACGGCCACAGCGTGCTGGGGGCCATTCGGTTGGTAAGGTTGCATATTTGAGTTGAGCATGGACGCTGGATTTCATTTATTCACGTGTCTATCGGGGGATGGAGCACTGCAGGTTGGTTTTGAGCAGTTCAGTAGGTTCATTTTGTTTGTGGGTTACTCGTTTGGTGATGCCTCCCATAGAGTTGTCTCCACTGGCTTGGGGTGGACTCGCCGGTTGTTGGATGGTCTCTATGTGACAAGGGGTACACAGTTATGGTGAGGCGTGCGCCGGTTGAGCGGGGCGCACTGCGCGCTGACACACACACTGAGCCGGGATGCTCACGCGGTAGGCAAGTGAATTGCCATGTGTGCGGCTTCTTGTCCACAGCTGGAAACGGTGCTCAGTTGGGCAATTGTGACGACCAGGGAAACCCAGGCATGACGCATGTCGGCGTCTCAGTGGGCTCCTGCACTCGATTGGGGGTCATGCCGTTCCCTCATGTTTCTTACGCGCCAGCTGCTTACACGGTTCCAATGCTGCGGTGGTCACGTGGGCAGTGGTACAACATCTGTATAGAAAGGGGAATACATAGTATATGGAGCGGACCATATTCTGAATATGCGTTCCAGTTGATTCACGCAGTCCATAGTACTGTGGTGCCATAAAGGTTTAGGCCACCGGGAGGCACCGCTGCACTGTTCCTCATTTCACCAGTTTCATGTTTCCAGCGCGAATAGTACTGCCATTTTGGGCACACCTGTGTTGGGATGTTTGTGGACTTGGGTTCTCGCAGCGACTACAGCGAGATAGGTACGGTAACGGGGGTGAGGTAGCCTGTAATGTTTGCATGTCCAGGAGTTGGCTGGAGGTGTCGTGCGATTCATTTGTGGGCTTAGCTGTGCAGGCTACCCTGCGCCTGGGTTTTAACAGACTAGGACACGCTGTAGCTCAGAGGCACAGACTTTGCATTGGGTGTCCACGATCCTCCACAGCGAGGCTCTAGTGCTGGCGGCGCCATTCAGTTCATCTTTCGGAAAGGTTGCATGAGGGCAGATTATGCGATGCCGTGTAAGGAAGAGCCTTGTTGATGTTGATCTTTCACAAAGAAGAGCCTTTTGGGGTGCCATATGCACTAGGCTTCCTGGTGTACTGTCAAACGTTACTGTAAAATAGAGGAGAAATATCGGAATGGGGTGTGTTAACCTTCTTTGTCTATGCAGTATCAGCGAGAGGGGACAATGTGCGATTAGTTGATACAGCTTGTTTTAAGTCTCGGCTTGGTATTTGTTACTGACTCATCTTTCGGTTAGAAGGGATGAGTTGACAACAAGGGATACACCCTTAGTACTGCCCTTTAAGTTTGTTACTCGGTCATGCCCAGCTTGTTGCAGTTAGGCGGGACGAGTTTCTGAATTGCCGGTAAGTGAGTGGGTTCGTTAGGGCAGGGTTGTTAGTATCTTCCCCTGCAGACTTTTACTCGCTGAGGGGTAGTCGCCTCTCGCCTCATGCTGTCAGCTTTGCTGGCGTTTGTTTGCGAAGGACTTGGCACCAAGCACTCGGAATATTGTCACACATTACATTATATCCGTCCAATTCTGGCAGTCTGAGTGGCAGGGGTGTTTATCTAAAGCTCCCTTCGTTTACGCCCGAGGTCGAATGACCGGATCCCCGGGCAGGATCACAGGTGTTGGGTGCTCTGTTGTTGTATACTCTGTTGTGTATGTCCTTTGACTTTGATGAGCGATTCATTCAATGCTTTTCTTTCAAAGAACTATTCTCGCCAATTTTAATTCAGTAGTTTGGATGGCGCCTATGTCTCGAATCCATCAATATTTCTTTGACGATCTGGTGACTCGCATTTAAGGAGATGTTCATGGTTCTTTGCGTGGTTAATTAATGTTTCCAGGACACAAAGACACCCGTTGCTTAAGGCCTCATGCTCCCATTGCTTCACCCTTGGTTTGGTCGTCCATAAGGGGAGCAGTCACTTGCGTATAAACCGTCGGTTGGCTACGTTAGAAAGACTTTTCTCACTCCTGAGCTGTAGGACGGTGGCCCGATTGACCTAGTGGGTTATGTAATCCCTGTGATGTCATGATGAGGTTTGGTAGCACAGGGTAATAGGAGCAGATGGTACTAAGTCTCCCTTGTATGGACGATACGAAGGATATTTAAAATAAACTGGTATGTAGTCTCTTCTGTAGTGTGCCACTGTGGGAGTGCGGTTGGCACATTAAATTTACACTGCCGCTGGGGTAAGCCAAAGTCTCTGCCTAACCACCTAGGGGGTGGGCAGCTGTCAGCCCAAGTGTGTGCTCCCTTCTCCCGACTAGAGAGGTGGGTTCGGCCAGGCTTAGGTGCATACCCTAGCCAACCAGAAACTCCAGTTACAACATTGGTAGAGAATGCCTAGGAGTGGTTTGCAGTCCATTCGCAACCGCCCCACAGAGGCTGAATGTTTGTAGGCCACAAGGTTTTGTGGAGGGCTCTTGTGTGGGAGCCTGGTGAAGAGCTATGGTCAGGCTAGGATGTCTCGTGCTGACCTAGTGAGTTATGTAATCCCTGTGATGTCATGATGAGGTTGGGTAGCACAGGATAATAGGGGCAGATGGTACTAAGTCTCTCTTGTATGGACGATACGAAGGCTAATTAAAAAATTGTGTGGGAGCCTGGTGAAGAGCTAAGGTAAGGCTAGGATGTCTTGTGCTTTTACCGCACTGTTGAGTCCCAGTTACGAGCGGATTCTATCAGGGTCAGCTGGCGGTGGGTCAGGAAGCGCCAAGGCATCAGTAGCACTGAGCGGCTTATAGCCAGAGGCGGTATCCGATGCAAGGGACATCTGTTAGATTAGAGCCCTACTCAGAGGTACCACCTTAAGTGCTTGGAGGTTTGTTGGCACCGCCTTTCAATGGAAGCCATTGTCTAGAGGGCTGCTCTGATCAGAGCAGTTGCAGGCGTAAGTAACAGTATCAGCTGCCAGTTCAAACGTGCATCTTTCACTAATTACTCAGATAACTAGGACAGGAAGTAAAGCGGGCTGCTTAACTCTTGCTTCTACCTGCATTGGCCATCTTGTCAGGAGGGATTGTCAAAGGGATTGCACTTAAGCCAGGTAATGTGAGCACCCATCCACACCAAGCCGATTGTTTAAGGCCACCCTGGGACGCATTTACACAGCCCTGCGGCAGGCCCTTGTGGTTGTCGGTGCCATGAATTATTACATTTATCTGAACAGGAGGCGTGTCCGGGGGTTACACCAGCAGAAGTTTAGGGAGAGCTAGACTCCACACATGGTCGAGGTGTAGGTTTAAGTAGTTGGAGTGGCACTCTTAGTTGACCAGGGGTTCGATGCTACATGAGGGCATCGCCGTGTTGTGGCCAGAGCACGGGCATTGGATGTTTCCCAGGGGGCAGCAAGTGGAGGCAAGGCTCTGTCAAAATCTGGCTCAAGAACACAAGGTAGTCAGGGCCAACTTGTCTGTTGGGTGGCTTGTGTAGGCACCTGTGTAGTTGTCACTCCACGAAGGGGTGAGTTGTCTCCAATAGCGGGAATAACACATATATGTGTGTCCCTGGCCTTACAGCTGTGTGGAGCCTGTCTCATTTAGAGGTCCGCCCAGGTGAAAATTGCGTATTTAAGGTTTGCATGACCAATGCGGTTTGTGGTATCTCTTAGCGGACCCACTGAAGGTGTACTGCAGCTAAACAGGGAACTGGGAATCTTGCTTTCTGTCACTTTTGGCAGGTTTAAAGCAGCCAGGGTCGGAGATTGACAGTAGGTACTGTGCATCGGTGATCCGACGGCAGTGAGGCAAGCGGGGTGCGCTGCGTAAGTTGTACTTGCACGAAAGGGTGAGGTGTCTCCAGTAGTGGGCGCAAGACATATATTGTTTCAAACCAGCTTTGATACCATTAAGGTGTTCACCAGGGTTTAGCAATCAAAGGGGTTTGTGCATCCGTCTGGTCAACGGGGTGAAATAAGTGCACCCCAGAACCAAGGGCAGGTGATATGATCCTGCAGTTAGGCGCAAATGCCCGCCCGGTTAGTAATAGTTGCCTCGCTGGGTGGTGACGCTGTCAGCTGGCAGTGTGCTGCCGTCCCAAGAAATGGGGAAACAAGGTGTCCAGCACAAAAGGCTACTATGTAAAAGAACATTTGGCATGTCCAGTGATCAACAAAAGGAAATTTAACTAAGCAGGTAATTTTCCTTCGCTGGGGTTGCCCAGGGGTGGGCAGTGTGAATGCCCCTGCCCCCCTATTCGGCAATATTCGAGGATGAGGGTATAGTAGGACTTAGTCAACCCTTAATGTTAGGCACCATATCGCAAACAGTGCGCACTGTATGAAATCGGACAGATTCTCTTAGCTGGTATGCCTAGGGGGTTTCACCAGAGGGAGTTGAGCTGGCGAAATTTCCATAAGGAATAAGGGATGCATGGCAAGGGCAGGAGGGCACCCTTGATCATTGGCACATACTTCTAGTTATGACCATGCCCATGCGTCATGATTTAGAAAGCAGAGGGACGGTGCAAACTTTAAGCACAATTCTCCTCGCCCGAATAGCCAAAGTAGGCAGGCGGGGTTGGGAGCGGTTACCTAACCAGTGGGCTGCTGTCCCATAGATGGGGACACAGGTGTTCAGGCACACACGGTGCTAGAAGGACGGCAGCTAGGTGAGATCAGCAAATAGATGGGGCAATGTGAGCCATGGTGTCTGAAATAGGCCCGCCCAGAGTTGGCACGGGGCTGGGTCATGTGAGGCAGTGGAACTTTCCCGCAGGAGGGGGATTAGTTCTTGGCACAGGTTCACAGGCCAGAAGGGCCTTTGGTTTCATCAGATACTAGCTGATCCAGGCTAACGTCAAGGGCTATTGTGATGTAGATGGGGTTCATCTATCACCAGTAGGGAGGGATCCCTTCCCTTAGATTTGCAGGAGGCCTGGAAATGAGCTGTTTTGGTGAGAAATGAGCTGTTTTGGTGAGATCAGCAACTACATGGGTCAATGTAACTCTGGTGGTCCGAGATGATCCCCCGCAGAGGTGGCACATAGCTAAGTCAGAGGAGGCCGTTGAACATCCCTGTAAGAGTGAACAGTTCATGGCGTAAGTTCGCAGACCAGAGACGAGCTGATCCAGGCTAGTGTTAAAGGCTACTTTGCTAAAGATGGGGTCCATTGTCACCATGGCCATCCAGGCGTACGCCTAGGTTAGGTTGACAAACTTGGGGTGCAATTGTCACAGGTGGGCATGGACACTTTCCACTGGACATGCACGAGGCCCTAGAAAGCAGGTTGCAGGTCGGAAATGAGCTGTTTTGGTGGGGGGCTCTTGCGGCGACGGGGCCGCCTCCAGAGCTGTGGCGGAGTTACAGGGTGATCTGGAAGCAGACGGGTACAGTAAGGGTACCTCTGCGGCAGACCGGTACAGTAAGGGTACCTCTGCGCGGCACAGTAGGGGTGCCAGAGCCAAAGACCAGGAGCCTCAGGGCAGGTTCCTGGAAAACCGCGACGGCACCCCGTTAGTCCTTCGGGCGGTTGGGGGCCTGACCAACCGGGGGTTTGCCCTGCTACGCTCCGCCCTGAAAAGGGCGTGAGTAGAAGAGACCAACGTGTCACGTGATCCGGAAGAGGATCATCAAAGGTAGCACTGACGGCGTGTCCCACAGTGCTGGCTCACCAGGCGGGCGGGGGCAGCATAGGTTGGCACAGCTGCCCGCCCTTGGATCACCCGTAAGATAACCCACATATTGCATACTCTTGTATGGAATAAACCTACAGCAATATTTTCCCATAACAAAAGTTGTCTTGTGTATTTATTCATTCTTGCATGCTCAGACTGGGGGTGGGAGAAGTTGCCGATAATGGCACTATGCGGCTGTCCGCGGCCCCCGCAGGGGGCCAATTCAGCATGGCGGCCCTTTAGTGCCATTTTGGGCACCGCCCACCCGCTCTAGTCATTGGGGGGGTTCTGTAGGAGCCCTCTAGCCAGGTCACCACTGTGTGTCCTTCCGGTGCGCCGGTGGGGGAGGGCATATAAGCCTCCCCCGCCCCTCCTGGCGGTCTCTGTTCGCCAGCCACGCCGTCTCCCACTCCACCTCTTACCCGGCGTCTTGGCTGGTGAACAGGGTACTCTGAATGTTTTAACGTTTTCCTTTTGTGTTGAAGGCGGAGTTACAGGGCGATCTGGAAGCAGACGGGTACAGTAAGGGTACCTCTGCGGCAGACCGGTACAGTAAGGGTACCTCTGCGCGGCACAGTAGGCGTGCCAGAGCCAAAGACCAGGAGCCTCAGGGCAGGTTCCTGGAAAACCGCGACGGCACCCCGTTAGTCCTTCGGGCTGTTGGGGGCCTGACCAATTGGGGGTTTGCCCTGCTACGCTCCGTCCTGAAAAGGGCGTGAGTAGAAGAGACCAACGTGTCACGTGATCCGGAAGAGGATCATCAAAGGTAGCACTGACGTCGTGTCCCACAGTGCTGGCTCACCAGGCGGGCGGGGGCAGCATAGGTTGGCACAGCTGCCCGCCCTTGGATCGCCCGTAAGATAACCCACATATTGCATACTCTTGTATGGAATAAACCTGCAGCAATATTTTCCCATAACAAAAGTTGTCTTGTGTATTTATTCATTCTTGCATGCTCAGACTGGGGGTGGGAGAAGTTGCCGATAACGGCACTATGTAACCTGAAGTGAACAGTGTCTGGCAGCTAATCCCAGGATGGATTGCTTGAAGCACAAGTCACAGTGTTTCTGTTCTCCTCTTTTGGTGTCCTGCTGGATCGAACATTCCCATCTCATGACTCCAGCAGGGGATGGTGAAGTTGAATTGCACGGTAAGAGATGCGAGTGGTGAACAAGAGAGTAACTATTCAAAAGATGTGCACAACTGTTACGTCCCCACAACTTTCCACATGTAATGCCTGTAAGAATCACAATAGCTCCATGTTAATACCCCCGTGAAGTTGCGAACACATACCTTAGCAATAGTTCGAAAAGAAGTAAAGCTGTGTCTGCCTGGAAATTAAGAAATGTAACAGTGTCTGTATTGCAGATATGCTGATTTTCGCATGGGTCCCAGGCTTGAGTACTCATCGCCAAATCTGTTATGTTCCACAACAGTACATGAGTTGAACTTCTTTGTGTTTATTGCTTACTCAGGTCCTCTGCAGCACACAGCACAACCACCAGCCTGGAGGTCCAACCACTTTCTCTTCTGGCATTCTAATGCCAGGAAGTGCTGGAACAGGATGCACAGAACACAAGCATACACAAAGTTCTATAACACAACAATTACCACCAATGGCGTAACTGCTCAAACAAAGCATGGCATCTCGAAATTGCTGATTTTTTATGACAGTGTAGCTCTTTGTGCCAGTGTCTGGGACTCTTAGGTGGAATTGTCCATTGGTACACCTAGTGGGGATGGAAACCATCTGCTGCCCCCTTTTATTACACCCCTTCAAGGAAAGCTCTATCCCTACATCGGGTCCAAGAAATCAGATGTTGATTTGTAACAAAGCATTAGTGTGCAAGACACAGCAGACAATAACAAGGATGGATAACAGAAACAAGACTATTATTTCAAGACTACCAAAAACATGAGCCAGAAAGAGAAAAAGCGTGGGTACAAAGTACGGCAGAAACATGTTAACTCTGCGAATAGACAGAGAAACAGCGGTTCTCAAGATGACAGCTCCAAAGTTAATAAAAATCCAGAGTTTGTTAGTCACAAATTAAGTTTTCTGGGTTGATCTCGAACTGATTTCTTTTTCAAATAAATGAAAAGATACAGATGTTGCCTAGTGAGAGAAGAAAGGAAGACGGTCTGAGATTTATCTAACCTATTAGCATCTCAGAGCAATAACCTTTTCCACACATTCAAGTGCTAACCTTTTATACTTGCATACTTGAATTTGCATTAGGGTCAATCAGGCAGCAGAAGCCTAATCAAGAACTAGGTTACTAGGGCAATATGACCTCAGATGAAATTCTGTGACTTGATAAAGTCAAGACACCCAGACCAGGTACAGAAAAAGAGTACAGGAAGTTCAATCATAGGGGTAACTGAGGGTTGCAATGAACATAAGAGAAGGGGAATCATACGAATTGACCACATATTGCTTGAATTGAACCATGAAACAAAGTGCCTTATTAGGATGTTTGGCAGACAGACCGCCTACCGCTATCATGGCGGTCAGAAGAGCGCCCGACAAGCAGTTTGCGGTCTGACCACCCAATTTTAATAGGACCACCGTGCTGGCGGTCGGAAAACTGCCCTTTTACATTGCAGTTTGTGCTGCGGCCCAGGAAAATGGCTGCAGCACCAGCAGCAGTTTAAAAGAGCCCTTTGTGCACATCCATGCACCGTGTACCAGGCACCTTATGGTGCCTGATAAACGGTGCATGAAAGTGCATGGGGGCACTCCATGTGCCCCCAGGGCCACTTCACAATGACCCACGGAGTCCATTCCTGACAGCCTTTTCATGGCGGTCGGATTGCGATGAAAAGGCTGTCGGAAAGGGACATTGTAATCCCTACGGCGGTGCCTCCGCCCAACATCATAATAAGGCTCAAAGAGTCTAGCAAGGTAATTTTAAAACAAAACTACTCCCTTACTTGAAGAGCTACTGAAATAGCTTAAGGATATCAAATTATGTCAGTAAATTTCAAGTGTAAACATTGAACTTCAGGGAAATTGATTATTTATAGAGACTGTTAATTACACTTTACACTTTTCCAGAGCCTCCAGAATCTTTAGGTCCCTGTCTATAGTAATACAATTGTACCATGCCTACACTGAAATCATACAATTCTAACCTGGACACCTGAAGCAATCGCATTAGCCCCAGTCACATTTCTCTAAAACAGGTTTATAAGTCTTAATTACCCTTCTCTCTATTTGGTATGATAGCCAGATGCTTTCTTAGGTCAAACATCAGTTGGCAACTCTGGTGATCATAACTCTCTAAAAATCTCAGGTTTTGCTCCTAGGCCTCTTGGAATTATTATTAATTATCTCAGTCCTTCATCTCACCATCCTGTTGCTCCTTCGAAATCAGAAAGATCTAATTAACCATCTGGTCAGATTAGGAACTCTGGAACTAGTAGCTTGGAAAATATCAGGTCAACATGATCTACCAAAGGATTTTTTTTATCAAGACTCTATGGGCTCTGAGTCTGAGTAAAAGGGTTTATGAAAAGGCATGGGATCCTTTGTCAGTGCACAACATTACTGTCTTATAAAAATATTGTCTGACACAAATATCATGAAAAAAATATTTTGATGACAAGAATATTGTGAGACACAATATCACAGGTAAGAATACTGTATTTTATGTGTTTAATATCGTTTTTTTAATGTAGCTGTAGATTATATCTATTATTCATTATTTTGCAATGGTTCATGCTTTTGTGTGTTATGAGTTAGTAAAATGGTATTGTTAATTATTTGAATTTTTTAGTAGCTTTTTTATTGATTTGGTAATATTTGTAAAGTGTTTTTTTCAGTAAATTCTATTTTTTGTTTTATTTTTTGTTGAGTTGTTAGGTTTGGAGGGGCGTAGGTAGTAAGTATTTTAATATATATTTACTATCCTTTATATATTTTTCAATTTCTAAACTTTAATTGCTTAATTAGATGATTAATTGCTTAATAAGATGATTAAATATGTAAATTATTTAATTGTTAAATTAATTAAGGAATATTCTTTAGCAAATTGTTTTATTTTATTTGGATAATTAGATTATTAAATATGTATATTATTTAATTGTTTTAATACATTGATTCATTTTTTTTAATGTGTTTTGCTTTTGGTTTTTAAATATTTTGTATACTTGATATTTTTTTATTTATTAAGATTTGTTTTCTTTAGTATTATTTCAAGTTTTTGAGTTGCTGGAATTGTAGGAAGTAGGGAGGAAAGTGTTTTGCTAAATATTTGTCAGTGGTTTTAATTGGTAAATATTGTCCTAATTGTGAATTTTGCATTTTTTTAAATTACATTCTAATCATTTGTTTAAGTACATATTATCAGTATTTAGTTGCCTATAAAATTACTTAATTGTTTGATGAATTTTTAATTTACTTTTTTATGAGAATATCTTTTTATGCTGTGAGTTTTAAAAATATTTTATATTAATTATTATATATTTTTCTAAAAACTTTGCCTATTGTTGCTTAGGTTACAGTGGAAATATTAAATCTGCCTCACTTAAAGTCCAACATTTTCCCTACTGAATCTTAGTTTGGAGTAGGAATAGTAAGTCTAACCCCACCCTTCCAACCCATGGTCCAGTACTTTCCTTACTGTTGCTTAGGTTGGAGAAGGAATAGTAAATGTTCATTCTCCAGTTTTTTATTTATTTTATGTTGAAGTTGAAATGTTAATTTTGCTTTATGTTTCGTTTTAATTTAAATTGTTTGTTTAATATTTATTTCATATTGTTTTATGTTTATTAGTGTGGATGTAGAATTGCAAATATTTTTTCCTTTTTGTTAAAGTCATATCTATTTCCGTAAATATTTGTAGAGTTTTCTTTTAGTATTTTTTTTTTTTTTTTACATATATATTGTTTGTGTTATTATTTTAATTTAACAATTTATATTTTTTAATTTCTTAAATATTTTGAATATGTATTTTAGGGGCCCATTACGATGGCGGGCGGAAGCACAACCGCCGTGCTGGCGGATGCAAAAACCACCAGTTACCGCCGGCACGCAGCAGTCCACACGCCCGCCCAATTACGATGCGAAAAGCAGGCCAAACACCGCCGGCAAGCCAGCAACACCGTCCGCCATCAAAGTGCGCCCGCACACGTAGCGGCGCAGCACAACTGACACACACCGTCCGACGAAACACGTCCCGCCCGGCGCATAAATTACGATGCCGCAAACAAACGGCTCCCACGGCAAAGAGACACCGCACGTGAAAGAGAGGCGGAAACACGGACGCAGAGCACGGACAACGAAGAAGCGGCACCCGGGCATGAATCCAGCACTGCAGGCCCTTCCCATGCTTCTGCTGATGCACCACCAAGGACGCAACGTACCGCGGAGACGCAGGTAGGCACACACACAACAAGTGCACGCAAACAGCGCACACAGTGCAAGGGCGGAAAAGCGGACAACCCCCACCAGCGCGTGTACACTACACATCCACCATCGCATCCACATATGACACACAGGCCAAATCGTAACATCGCAGAACACATGTGTACACACCACCTGGGACTAGGAACCAACCACCCCGTCACGGCCCCAAAGCGCCGATGACGCCGCCACACATGCGCACAACGCAGAGGCCAACCGCAGCGCCATGCATGCGTCGCACACAGACACAGGGACACAACCAAGCATCACACACATCAGCCCCACCCCGAACGCACATGACACGTGACAGGCCGGCCACAGACATGTCCCCAACGCCCAATTCACGGACAACACCCAACGCCACACAAACGACGCACACATGTCAGTGAAGACACGCAACTGCAGGACACACCCCAGTGTAACAAACATGGCGTAGCACACAGCGGCGGCAACACCAACTAGGAGAAGCAGGGCCCCTTCGGGAAGAGGAACGCCAGTACCACACTGAAAAACCCATACCACCCTGCACATATGAACAAGACACATGAAACGGAACACCAAAGAGCCCGGGGACCGACAACAGGTGGCCCAAGAATAACATCCACACACAAGGCCCAACGCAGAGCGGAAAGGCAGGCTGCCGCCCACACAAGGGAGAGCAGACAGCACTGAATGACCTTCCATTCCAACTCCGAAACTACAGCCCTACGACAGAAGCCGGTGAATACAGCCATTGTCCAAGAATAGACCAACACAGGCATGCCGAGGAGACCGACCACAGGGCAGATAGCGCATATCACAGAAGCACACAACGGACGGGGAAGAAAGAAGAAAACACTCCCCCATGTCGGCCACATGCAAGTTAATTGGAAGGAGTCACACAGCACTGACCTTGAACTGTCTGAGAAGCATGTGGGAAGAGGGCCCGTGTCCTCCAAACAAGCCAACAGAACACAAGTCCTGTCTCCCCACGACTACACAGAGCTCACAGCAACCCCGGAGCGTGCACATTGCAGACTGCACACACAGCCGGAGCACGCCACCTCTACGAACCGCTGCGAAATGGCAACCGCAACACACCTACCCAACTACGCCGAACAGCTCAAGCTGTACCAAACCAACACGATACATACATTGGGATGCGATCTCCTGTCCCTGCTGAACGTAAGTTACCGACTGACTTACCGCATCACATTGTTCAGCTGCGTCATGCCCGTCTTCTACTGTCGGAGGTGTCCCTACCAGCATCCCGTCGAGATATGCCTCTCCAACCCGGCATGTCTGAAGGCGGACCTGCTACCACTACTCCTCCTCTGGACGCACACGACAGGGCCTGCTCTGCCTATGGGGGCATGGCGTATGTGGCCAACATTGCACGCGCACTGAAATGGAACCACTGTGCCTCCACACGACGGATCATCGAGAACAGCTACATCGAATGTCACCCAGCATGCCCCATCATGGTCCTCCAAGGGACAACCTACGAACAACACCTTGACAGCCACCATCCGCTTCATTGGCTGGCAAACATGTACACCACCAATGACATGGAAGCCCTGCTGGACGGCATCGCATACCTGACAACCTGTAAATACGTCGGACCACAACGCAGGTTCCCCGAGTGACCTATGAAGTCCAACCCCGCACCCATGCTCAGCTTCCGCACGGACTGGCCAGTCACCACTACAACAGCCATACCAAACGACCGGCAACTGTAACCACACCATCAACGACATCGCCATGACATCGGATATGACCGGGACATGCACACTGTTCCCCATCACATCCAGGAACACCGCATGCATCGTGGGAGGCAGTGGCATGGGCTCTGTGCATCGCACCCACATGGACGGAACTGCACGAACAACCAGGACACGACATGGATCCAGCGCACATGGACACACACACCGCTCAGTGGACATGAATAGGTCGCCTGGAGTCTGTGGGTGCTGCACCCCTCCCACCCCCGCCCCGGGAATCCCATACCAGGACCTTTGCATGGACGACAAGTGCATACAACAACAACACGACCCCAGTGACTGTGACATGTCCAGTAACCACCACAGTGCAACAACAAGTGGCACGCCGCTGCATGCACGCAAGCACATGCCCTGATGTCATCTCACATGCACGCGTGCATGAGGAACAACCGCAGCAAACCTGTCACATGGAACTGAGATGGACTGTGCCCATGATGCCGAGCGGTCTGGTAGGCTACATGTATACCGTCTGTGTCAAAGTCCGCAGCTCCGCAGCTATACGTAAATGTACATTATCACAGCCTTGGCCAAGCAGATGTAACCCCACACCCTATCCCATTTGTTATCATGCTCAGTATATCCTCAACATGTATTCCGCTGCCAGTAGTGTCCACTATACTGCATCACAGAGGACAGAAGACTCAATATAATGTTTGAAACCAGAACTGTCTCCGCTGACTCATTTCACAAGTACGAATGAGAGAGGATGAGAGTATGTGAAGTACACGGCAGTCGTGACATGACCATGTAGTACACTGGTATTGGATGTCAACGCAAATGAGTAGCACTACTGTGGAAGACACACATGTGTCGTGTGAAGTCGTATGGACGCAGTGCCCAGGTGGGTGGGTGCGACGGGTAGATGCGCACATGCCAAGTTGGAGCACGCCGTGTTGGGAGGGGTCATGAACAGTACACCACCGCTTCCCTGGGCATTGTGAGAGGACACCTGTCGGGGGAGTGAACACGTGTGTGCACAGCAGCCGGGCACACGTACAAAGCGGTACCAGGCGCACCTCAGCCC
The DNA here is from genome assembly GCA_963921515.1 of Calotriton arnoldi. Classification (NCBI taxonomy): domain Eukaryota; kingdom Metazoa; phylum Chordata; class Amphibia; order Caudata; family Salamandridae; genus Calotriton; species Calotriton arnoldi. Next base: position 275,068 of record CAWUFW010017110.1, read on the forward strand.
ACCCTCTGTGGACAAGCTGGATCCTGTTGTGCGCCCGCCATGCCCCTTGACAAGGCACACACAGCCCCAGTTGACCAGGTGTAACCCCAACATAGTCAATACGCACAGGCGATACAGGGCACGGGATGGCAGTGGAGCATGGTGTGTGAGAGGTCTCCTCGCGCTCCTCCTGGTCATATCACGCAGGCAATAGAACCTCAACGTCTAGCATGGCACAAGTCAGATGGAAGTGTAGGGGGACGCACCACAGCACGAGCAGCACTGACGTCACGGGAGGTGGCTCGCACCATCCCATCCATTGCCCATCATACCAACCACGCCACATGCCATTGCGACTAAGTGCAAGCGCGTGCGCCACCACCCCGAGCCCTCCCCAGAGAGGCCAAAGAGTGAATGTGTGGGCCATCAGCCACAGACGGACGCGGCCTGGCCGCAAGGGCAGCCACAGCCACTGGGTGTCGCAGGTGGCGGATCCGGAAGGCGAAGACTGTGATGCATAGTCCATGCAGGCCGGGTCTCCATTTGGGGCACCACGCAGGTGGACGGGCGTCCCGCCACACATCATACCCTGGACCCACACATACACTCCTTGCCCTCTCTGGTGCGAGCTTGGGGCTGCCTGTGCAAGCGCTAGCCTCGTAGGTGAGCATGCATATTGGGGGGCGAGGGAGGACATGAGGGCTGGGGCGAAGATGACTGTATCACTGTCAGTTAGTACAAGGGATGACCCAGATGTGGAAAGGAAGAGACGTGTCCCGTGTGTACTGCAACTAGTCGCCAATCCAACTACCCCCATGTCCGGAATGTAAGCCCGCAACTAGGCCCGCCCATCCGCCACATCGAACATACCACCAGCACGACAACCTTCCCATTCGAAACACTGACTGGGGGTGGCGACCAGTGAACAATCATGTGTAGCCTACCCACGCGTACATGTGGGCCCTCCATGATCCATGTCACCTGCGGCAAAGACATGACATGCGCAATGAGGGAAGTGAGGAGAGCTGTCCGCCCCACGCGCAGAAGGTGCATCAGCTCCACAGACCCAGCAGCGAGTCCAGCAGGGGTCACATGTGCAGGGGCAGCTGTGCCTGGTGTGAAGGCACATGCATATAGACAGCACATCGACCAATGTGTAGTCTGCCCACATCCACAGTCCATCATCATGCGGACATAGGAATTGAACACAGGGCAACACATCTTCAGTTGGTGCACCCACCGTGACCAACAATGCGCAATCATCGACGTACCCGCCCTGTGCATGGCCCCCCACCCAACGGAGGCACATCCAGTGCCACCATCCCACACACACAAGCCTTCCACGGAACATGCTGTGTCCAATGGTCAGTACAGAGTCAGCGCCCATCTGGTGGATCCTGAACAGGAGACACATGCACACACATGCCAGCTCCCACTATGTACGTCTGCCACCTGGCACGTGCAATGTAACCTCTCACCTGTGACGTGTGACTGCAAGCACACAGCCGTCTTGGCATGGGGCTGTCAATGTGGACACCTGTCAATGTTTCGGGAGGTGTGATCCGTACAGTGCTGTACATAGGGTGCAGTGCTGACACCTACTACTGTCTCATATCCCCTCGTGCCACAGGTCCCACTTGTATTGGCCGCTCAGCCCGTGCCCACATCGTCGTCGTCGTGTGCCATACTCATCCAGCCTCGGAAGCAGTTCCATGCTCAGCAGACACTCATGTTGCCGTGGCGTTGCCGCTTGACGAATATGCAGTCAGTCCCCATCAGCACGCCCCGCAAGTCATTGGGGCCTAGATCCCCATGTGCATGCACATGGCAGTGGTATGTCTCACTTGCCATTGCCATTGTTGGGAGACCTGTGTAAGTGTATTGTGGCCGTGCCGTCCCAGCTTGACAGCTGGGCTGTGGCTCATGTGCTTGCTCAGTCATGTCAGTGATGTGTATGCGAAATTGCTATGTGCCGTGTTGCTTTGACATGTGTCCTCTGCCATTTAACCCAGGCGGAGACCGAACATTGACCGCCCATACCAATTGCTGGCGGACATGGACGATACAGAGGTAATCAGGAAGTTTCGGCTGGACAGGCCAACTCTGCATCGACTGTGTGCCATGTTAGAGCCCCATCTCCGTCCCCGCAGGGTGTATCCGACTGCTGTCACCCCCACGGCTAAGGTGATGGCCGCCATGCATTTCTTCGCCACTGGGTCATTCCAGCACACAGTGGGCAGTGGAGGAGGGATGTCCCAGCCCATGTTCAGCAAGGTGCTGAGGGATGTACTGGCAGCCATGATGCTGTACCGGAACAGGTACATCAGATTCCCCAGGGCTCGTGAATTGGCGGCAGTGAAGGGTGCATTCTATGCCCTTGGCAGAATCCCACACGTCGTGGGAGCCATTGACTGCACTCATGTTGGCCTTGTTCCACCACAGGCCACTGAGCACCTGTACCGCAACAGGAAGCACACGCACTCCCTGAATGTGCAAGTGGTGTGCCTTGCGGACATGGTGATCACCCACGTGTGTGCCAAGTTTCCAGGCTCGGCCCATGACGCACACATAATGCGCAACAGCATCTTGCCACGACTGATGGCCAATCTGCAACAGGATCGTGCCTGTATTGTCGGTGAGTATGTGGAGTGGTGTAGCGTGCTGGTTGTGCGATGCTGTCCCCTGTCCAGTTGGAATTGCAACGGTTCTCTGTGTCCCTCACACCCAGGTGACTCTGCGTATCCGAATGGGGCATGGCTGCTCAGTCCATTGAGGAATCCTCGCACCCCAGCAGACGATCGATACAATGAGGCACATGGGAGGACCAGACGTGTGGTCGAGCGTACCTTTGGCCTCCTCAAGTCCAGGTTCAGGTGCCTGGACCGCACCGAGGGTGCACTGGCGTACTCCCCACAGAAGGTGTGCCAGATAGTGGTGGCGTGCTGCATGCTGCACAATCTGGCCATTCGGAAGCAGATCCCCCTCATTGTGGATGACGGAGATCAACCAGGGCCCCAGCCCGCAGACCAGGACAGCTCGAGTGAGGTGGACAGCGGAGAGGAGGAAGCTGGGAATGTGCGCCAGCAGCTCATCGCCCGCTACTTCACTTGACGGTGAGTGTCCATGTACGACGGATGATGTGTCTGTATCTGTGCAGGTGTGTGTGTGCTGTGTCAGGGTGGCCGTATGTTCACTGCGTGCAGTGTGTCAACGCTCCATGGCCAGGGTAGTATGCCACTGTTGGTGACTGTGGCATTGTGCCCTATTGCTCTGTGCGATGTGTGTACATTGCTTGTAGTTGTTGACATGTACTGTGTGATGGGTGTGTGACACACTCATTGAATGTG